>CM045767.1:17504813-18101365 GCA_025200525.1 Camellia lanceoleosa | reverse complement strand
AGATGCCACTTGCGCGAATAGGGCTCCGGAATTGAAGACTTTTGCGGCACGATCATTACATCGCGAAGGGTGCTCAAATCCTTAAACTATTACGGCTAAGGAGTGCAACGCAGATGGGGCTCCAAGTCGGAGACTTTAGCAGCGATCGTGATATCCGCGAAGCGCTCGGTCGGAGGCTTATTGACGGTGTGACTTACCCGCAGATGGGCCTCTCCAAATTAGGAGACTTTAGCAGCTGACCAATCCGTGATATACGAAGGCGCTCAGGTCGGAGAGAGGAAAGCCATCGAAAGGTTTTGGTAGGTTTCCACAATGAGAAAATCATTAACTTTGGATTAATAAAAAGCAAAAATTGCGACATTTTATGGTGGAATTATTCAACAGCTTATTCCTCATGCACTTACAGGTTGGGTTTATCACTAATCACGATCGGGAATTCAATGGTGTGGCCGGAGACTTTTGCCCGAGACATAATCTTTCAATGATAAGCGCTCATGTTCGCGATTGAATTGATCACGGTGGGCGAGTCAGGTTAGGACCCAACTTTCCAACGTCGGCTTCTGGCATTTGGAAGTCACTTTCTTTGAGGACAGTTCGCTTTTGGTACATAGCTTGATTAATGTTGAACGCGTTGGTTGTATAACTCGGCAAGGCTTGTTTGGTATTGTGCCATGGATGCAGGACCACCGGTCTCTTCGTTCTTCAATCGAATTAAATTTAAGGCCGACATCATGTGGTTTGGTCCATATCAAAAGCTTTTGATTTCAAAAGATTAGGAAAGGCCGATCTCGAGGATAATTGTCGGTGTTCGAAGCACCATGACAGCGTTTCCCGATGGACCGTCTCGAGGTAGTGCGATGAGCCCATAATGCACTCGGCAATTCTTCGACCTATACGCCTTTAACTCTCTCCGACCTCTTTTTGATGCCATCCAAAATGGCTTTGTTGATGCTTGACTTGCCATTACTTATGGATAAGCGGGGTGGAGAAATAGGGCCAAATACCATACTTGCCTTGAGTTTTTGATGAACCACCATAATCAAGCGGGTGCCATTATGCGATATAAGTGCTCTTGGAATGCGAGATGTGTTATGATATTTCTCCATATAAAAGCACTTCATGTAGAATATCTGGATGTGCTTAGTGCCTCCACTTCTACCTATTTTGTGAAATAATCATATGACAATCAAAAATTGCTTGTTACACATGCGGAAATGATGCAAGCGATATCGAGGTCCCCAAGTAAGTTGGGCGAAACGGACCAAGAAATTTATAGAACTTAACTCTTGGCGAGATGTGTTAGAGGAGAAAACTTCGGCTGTTCATTTTTCACGTAACATTTGGCATCGGCTCTCATTGTTGGCCAATAATACACTGCATCCTGTTCGATGAGCGAAGGCACTTCGCCAAAATGGGCACCATAGCTTCCTTCATGTATTTCAATCGGAGAGTTCCTCGACTTTATCGAGATGAAACGCTTATTCTAGTATGGACCAAAATGGATTTTTTGTAAAGCTTTCCTTGGGATCCAAGTAGTATCGAGGGCTTTGTTTACATGGGTTATGCCTTCTTTCTTGTCCAATGAGAGCTGTTGGAAGGCGAGAATCTGACAATGGAGTCCATTCAATCGGTCACAGCTCTATGATAATGAGGACTTCGTCCGAAGGACAATACTCGGCTTTGGGATGAAACCCATTTCAATGGTCCGTTTAATCTCTGAGTTGATGGTGGTGGCTAGGCAAGCCAGGCATCTGCATGTGTGTTACGGTCATGGGTTATTTGGTCAATTCATAATGGTCAAATTTTGCGGCGAAATTTTCCGTTTTTCATGCTAGCTGACCATACGGTCATTTTTGACCCGTACTCCTCCTTTAGTTGATTGATCACGATTTGAATCACAAAATACAAGCAAACACCGAGCACCTGAAAATGTGCATTTACATGGCCGGTTAGCGGGGCTTTGTATTGGCCTCATTGTTTGATGCTTGAGGCCAAGTTTGGGCTACTCAATTATTTCTCCATCGAGACCATGATCCTTCTCTAGCTCCTTTGCCCGATTTGGATAATCGTTACATTATAAGCGCCAAATGTCCCAACATAAATTCTCTAGTTAAACTTGGGTTGAATTTGGTCAAACTTGAAATCGACAAGACCCTCTGTGAATTAAACACAAAATCGGCAAGCACATGACCCTTGATTGAGGTTCTAGGCAAAAATCCCGAATATCGTCTTGGCCAAGTTAGAGCCCACTTTGAGACCATACGATGCTTCTACGCTCTGAATCTTGGTAGAAGGGTGATCTGTTAATACCCATTGGTATGCCTCTGGAAATCTTTATGTCGATTTTCTTGTTGCCATGACAAGGGCTAGATGAGTTTTCAACGAAGGTGGCGTGTTTGGCTTCAACCATTGCCTTGCTCCATATCTGGTCGTTGCTCCCATTCTTATTTAGCGATGCGGTCTGATGTACTGTCGAGCTTGAAGCAGATATAAAATGGCGAGTCCCTTGCGATGGTGTTGTCAATAGTGAAAGCGATTGGAGATAAGTCTTGAGCGAATTGAAAGCGGTTCGCGCTCAAGTGTCCATTCAAAGCTTTACCACTGCCATAGAGTATGAAAAAATTGTCGGCTGATCATGGAACGGTGATGAACTGTTGAGTCTGGCCATCCCCATCCAACCACGGACCTCCTTGCCGTCGAGGCCGAGTTCAGTGCTATGATCTGCCTTAGGTTGAAAGCCGATTCCTCGATGGTTGACAATGTATCCCAAGAATTTACTAGGCGACCCCAAACGCACATTTGGAAGCATTGACTTCGTGCATGCTTGCGTAAAATGCGAATGTCTCTTCCAAATCGGTTAGATGGTTTGCTCTTCTTTTGGACGACCACCATATCGTCAATGTACACTTTCATAATATAGCCTAGTTTTCTTGAACATGGCGTTGACTAGTCTTTAGTAAGTTGCCCTACATTCTTGACTCAAAGGATAACCTTGTAATAGGTTCCTCTTGGGGTGAGGAATACAATTTTATCTTGGTCCTCGGGATGCATGGCAATTTGATTGTAGCCTCTGTAGGCATCGAGAGCTCATCTGTTGATGGCGTCGTACCATCTCTGAGTTGGTCTATTTTGGGGGAAAACAATCCTTGGGGCAAGCTTTCTTAAGTCCATGATGTCAATGAGACATGCCAAGCTCAGTTTTCTTCTTCATAACCACAATGTTAGAGAGCCATGTAGGATAGGTCACTTCCTTAATTGCTCGGCATCAAATAGCTGGTCAACCTCTTCCGACAATGGCGGCGATGCGCTCTCATTGGCTATGACTTTTTTTATAATCGACAGCCTACATTTGGGGTCAACATTTAAGCGGTCTTGAGACTAATGGATCTATCCTGACATTTAAATGCAACGACCATGCAAATATATTAAGTTCTTTGAATAAGAAGGTAATTAGGTCTTTGTCATGCGACTTCACTCAAGAGGCACCAGCGAGTGAAGAACATCGAGATTTCGGCAATTTCAACTCGATCCAAGGCTTGTGGCCTTTTCATGGAGCCGTCCAACATCGTCGAGGCTCTCGATTGGCACTTCAATAGAGTTTACTTCTAGTTCTCTTGGTGTCTTCGGCAAAAGATAACATGCTGTGCCGATTTAGAACCACGGATTTGTTCAATGCCTCGCTCGATTGAAACATAGCAATTGATGATAGGTGCTTGGAATGGCTGCATGGTGTGCGACCAAGTTCATCCCATGATAAAATTATCTGGTGAAGGCGACTTGACAACCAAGAATTCCACATCCAACGTTGCGAGCCGCTCGAATTGGTAGTGTGATTTTGCCCAATGGATATTCTAGATTGGCGTTGAAGGTGAATAATGGATAAGGAGCCAAAATTAGGTCCGACTCGATAAATCAGTTTGATGAAGGTCTTATAGTCGTGACTTCAGTGCTCCCTGATCGAGAACACGCTCAACAGTGAATCGGTTTATCGTGGTTTGATGACCAATGGATCAATGTGAGGCGTTCGTCGATCAAATCGAATCGTCGAAAGTAATACTCGAAGCGTCATGGGGCCGTTTGTTGGTGTGATTTGCTTTTAGAAGTCGAGATGTGACTAAATCGTATGCACCACAGTTCCATTGGTAGGTTGTATATCATGTGGATCACGCCGAGTGAGGTGAATCTGCCGTAAGGCTATTGCTTTAGTTGAATTGCCTTTTTGGATGTCTTTGTTGTAATCGACCATCTTGTACCAATTCCTCGGTGATCCTTCAATGCATAACAACTCTCGGTATTGTGGTGCGTGGTCTTTGTGATACTCACGCGCCTATCTGGTCTTCTCGTATGGAGGTCCTACCATTTTGGATGGCCATTTGAAGAGCGGAAGGTGTTGGACTTTAGCCATAACGCGTTGATCGGCTCTAACAACTCCATATATTCTTGTCCGCGCCTTGTTGCTTTTTATATCTACGTAAGTTGTTCACTAGCTCGGTGGGAACATTGGTGCGTTGGATCGGCATGACTCCCGTCTCTTTGTCTCGTTTAGCGTTCTTAGTAGTTCAAGGCTCGAGGTGGTCTGCAATTTACTTGAACAATTTCAAAAGGGCGTCGATTGACCTTGTTCGGGTTTAACCCGCAAGAGTCATCTTCCACTTTGCGGTATTCCTCGACTTCTTCATCAACGACTAGACGTTTTGGGGGCCTTCTAGTCGAGGCTGCGGAGGCGCTGTCGGGATGCAACCTCATTTTAAAAGGTTTGTGATGGCCATGGAGTCGTTGCAAGCGTCGTCGACAAGATTGAAGCATTCTCAATAACGCGCCGAATATGCTCATAAGGTTTCTCCTGGCTAGATCTATATTGCTTAGAGAGAGTCGGCTTGCTTGGGCTGGACCTCGTTGGTGATGAATCTTGCCCTGAAGGACTTCTGTAATTGATGGAAACTCTTAATCGACGCCGGCTCCAACTTGTAATACCATCTGACGGCCAACACTCCCCAAACCTTGGAAATATTTTGCACATGAGAGCCTTGTCATCTGTATGCAGCGTCATGGCTTGCTTATAATGACATATATGATCGATGGGGTCGATTTCTAAAATTGAGAATTCTTTAAACTTCTTGAGTAACCCCATGCAAATCCGTCGCACAAAGGGATCGTGCTGGTCTTCCTCGTCTAAACCATTTCATCTTCGCTTATGCCTTAAACGTGGACTTTCTTCAGAGGAACTGGTAGTTTCAAGTCGTTCTTTCTTTTTGGGTTCTGGGGATAATGAGTCAGATTCGCTGTCACTATCTTGTCTCATAACTCGAGTCTCCGGCCATCCGCTCTGAGTTAAATCCGGATCTTGGTGTGCAACTTGTTTAGACTTTGCCACTTCCAAGGCCAAATCCTAATGGAGGCGCTCGTTCTCAGCAATCATGTTTTCCAACCTCTGTTCGTTTTGCTTCACCTATTCCATGATCACTTGCATTGTCTCATGTGCCGAAGTTGTAGGTGAGGTCTGGGCAACAGAGTCGAAGTTCAAGGTGCGTCTTGCGTTGATGTTCTCCGGTTCTAACATGTTCGTTGGAGTGAGGTCATCTCTCTGGGTGGTTTCGTCAGCGACTATCAGAGGATCTTCCGTTACGCCCGCCATGGATGTAGTCGAATATTCCCATAGACGGCGCCAATTGTGGAAGAGTGGTTTGGAAATACTCTTTGGATCCAACAGGACGCTCGAGATCCACAGCTAATCACTTGAAAACGGATGAACACTCCGGTCGGGGGTGCCGGAATTAGCACTCCAACGAATAAGTCAGTGTATACTCTCTTGGCTGCTTGTATTTTAAGTTAAGCTTGCTTTTTCTCACATACCTTTCTTTGACTATTGTTCCTCTATTTATACTCGCTTCCTGGGCCTCGGGGCCTGGCCCACTTTTCACCCATTATTCTCTTATTTATTCGGCTCCTCCCATGATAAAGCAATTATCACTCGGCTCCATAATCCAATAGCTATTTGGCCTATTTATTATATTCAGCCTCCGGATCATGCAAGATAGGGCTGAATAATGTCTATCTCCTAGGCCTCCAAGTGTATACTCGACTCATCTAATTCCGCTATTGTTCGGCTCCCACACTATTACAAACCCAAATGAAATAAATTAACCATACAAGCTAATTAACTAATTATTAAAACGACAAATTTAACTAACTATTCTAACTAATTAATTACAAGTCCACTATATTACAACACTAATATTATAACATCACTTCATGGATCCCAAGAATCGAGGGACGGCTCATGCATAGATGTGGATTTCCACCCGATAATACTGTCTGTTTTACTACCGGAATGCCTCTGTTGCACAGTTGAAAAATTGTACTGTGTTTTCATCTTAGCCTCTGCTCTACTTTGCTAGAAAAAGGAAGCTGCCTGGCTAGAAAAAGTGGCCGGCAACCTAGAAGTAGTGGCCGGTAGGCTACTAATAGTGGCTTGCCATCCAACAAAAGTGGCTTGCTGGCCACTAATGTCAGAGGACAAACAAAGCACTGTAGATACCCTATTTTTGACCGCCTGCAAGACTTAGGCGCTTGGTTCAATACACTCGATGATGAAAGTTAAATTGTGAATTCGTAGTGATTCAGATTCAATCAGGCTCTCGAAATAACATCAAATCTTCAACATTTACTTTGTAAAAACCTGTGAGTTTCATTTTTGGACCTTTTTTCACTCTGAGTTGAGTTTGAACCAAAAAAAAAATTGAGGAGGGCATCAAGGCCCGGCCATGCATCAGTGATGGCCAGCCGTAGCTATGAATGGTTGGCCAGCCTTTGATGGCGAAAAACACTGTTCTGGGCAGGAGCCCGCCAACTGTCCATTTTTGAAGATATTTATCACCTTTTGAGCTCGAATTCTATAAAAACGAAGCTATGTGATTGTTTTGAGGATTGAACAAAATTTAGAGAGCCTATATACACATTGACCAGACATACCTCCTCCTTCTTCCATTGCAAGCAACCTTTGAGCTAACCTAGCTTCCTTGTGTCATCTCTATACTCCATATACAACCTTGTCTCACCACCTTAGAGTCTTGGTTGATCTTGGAGAAGCATAATTCAAGCTTGAGAGTGAGTTGAAACCAAGTTTGGATCATTAACAACAAGCTTACCCCTTGAAAGGTATTAGCTTGTTATCTTCTCTTGCTTTCATTTCTTACACTTGCTTCATAATTCTTCTTTTGTATTGTTTTGAGTCTATTTGAAGTGTTTAAGGTTGGGTTTGAAGAGCTACCAAAAGGGCAGAGAGAGCTTGCTCTTTCTACACCTTTACCTATAGCTCAAACCCTTTCTTTTCCACTCTTTTTCTTTGATATTTACACTGATTTTCAGAGTTTTCAAAAGGCTAAAAATCATGTTTTGAGGTTTTAAAAGTGGAGGGGTTAGCCACCTTTCCTTCCTCTTGCTTACTAGCCTTCATTCATCTCTTTATTGTTTAGCTTTTTAAGCTCTTTTCATGCATGTCTAGCCTCTGTTTTTTTATGTATTAAGGACTATTTTAGGGCTGTCCAAGCCTTTTAAATTGGTTCATGCTTTGTTTAGCTCATTTGTGGTCTCACAAGTTAGCATATGTAACTTGTTACATGTTGTTCCAAGCAATCCTTTACTCATTTTCATGTTTAAGAGTCTAAGTTTAACAATCAATCCACCATCCATCTTTTTCATTCTTAAGAATTATTTCAACCGATTGAGGTTGTTCAAGATATGTAAGAAAGATTCCTACTTAATGGCTTAATCTTTTCGAAGATTCATTGCCAACGGTATATTCTTTCTCTCATGCTTTAGAAGAACCTCTCGTTTGACATTACTTATTGTTTAGAGGACTTTAACATCACCATGGACAAATGAACTAAAGAATGACAAGACTTAATAAAATTGGTTTAAAACTTGGATCAACACACATAAAGAAAGTGGCTTAAATTGCTTCAACTTGGCTGGACGTTATGCCAAGTTACTTGTGTCAAGAGTCATCACATGCTAATCCATGGCATTTTGATGATTCTTGAAGTGTTAACTTCCCTCTTTGAGTTCATACTATGACAAAAAAGGGAAGTGGTCTTAGTCTTTGCATTTTATTAACTTCTATTCAAAATTGCATTCGAGACCATCAAGCAATCAATTTGTTCATTGATGGCTTTGAAATCATTTTCAACATTCTGGCAAGGCTTTCCCATGCCAGAGAAGGAAGAAGGGACAAACAAAGATTAAGAATGCTCTGTCTGCACTAGTTTCACCTCAGAACACAAAAATAGAGCTTTGCACCAAATTGATGCACAGTCGGCCATCAGTGATACTGGCAAGCCCTCAATGATGCATGGTGGCCCTCAATGTGTGGCCGATGTAGTTTTGCAAAAAATAAGGCGATGGTGAAGGTGAAACAAAAAGCGGCTAGGCGGAATAGAGTAGCTTTCAAGCATACAACCTTCATCTATCTTTCATTACGCACTTATCAAATGTGATTAATTGTTTCATTAGTATTATTATTATCATAGTTGTGAATAAATCTTGTTGTAATTAATTAGTGATAGCTAGTGAATTTTATTCAAGGGTTGTATTTATTTTAGTTAATTAGTGATAGCTAGTGGATTAATTCAAGTGTTGTAATAATTAGTTAAGTAGTTTAGCTAATTTCATTTGTTTTGTAATAATTAGCTTAATTAGCTTAGCTTTAATTAGTTAAGTAAATTAGCTAGTTTGTCTATTCGAACTTTCTTTCGTGAGAGCGCAATGTAATAATGTATATGTCTTTCAACCCCATGTCTTTCTCCTTTTATTTAACGCTTATGATGGTTAGTTTAGGGATATCATGTTTCAATTAGCATTTTCCATGTTTGCATCCATTCGTATTGCATGCACCGAGGCTTGGTTCATCATTCTAATTGCATTGTCATTTCAATAATTCTTTGAATACGTGCTTAGACCGCATGTTATCAAATCGATTCATATGCCATGTTTAGTAGCCAAGCTTATCTAATTGCATATCGCATGCGTTGCATTAGTCATATTGCATAAAGTTAGGATCATGCATTTTTCTAACTCTTTTGTTTATTTTGGCTTAAAGTACTAAGTAAGCTTTTATTTGCTTTAGCATAAATCGCATGCGTGTGAATGTTGCCATGAGGCCAAATGCTTAATTGATAAACTGCTTGAATGCTTGTGGATGAGGCTTATTGCTTGAATTGGAATAATTTGATTAATGTTCATATGCGATCACTTTTTCAAGTGGTACATATTTCAAAACAATTTTTAAAAACAAACATGACTTGAGTTGTTCTAATTCTTGCAATTTTAGTCTATACTTGTGTGTATGTACATCATATAGTAAATGCTAGCCTAAATAAACTGGAATAAGAGCATATAATGTACATAAAAATCATATCATGATTAGTAGAGGTCGATCTCATATCATATACATAAACCATTAAGCACAACGACCTCAATCTCAAACTTAAACAATCCATCAGTAAACAACTCTCAAAACGAATGAAAAATCAAGAAATGAGTGTAACAACCCTCACCACTGCTTACCGATTAATTACTGATTACCGCTAAGCTAAAACTGATTATGATTGATAACCGAAGTAATTGAAATCTGGAATCGACTAATCAAATCTGAATTGATTAAGTATATCTCGCTATATTGCATTTCTTATCTGTTTATTTGTTTGACTATCTGTTCATATTTTTACATTTAAACTGCAAATTGAAGGCCTTATCGGCGGCCGAACCAGAAATTGATTGATGTTCTATGTTTATTAGAATTAATGTGAATTTATGGTGTCATTATCTGAAAAGTGATTTGGTATGATTAAATTAGATTAAAATAAGCTAATTTAAACAAGTTGCCTTATTTACGAAATTGCCATGTTAGTGGGCCCTTTATCATAACATATTTGAGCTTTATTATTCATTCAACAAAGCATTTCATCAGCTCATTCCTTAGATTTAACCGACCAAGAGAGGAAGAGAGAGAGAAATTGAGTTCTATCTTGTGAATTGCTTGGAAATTGTAGAAGAGATTGCATATTTGAGCTCCCTTGTTGAACTACAAGACTTCAGGTAGATTCATTGTCTTTTTGTTTATGTTTTGAGTTGATTCTTGCATGGTTTAGAGCAAAGTTCAGTCTAGAGCCAATTTATGGCTCAAATTGTTGTGTTGAAGCTTGATTGTTGCATGCATGTATATATATTGAAGTTTTGAGGTTGTAGCTCATAATTCCTCATGCATGTCCATGTTTTAAGAATAGGTCATGAATTCATCTTGATTTTGTAAGATTTGGCTCTTTAGAGCATGAAATTGAAGCTTGAAAGTGGTTTAAGTTCATGCATGTCTTGTTTGTAGCATGTTCATGAAATTTGGTTTGAAATTAGATTTAATTGAAACACCATTGGGCTTTGATTTATCAAATTGATCTTTGAAACATGTAATATTATGAGTTTTGAAGTATTTTCGGAAAATTAGCCTAAGAGGATCGAAATTTGTGCATTTGAACTTGATTTGAGCTTGGAAGTTCAACTCTGGAAATTCCAGATTTTGGACTCCTTCGGCCGAGAAAGTGGCGCCGAAAGGAAATTCGTGCTCCAAGATTTGCACCTTGTTTTGAAGTCCGCTCGGGCGGAAGGATTGGCGCTTCGGCGGGACCTTGTGTCTTAGGCCCGAGCACCTATCGAGCGCCTATCGAGCGTGATTTTCAAGAATCCAGTATTTTTGCCATGTTTTGCATTACACTCGAGCGTGGGAAGTGACGCTCGAGTGGAAACCTTTGTCTGCATGTCCGCTCGAGCAGGGAAACCTACGCTCGAGCGGGACCTCTGTTTTCTGAAAATTCTGAGAATGCTTTTAAAGTGCATCTTTGCATCATCATTCCATCCTAGGCATTCTTAGGCCTAGTCTAAGGCATCTTAATGAGGACGTAGATATAGAACACACCGAGGCAATTAGGGATCTAGTTATAATCTTTCCCAACTGTGTAGCTTAGTGTGTGTGTTCAATCTGTAAACTGTGTAGGGCTGGCGACCAGAGATGTGCTCTAGCTTTACTATAGCCCAGAACTCTGTGAGTAACAACTGTGTAAAGTTATGTTCAAAAATGATTATCTTCTGAACAATCGAATCTATCTTGCTTTACGAGCTACTCTTGATCGAATGAATGTATGTCCTATATTACAGACATTGTGGCATCCTTAGCAATTCTTGTTTCTTTATTCTTTATTATAGAGATCTCTGTCGGTTCCTTGTTGGGAACACTCATTCTTGATTGATGGCCATCATTGGTGTTAGGTCTTTTAAGACCTCTTTATTTACTATCTTTGTTATGCTAATGGATGTACCACATATGATATGCATCTGTTGAGCAGTGATATACTAAATTAATGAACTGTTTTCATTACTGTAAGAACATTCATTCTTAACCTCTTTACGCATTATGTTATTCACTGAGCTTTAGCTCACTGTTTATGTATATGTGTAGGTGTTCAGGCACCAGACCGGAGTTAGGAGCGTGGGTTAGACTCCCTTTTTTGTCAAGCCAACTACTGTGCCTCACTGCAAGGTTCCGACCTGCCAAGCTATGGCTTAGGGGTGTTTTTATTTCCCTGTCTCTGTATTTGTTTTGGATAGCTGTATACACTGATAACACTATACTGCACTGTGTATATATATATAGATATGTACGAAAAGTCTTTTTCCTAACAAACTGTCACAGCTCATTGGTCATTGTTTATTTACTGTATCGGCTTCCGCGATGCCTCAGTACTCTGTTTTATTGTATTCTTTGTTTGAGCCTTGGTAATCTCGGATTCTTGGCGATTCTGATGTTAAACCCATAGGGGCAGGTTTGGGTCGTGACAATGAAGGAGGTTGCAGAGATGCTTAAAGGTGAACACAAGTATGGAAAGCTTGAAATAAATACTATCAACTCAAATGAGTTGGTGTCTAATGCTTAAAACACCAAACCTATAAGGACCATTACACTACAAGCATGATATACAAAGCATAAATAAAACTAACACATAAAAACAGTCCTAAATTAAGCTAAAACAGTGCTGAAATTCACATGGAAAAGCTTGAAAAAGTTAGCTACAATATTGAAGAATTTAAGCTAGTAAACAAGCATAAGGAAGGAAGGCTAACCACTCCATTTTTGGAATTTCAAAACTACATTTTTAACCTCTGAAAACCTCTGAAAATTAGTGGTAAAAAACTCAAAAAAAGTTGAGAAAGAGATGGGAAACACAAGTGTAAAGGTTTAGGAGACAAGGTTCAAAGAAGGGTGAGTAACCCCTCTACCTTTAATAGCTAAACCATAAGCTTCAGCTTATAAAAACAATGTAAAAATAGTTCAAAGACAGCAAGAAAATATAAGAGAGAAGTAGTACAATGATGCTCAAAATTATACCTCTTGAAACAAGGCAACTCTTTTGTTAACAAACCCACAAGTTCTCACTCTCAAGGGTTGAAATTTGAACTCAATAATCTCAACAAGTAGAGCTCCAATATTGGTTTAGGAAGTGTTTGGGTAAGGTGTGTGTGTTCCAAGATAGAGATAGAGAGAGAATTTCAAGTTTTGGTCCTTAAGGAATTTTTTGTAACCTAAAAACATGAGGGAAGGTCAAGCATATATAGAAAAACAACTTTTCAGGTCAAAAATATCTATATAGGAACAGTTGGAGCTTTTGAGGGACAGCTAGCCAAAAATATCTGTTTTTTACACAAGTGGCCAGCAGGCCACTAATAGTGGGTGGCCGGCCACAAATAGTGGGTTGCGGCCACAAAAATCTACTTCCACGCCCGATTTCAAACGGGTATCTCTCCTTCATCTAGACTCGATTTTTTGTCATTCTTGAGTCTAAATTGAAGCCCCATAAATCTACTTTTCAATGGAGATGGCCTCACATCTAAATTTCTCTAAGTGTAAAAAGAGATATACCTATTTTAGTGAAGGTTGCTCATTTTTATCTTAATCGGATTGATGCCTAACTTTAAATGGCCATATCTCCCTCATCCGGACTCAGCTTTAGAAGATTCTTGAGTCTAAATTGAAGCCCCGGAAGTCCACATTCCAATGATGGTAGTCTCACAACTAAATTCTAAGTGTACAAAAAGATAGGCTTGATTTAGTGAAGGCTGTTTAGTTCTTTCTTAATAGTTTCATGCTTAACCATTTCCCCAACTAGTTTTCTTCCCTCCCCTCCTATTTTCTTCAACTCCAAACCTATAAATAAGATGTTTTAAAGATTTTTAAGAGAGTTCACCTCCCTTCCATTTATTTCCACTTTGTCCTTACTCCGTTTACCAAAAAGTGTAATTTTTAACGAAATGCGAGTCTTGGAACATCATAGAAACATTTTCAAAAATATTTTTGAAAAAGAGAGTTTTAAGGTCTAAAATAGTTTTGGTTAAAATAATTTTGGTCCAAAATGGGGTTTAAGGTTGGGATTTAGAAACTCTTCTTGCTGAAAAAATCGAACATTTGTACAACGTATCTTTCATCATCAAGTGATCAACTTGAGGCACCCAAGTCTTAAAGGCGATCAAAAATGGGGTGTTTACAACAGCGACTAAAATATTTTTTGTCACTAAAAATATGTTTTTGGCAACCAAACTTTTGGTTTCCAAAGATAAAAAATAATTTTTTATTTTACATTCGGTGACTAAATGGTTTTAATAGCCAAAACTCAATATACGGCGACTAAAATAATTTTTGTCACCAATTCTAGTATTTTTAGCGACTAAATTTTTTTTTAGTTGCCAATAATTAATATACCTCGACTAAAAAAATTAGTAGCTAAATATTGTACTTTTGCCAACTAAAAAAATTTTTAGTCTCCAATTCCACAACTTTTGGCAACTAAATTTTTTTTAGTCACCAAAGGTGCATTTTGTTGTAGTGAAGGTAGAAATTCCCTCCTAACATTATAAAATCAAGCTATGATACTCATGAAATTGTGGAATGTAAGTTGATCTAGGAGAAATCATGCAAAAATTAGAAGTTTTGTTCATGAAAATAGGAATTTAGAATATATGTGTCTTATTATGGAAGAATAGGATGATTTAATTCTCACACTCAACATGCATGCATAATTTCATGGAAAATTGTTTGAATACACTTGACATCTTGCATGGTTCTTCAATTGAAAAGGAAATCTCCATGAATTTTGAGGATTAGAGCCCAAACTTGCATGCTTTATGAACATTTATGTTAAATTCAAGAGTTTCTGTCTGACATGAAAATTGAGCTTCAATTGGAAGTTATGAGTCTTGATTAAAGTTAGATATTGTATATTCAACATGTTTTTGAAGAGTATGACATTATCTTTATTCTGATTGTGCGAGTTTCAAACTCTTAATTAATTCATTAATTTTTATAGAAATTTAAAAAAAAAATCCATTGTTTAGTGCATTAAACTAAAAAATAGTTTTACTTAACTATGATTTTGAACGTCAAAATTGAAAACAATCCCCTCATCTTTTCCGAAAATATTGTTGATCAGAACAATTTAACTACATAAAAATAAAAATAAAAAGAGCACTAATGATTTATGTTTTTAAATCTAAAATTCAAAATAATATGACAAGTTGCTCTAATCCTTTCCAAAAATAATGCCGACCAAAATAATAAAAATAATATAAAACTTTAAACTTTAAAAATGCTAATCAATTTTAAAATTCACATAATTCTCTCTTTACACATGCTCAATATTTTTTCTAGGTTGACCAAGTCTCACCAAATATATCGGTGCAAAGGTTAGTCTCTGCCTCTTTGCCAATAATCTAAATTTTTCAAATTTGTTGTTGGTTTCTTTGGAAAATTAAACACACCACCCAAAAATAAATAAATAAATAAAAATAAAAATAGACCCTTATAATAAAATAAATTTTTTTATCTTTTATTTTATCAATTTAAATTTTGATTTGTTTATTTATTTATTTATTTTCAATCTAAATCATTTGTCGATTTTTATGAAGTAAAACTAATGAAAAAAAAAATGACATTTTTTAACCATTAAACTCAATGAAAGATGGTATTTTAAACCTTTTATGTATATTGACTTTAATGACTAAAATACTATTTTTTTATTGATTTTACTTGACAAAAATAAGTTAATGGTATAAAGAAAAGTTAGTATAATTATGTCAAAAATATAAAACTAACTGTATTTTTCAAATCTCAAGAGAGGTGAGTGCAGTTTACCTTAACGTTAAAAAAATTGAGTTTGATTAGTGCTATATTAAACATGGATTTATATATATGATAGTTGGTCACACAGAAGCAAGCAACTCATTAAAATGAGTTTGATATGGCTTTCTATCATCCATCTTCTTGTACAAAGTTGCTATGTGTCCATACTTTGCTTTTGTAAGAGAGGCAATTTATTATCAGAGGTTGAATTAAAGCTTGTGTGTACTCCATTTGTGTGCTCCACAGCCTACTCTTCTTCAACTTTTCCCCACAGTACTGAATAGACACCAAGAGCTATTATGACCCCTCCACTCACACTGCATTACAAAATAAACCACAAGTTACTCCTTATGAGATTGTTTAAATATTTTAAAGTCGTTAAATTTTAAATAAAAAAATGATTACGTATAAAATTAAAAGAATCAAAATGTAATTCAAAATAAAAACTAAGGATCACTGTTTAAAAAATAAAAAACCTAGTTAAGGAAATCTGTTTTATCATATTTTCTTAAAATCTAGTTAAGGAAAAAAAAAAAAAAACACTCATCATTTGTTGTATGATTTTCTCTTTTCTGGGATGTATGAAGTATGGGTATTTTAACAAATATGTCGTAAATATCGGATAATTACGAGTAGTGGTATTTTGTATGATACTTACGCATCGTACCAAGTATATGAAATATGTACCAAAATTTTTTCTTCTTAATTTTTGACGTATAAAAGCATTACCTAATATATTTATCCAAGACATAATGTACATCAGTCAAAACAATATTTTCTTCTAATATAGAGATAAAATTATTCATTGGACTTCATTTTTATTTTTATTTTTATTTTTGTACTTAGTATGATTTTAAAATTAAGTTATGATTTGTAAATTATTTAATATAATGATATTTAATTTTAATTTATATATTTACTTTTGACATTAAATGTGAATTGTAAGTTGAATCTTAACAAATTAAATCATCTAATTATTTTTTACATTATTCCAAATTAAAAATAAATATTTTACAAATATATCAAGCCATACCCGTACCGGTATCCTATTTTTTTATTTTTTTATTTTAAAAATTTGACGTATCCACATACCCATTTCGTGCCAATACCCGTACGTACCCGTAACTATGCTTCACAATCTGGGACAAAAATAAATTTTGAGAATAATTTTTTCTGTGTTATTTTCCTCAATTTAGCTTTTGAAAAAAAATAAATAGATAAACAATGGAGTTTGAAAACACAACTGAATAGAATCACAAAGCAAATGTCCAAAATTCAACTATCATTTTATTGCTCTATTTGGTTCATTGGTATATTACTTAACTCTTTTATAAAATGATCATTAATTTATAATGGTGAATAATAATTTCATTTATAATGTACTTTATATTGTTTTTTTCATCATTCCATTCTATTACTTTTTATTCTATTGCAGTAAACCAAATAGTACCTTAGAGATATAAATGAAAAACTGAAATATAAAAAATAAAATAAAATAAATAAATAAAATGTACCTTCCAAAATAGAGAGTATCTCCAAGAAAAGAAATCCCCATGGCAAGAGCAATAAGCATCCCAAGTGGCTTAAACATGGTCACAAATACAGGCCCCTTCTTCCTCACAACCCATGTTTGAACAGTGTTCCGAAATGATACCATAAAAATTCCCTAAAGATTTAGTTTCGTGTCAATTTTAATGACATTGTAAGACAAAAATACATACCTAAAAAAAAATTTATAAGTTAATTACACTTGGAACTCTCACACTTAGAATATGCATATTGGCATCTTATTACAAGTTATAAATTGATAATCATAAAGTAAAAATCAAAAATATCCTTACCCTAACTTTTAAATAATTAATTTTTTCCGACTTATATTTAAAGTATTTCTACTTAATAAGCAATATGTAGAAATTGAAAATGGTCTCTGTAGTTTACACGTTGTGTCAATTTGGTCCATATTGTTTTAATTTACTCGATTTTGTCCCTTAATTTAATGGATTGTGTTATATTGGTTCAATAAATAACGGTTGTTAGGTTTGGTGGACAAAAACTCAAATGATGCATTAATTTAGTCTTTGTAGTTTACACAATATGTCAATTTGGTCTATGTTGTTTTAATTTGCTTGATTTTGATAGGGATCAAATTAATATATCGGTAAACTACAAGGACCAAATTGACACATTTCCATCCATCAAATCTAAGAGTTATTTATTAGACCAATATGACACAATTCATTAAATTAGGAGCAAAATAAAATAATAGGAACCAAATTGACACATTGTGTAAACTGTAGAAACCATTTGCATAATTTACCCTAGAAATTATACCAAATTACACTATCAATAAAATACAACAAACAGTCCCAATGTCACATTTCTAGTAGCTCACCGTTACGAGTTTGACAATAATTAAAAGTGAAAGGAGATCAAAATGACATTTTGGTAAAAATGTAAAAATTAAGTGAGATTTTGATCAAAGTGTAAGGCACTAATGAGAAGGAAAAATGTCACGTTTGTCTTACATAGCAAGTTCTATTAGCTTTATTAACCTTAGATGGATGAAATAGCGACATTGGGTTCGTTTGGGATGTGAGTTGGCTTTTTGACTTTTTGTTTTTTTAGTCTGGAGCTAAAAAGTCTCGTTTGAAATATGTTTTTTGACTTTTTTGATTTTTGTGAGAGAAAAAAAGAAATAATTATGAATAGGATGTGAAATTTTGTCCTATTTAGCTAAAGTAGCATATTTTGTCTTATATGACTATTTTAACCCAAACACTCACCCCAAACGAGGCCATTGTAATTTTGTTAAAGTTAGGATCTTCTACCTGATAGGGTTTAGGTTTCCTTGTTTTTAAGATTATAATGCTTTGAAGTCCTGCATTATAATCCCTAGCCCTAAGGGGCAAGTTATTTTCTGTTTAGATTTAGTCATGCACCACGATTCTAGAGTTGTAAAGTCGTGGGTTGTTATTTCCCTTTCTGCTTTGATGTAAGGCTATTTAATAGCCATGTTGGTTCTTTAATTTAATAAGGAGTTCTCTCTACATCAGAGAGTAGTTGTGCTTGATTTTAACGTATGGTATCAAAGCTCTATCACAGGGCCTGACCAACAGCTTGTATCACAGCAATTAGTGTGAAAGAACAATATGACAAGTGAAAGCAACTTTGTGCAGCCTGCTATCCCACGATTTGATGGACACTATGATCACTGGAGTATGCGTATGGAGAATTTTCTGTGTTCAAAGGAGTATTGGAGTTTGGTGGAAACTGGAATCTCTGCAACAGCAGAAGAGACGGATCTCACTGAAGGACAGAAGAAGGTGATTGAGGATCAAAAGCTGAAGGACCTGAAGGCTAAAAACTATATGTTCCCAGCCATTGATCGATCCATTTTGGAGGCAATATTGAAAAAAGGCACAGCAAAAGATATCTGGAACTCTTTGAAGCAGAAGTACCAAGGGACAGCACGAGTTAAACGTGCTCAACTCCAAGCTCTTCGCAAAGAGTTTGAAGTGTTGCACATGAAAGTTGGGAATTGGTGAATGACTATTTTAGAAAAACCCTCATCACAGCCAATAAGATGAGAATTCATGGCAAAAGGATAGAGGATGTGGTGATCATCACGAAGATCTTGAGATCCATGACTCCAAAGTACAACTATGTTGTATGCTCAATCAAGGAATCAAATGATTTGGATACTTTATCCATAGATGAGCTTCAAAGCAGTCTTTTGGTGCATGAACAAGGATTAGTCATCACACTGTGGATGAACAAGCCCTTTAGATCACTTACAGACTTCAACTAGGAGGAAGAGGTAGTGGTAGAGGTTCTTACTAAGGAAAAGGAAGAGGTAGGGGTAGGTTTGATAAATCTACCCTAGAGTGTTATCACTGTCATGAGATGGGTCATTTTCAGTGGGAATGCCCCCAAGAAGCAAGAGATACAAAGGTCAACTTTGTCGAGACCAGTGAAAAGATACTTTTAATGGCATATGTAGATGGCAATGAGGCTGGAAGAGATCACTTGTGGTTTCTTGACTCTGGGTATAATAATCACATGTGTGGAAAAAGAGAGTTATTCTCACAATTTGATAACAATTTCAGAGAAAAAGTGAAGCTGGGCAATGATATGAGTCTCGCTATGCAAGGGAAGGATAACATTCGAATGGAGATAAATGGGATCATGCAGGTGATTACTGAAGTTTTCTTTGTACCGGAGTTGAAGAACAATTTACTAAGCATTGGTCAATTGCAAGAGAAAGATCTTGCAGTGCTTATGCAACATAGAAAGTGTGAGATTTATCATCCTGAAAAAGGTTTTATCATGGACACCAAGATAGCATACAACAGAATGTTTGCTGTGCTTGGTCACTGTCCACCAAAAGAGGAAAAATGCTTCTCCTCTATAACCACAGATCAAACTCAACTCTGGCATTGCCGTTATGGTCATCTTAGTTGGAATGGTCTCAAGGTGATCCAACAAAAAAATATGGTGGATGGTTTGCCTCAGTTGAAGGCTCCTTTAAAGATCTGTGAAGGCTGCTTGATAAGAAAACAATATCGCGATCCTTTTCCAAAGGAAAGCACATTGAGGGCATCTGGAATTCTTCACTTAGTGCATGCAGACATATGTGGGCCAATAAAACCAATCTTGAACAGCAAAAAAAGGTATCTCATTACTTTTATTTATGACTTTAACAGAAAAACTTGGGTTTATTTCTTAGTTGAAAAATCAGAAGCGTTTGCTACCTTTAAATCCTACAAAGCTAGAGTTGAGAAAGAAACTGGTGCATTCATAAAGAGTCTTCGAACTGATCGTGGAGGTGAGTTTACATCAGAAGAGTTCACTCACTTCTGTGATGAGAATGGCATTCAAAGTCAATTAACAGCAGCTTACACACCTCAACAGAACGAGGTCGCAGAGAGAAAAAATCGCACTATCATAAATATGGTGCACAACATGTTGTCAGAGAAGCAAATCCCAAAGAATTTATGGCCTGAAGTAGTGAATTGGACAATGCATGTCTTGAATAGAAGCCCGACACTTACTGTGAGAAGCAAGACACCAGAAGAAGCCTAGAGTGGGTTCAAGCCTTTAGTAAGTCACTTTAGGGTGTTTGGATGCATGTCCCATGTTCATGTACCTAATAGCAAGAGAGTAAAGCTCAATGCCAAAAGTCTGAAATGCATATTACTTGGGGTAAGTGAAGCATCCAAGGCTTACAGGTTATTTGATCCAATTTCTCAAAAAATAATCGTGAGTCGAGATGTGGTTTTTAAAGAAGACCAAAGGTGGAACTGGGATGATAGTCACAAGGAAACTACTTTAGCTGATTTGGAATAGGAGGACGATGAAGATGCAAGGACAAATGAAAGCCTTGGGAAGGAAACTGAAACAAACATCACTCCTGAACATGAACTTGAAAACATAGGATCCGTTCCAAGTGACTCACTCGAAAGGGGAGAGTCTTCAAGTGATGGCAATCCTTTTCATGAAAGACGAGTTCGAAGACCACCAGGGTGGATGCAAGATTATGTAAGTGGGCAGGGCTTCTCCAATGAAGAAAATGTCGATGTAGCTCATCTAGCCTTATTCTCTGAACATGATCCCTTGACATACAATGATGCAGTGAAGAATAGCAAATGGAAACAGGCCATGGATGCTGAAATTGAAGCTATTATGAAGAATGATACATGGGAACTCACCAAGCTGCCATCTGGAGTAAAGACAATTGGAGTAAAATGGGTTTTTAAAACGAAACTCAATAAACATGGAGAAGTGGACAAATACAAGGCTTGGCTCGTTGCGAAGGGTATGCGATTAACGATGAAATGGATTATACTGAGGTGTTTGCACCAGTAGCTCATTTGGATACCATTCGAGTAGTCCTCTCACTTATTGCCCAGAAAAGCTGGATGATTTACCAACTAGATGTCAAATCTGCATTTCTGCATGAAGAGATAGATGAAAAAGTGTTCATGAATCAACCACCAAGTTATGAACAAAAGGGACAGGAACATAAGGTATGTCGACTGAAGAAGGCTTTGTATGGACTCAAACAAGCTCCCCAAGCTTGGTACAGTCGAATAGAGACCTATTTTGTTCAAGAAGGCTTTGAGAAGTGCCCTTATGAGCACACTTTGTTCTTAAAAACGGCAGATGGAGGTAAAGTTTTGATTGTGTGCCTTTATGTTGATGATCTTATATTCACTTGTAATGATGAGATTATGTTTGAACTCTTTAAGAAATCCACAATGATGGAATTTGACATGACTGATCTTGGTAACATGAGGTATTTTCTTGGAATTGAAGTTTTGCAAAGGGTGGATGGTATTTTCATCAGTCAACGGAAGTATGCTCAATAGGTTTTGGAGAGATTCAATATGGCCCAGTGCAATCCAATGCACAATCCAATGGTTCCTGGCTTTAAACTTACTAGGGATGAAAATGGAGTAAGGATTGATGGGACATATTACAAACAGATCATGGGAAGTCATATGTACTTGACTGCCACTCGTCCCGATTTGATGTTTGTAGTAAGTTTAATTAGCAAATACATGGAACAACCTATTGAGACTCATTTGCAAGCAACGAAAAGAGTGTTAAGGTATGTGAAGGGTGCAGTCAGTTCTGGATTATTCTACAAGAAAGGAGGAACTAAGGAACTTGTTGGCTACACAAATAGCGATTACGCTGGTGATCAGAACGATAGGAAGAGCACCTCTGGCTATGTTTTCATTCTGAGTTCAAGTGCAGTGTCTTGGTCTTCTAAGAAACAACCAGTAGTCACTCTTTCAACTACTGAAGCAGAGTTCATCGTTGCTGCATCTAGTGTTTTCCAAGCTGTGTGGCTAAGGAGGATATTGGAGCAGCTTAATCATGGTCAATACAAACCAACAGTGGTTCACTACGATAACATCTCAGCTATTAAGTTGTCAAAGAATCTAGTCATGCATGGTCGTAGCAAACACATTGATGTGCGCTTTCATTTTCTTCGAAATCTCATCAAAGATGAAGTTGTTGAATTGGTGCAGTGTTCTACTCATGAGCAAATTGCAGGTATTTTGACAAAGCCAATAAAGCTCAAGGTGTTCGTGAAAATGCGTGGTTTTATGGGTGTCTGCGAATATCCAGGGATAAACTGAATATTGATAGCATTCAGTTTAAGAGAGGATGTTAAAGTTGTTAGGATCTTTTACCTGATAGGGTTCGGGTTTCCTTGTTTTTAGGATTGTAGTGCTTTGAAGTCCTGCATAATAATCCCTAGTCTTAAGGGGCAAGTTATTTTCTGTTTAGATTTAGTCAAGCACCACGATTCTAGGGCTGTAAAGTCGTGGGTTGTTATTTCCCTTTCTGCTTTGACGTAAGGCTATTTAATAGCCATGTTGGTTCTTTAATTTATTAAGGAGTTCTCTTAGCATCAGAGAGTAGTTGTGCTTGGTTTTAACAAATTTAACATAAAGTGTAAGGAATTGATTATCACAACTAAAAGTGGAAGGGTCCAACTAAAATTTTAGTTAAAAAACAAGTGTACCAAGTATAATTAATCCATAAATCACAATATATGACATTCTATGTGCTTACCGAGTACACAATAGTTACCAACTCAATATCTGGCTTCACTTTCCAAACATTTGGATCTTTCACTATATTTAGAGCAATTGTCGTCGATAAGACACTCAAAAATGCGCTACTAATTAGTGTTACCATCAACTCTGCAGGGTAATCTCTGATAATCCAAGCCTGAAGAGATGAGAAAAATATATATATTAATTTAAATCTGTTGGTTATGTTTTTGTTTTCTTTGAAACACAATAATATTTAGAACTTCTTGTGTGTAATCTTTATTAATTTTATTTTAGATATAAAATTACTGCAATGATGTTTTCAATTAGAGCTCTACATTTCTCTTCTTTTTTTTTTCTTTTTCAAAACAATGATATTTGCCGCACATATGTTTCACTATTTATTTTCACATTAGTGTGTATTAATATGACACAAATGTGTATATACTTGACTAATAATATTTAAAAGGGTAGTAATACAAACTAAATTTGTGTGCAAAATATATTGAGAGAGTAATGTGTCTCATTTATATCCAACATGATTCTAACTACACTCCAAAAAAACAGATTACACCCCATATTTTTTATTTACTTTATTATAATTTTATCCTTATGTAAAATTATCAAACCCTAAAATTTTAAAACCTAATTTTTCAACCACCCATCACCATTGTCGCCTTTCTACCACCCACCTCCGCAATTGTCAGCTGCCACAGCACCCCTAGCTCCTAGCACCTCGCCTACCCCCACTCCGATTCCCTCATGTCCTCTCCTCCCTACCCCAATTTTGCCTCCCATCCCAATCTCCCCCTTTTCTCTCTCTATTGCCCCCCTCACATTCTTCTTCTACCATTGTCCAGCCCTTACCACCACCTTTTCTCCCTACAATTCGACCACTAATTCCACCACCTACTACCTTGAATCCATACATCAAAGAAAGGGGGAGAAAAATAAGGGAGTAGAGAGAAAGAGAATAGTGTGGATATTAGGACAAAATATGAGGTTAAAGATGGGGTAAAGTTGAGGGTGTAAAAAGATATTGTATAAAATCTTAAAATGGGTGCAATGAGAAAATGAAAGTAATGAGACTAATCTATTGTATAACTAGTTTTCTATATTTCTAAAAATTAAAAAGTCCATCACTATAATTTATAATTTCAAAATCTCATTTGACACGTAATTCTATACGACTTTTTTTTCTTTTTTTTTTTTTTTGCGCAAATTTTTTTATTAATTTAGCATCTTCCATTTAAAAATATTAAAACCCATCATCATGTAACATGGCAGAATCCACTTATAAACTGTATGAAAAAGAACATCCACTAAAATATTTTGATAAATGTTTCACTTTTAACCTTTAACTTAAATTTTACTGTGATCCCTATTATTTTAATTTGAACAATATCATCCCTGCATTTTAAATTCCGTTTTAGTTAGTCCTTCTATTCAAATTACTGTCAACTTTTAAACGTGTACACTTCCAAGGGACCAAATACATTTTTTTTATTTTTTATTTTTGGTTTTTTTGAGAGAGATATCTATCTACCTGGACAATGAACAATACTGAAACCAAGAAAGTACCAGCAGCAAGGAGAAAACCTCCTATCACCCAATCTGATTGAAGAACCTCATGCAATGAGCTAGCAGAACTTGTTGAATTGAAAATGATTGGTGGGCCTTTGTAGCAAGTCACAGTGAATGCCCCCAAGATTGATATTATGGTGCCAATACACTTAGCCACACTGCTCTTGGATTTCATGTCTAGTTTTTCCATCCTGATTATTCACATATCATCCAGATCATTATTCATTTAGTGTTCATTAACACTAGCTAGTAAGGTTAAATAATGAAGGGCAAATTGCAATTTGCACTGTTGTACTGTACATTGAATTTCACTTTGTTTTTTTTACATTTTAATTGTTTCATTTTGTTTCTTACATTTTGAGTAAAGTTATAATTGGGTCCAGCCGAATAACGTCATTTCAAAAATTGATAGAAAAACTAAAGTGTAAAAGGGTTCTGTTGCTGGGAAGCACTTGAATCAGAGAAGATATGGTTAGTCTCTCAAGCAAAGGTTATGAAGCTTCTATTGTGGTTATGAAGCTTCTTTGAGATGGTCTCCTCTCTATTTGGATGAAGGGGCTTGGGGAAATATCTTATTGAAGGAAGTTTAGTGGATGGAGCCTCTATTTTGAACATAGAGCTCAAAAAAAGATTTTTTTAGTATAATTAAAAAAGAAAATGGTATAATTTTATATTTTTTGAGTCATAATTAAAATATAATTAAATACAACATAAGGCATTAGAGTGATAGTGTTAAATTTGTTTGTTAAAATATGTTACATGACAAAAAAATAATGAAAGTAAAATCTATTTATGTGTATTAAGTGTTTATTAATTTAAAAAATAATTGTATGTTCCAATAATATAAAAGTGAAACCCATTTGTGTCAAGTGTTAGATGTTTCTCTCTCCTCTGCCAACATGACTGCCCCCTTTTTTTTCTTTTTTCTTTTTTTCACTCAATAATGTCTCACTTCTCTACATATAGCAAACATTCTGGTGAACACTTTTCACAAGGCCATTGGAGAAAAATAAAAAACAAATCCATTGGAGAGAGGGAAAAAAAAAAAAAAAATCCACTTGCTATTGAAAGCTGCATCTAATTTAAAATTTCATGATTTATAATTAAAATAATATTATATTTAAAGAAGAAAGTTAATTATAATTAAAGAAAAAAATTAACTAAAGACCCAATTTGGTTGGCAATTATGACGTTCTTAACAGCAGGGGCAGAGATAGAGAGGGGCAGGGGTCACGTGTCCCCGCTGGTTTTGGGGCTTTTTTTTAATTTTTTTTTTATAACAAATATGACAAAAATATTATTTAGAGTAAAATGTCAATAACATTTTTTTAATTATGTGGACAATAATGTTTATTTTGATTGAAAATGAAAAGGTTACGATAAATCATATTATTATTTATAAAAATTTTATAAAAAAAGTTTAATGTAACGGTGATATCTATTATTATTGACATGCAAATATAATTAATCTTACTTTGAAGATATAGAATTTATTGAATTTTTAGTTACATTTGATATGTGGATTCACTCTCCATATGTTTCTTTATTATTGATTGATGATATCATGTGTCAATGATGACATGGTATTATCATTATATTGAATTTTTACTTAAATTTTGAATAAAAAAAATTACTTTATTATTATATAATTTATTTTAAGACTTGTATCCATAACTTTTTTTGTATTGTCATGATGCATTAGTTACAAATAACTTTATCTTTTTGGATCTTTCTCAAAGTCAATCGTAAAAGTTTATGTGAAATATTGTTGTAAAAAATATCAATATTATAATTAATAAATATCCCTTCTGATTTAATTTCCAGACTCCGCCATTGCCTAAGAGTTTAGTCTTTAAGGTCATGGGTTCAACTCTTCTTAAAAAGAGTTGAATTAAGTGGGGTAAACACTTGCTATTTTGCATAGGGTTCGTTTGAGAAGTGAGTTGGTTTTTTAGTTATTTTAGTCTGGGGCTAAAAAGTCACATTTTAGAAAAGCTTTTTGTTTTTTTTGACTTTTTGTGAGAAAAAAAATGTAATAATTATGGGTTAGATGTGATATTTTGTATTATTAGATTAAAAAGCTTATTTTGTCTTTTTATAACTAAAATAGTCCCAAACCTAATCCAACTCATATTCTCAAACAAAGTCATAAGGTGAGAGGCCTAACTCCCGTATAATACTAACAACTAACTTTAACCGATGAAAAAAATAATTTAAAAAAATAACATAATTAAGAATGTAAATAATACACCCTTTTAAAAAGGGTGCGTATTAAAATTTCCCTTGATCTTGACAGTAGTTGAGTGTTTTGCTTTTTGCTTTAGCTGGAGTAGTCTTTGAGCGTTTTTTTTTTTTTTTGTGTTGGTTTCTTATCAATTTTGGTGTTTGCCTTGCACATAATTGAGTTTGTTTTTCCATATCAACTTTGTGGATCGATTTTTTCTACTTTGATACATTTTGTATTTACCTCTTTTTGTTCTTTTTAATGTATTATCTTTTTGTTTGATAATTTTCATCAATAAAAAAAATTTTGATGATAAAAAAAAAAGATAAAATTTTGATAAAAGTATAAAAGTGCTAAAGACTAGAGTTGAAAGACTAACGTAAAATTTTGATAAAAATATAATAATGTTAAATATAATTAATATTGTCAAGTCGCTATTCTCTGTTAATATTCGAAATCAGTTATGCAAATGGAGGGAATTGCTACTTCATTCAAATTTATGTTTCAAATGTTGGGATATAAGCATTGTTCACATTATTTTAATGTAAAATCTAATTTAAATTTTTTGTTTTCACATGACTTGTCACTATAATTTATTAGACTTCGTTACCATATTATAAATTATTAATTTTGAAATAGTATATTTAAACATCAATCGCTTTCGTTTGATTGTAATGAATGCAACTAATGAGAGAAGAGTTAACAAACCAACAAAAGCTAGCTAGATATTTTGTAAGATGATTTTGGACGGAAGCCAAGAGGATATGAGAGTCCCACGTATGAGAGTTTTGGATAATTGATTTGAATATAAAATTTTAAAAACGTCAAAAAAAATAATAATTAGAAAAATAAAATAAAATAAAATAAAATAATGAATGAATGAACGAAATATAGTTGAATTTATTTTATTTTTTTTCAAATCCTTATATATACAAATTCATTATCTAAACAAAAATAAGAGAAAAGGTGACAAGGATAAAAGTGTTTGAGATTCTTAATCTAACATTGTTAATAGACAAAAATTAAATATTGAAGAACTAATAAATTGAAACATTATATATATATATATATTATGGATCATATTGACACAATTTAAACATTAAGTAACAAAATGATACAAAACTCATATTTTGAGAACTAAAAATGTAATTAATTAACCCTGTAAATTTAGTAACAAAGCATATGAACTACTTTTAAATTTATTTATTTTTTTTCAAATCAATATAATATTGTTTTTTTTTTTATTTTCTCAAAAAAAGATATTTCTTCTTATTTATTTGATTACTAGTAAAAAAATATTATGTGAAACTAACCAAATATATATGTATGTATTCGTAAGGATAGAATAAATATATGGTCTATAAAGTTTGCTACCCTATCACTATGGTCTTTTCAAGTTTTAAATTTATCAATATCTTTCATGTATAAATGGCCATCTAAATTATTAATGGAATTGTAATAAAGTCCAAATATGGCCCTTAAAATTTGTATTTTGTGTCAATTTAATCCTTCAAATCAACCTCAAGAGTTGGCCAAACGGTAAATGCTTAAAAATAAAATTTAAGATCTCAAATTCGAGTCACTAATTTAAATAAAATTTAAAGGGTATAGGAGCATTTTATTATTATTCCGTTAATTATTTAGACTCATGTGTTTGAAAATAAATTAATTTAACTAGAATTTATAAGTTTAGGAACCAAATTAAAAAAATTAAAAATAAAAGACTAATAAGGCTATGAGTGTAGTTTTTCTTAATGATGATGATGATGATGATGATGATGATTTTTCTTCATTTTAAATGGAAATCAGACCTGAAGATCAGAGCAAGTATGAAGGTATAAGCTGGGGTGAGATTGGTCATTGCTGAGGCCATAGTTGGGGAGCTATACCCAATCCCAATAAACATAAACATTTGTACACAGTATCTGCACACAAAAAAGTAAAATAAATAAATAATAAACACAGGGAAAAAAAATAGTAAAATTAGGTCATTTTGGGAAGGAAAAAGAAAAAAAATAATTTATTAATTTGTTAATTCAAATTACTTCTCTACTTTTTTACACATTTTTTCATAATAATAATTTAAAAAACAACAACACTTCTCGAAATAGGCCTAAAATTACATCCACATAATTTGATAAAGGCAGAGTAAAGAATTACTAAATATATTAAATATGAATAAAATTGGAGAACTGAATAGATATACATGCCTACATACCCGATAGCTCCAAGAAGACAGATTTTACAGAATATGGATAAAGTGAGCTGGGGTGGAGGAGATGTCATCCTGTATATGTATATATGTGAGAGAGAGAGAGAGAGAGAGAGATGGAATTGATGGAGGGGGTGTGAGTGAGTCACCTGTGAAAGAAGAAGGTTAAAGGAAGAAGGAAGAGAACACCAAGGATTGTTGAATAGGCATTGAAGATGAAGTTGTTCATCCCTCTCCTCATGGCTGCTTTGCTTATTGTGTTCAATCCAACCTCCAACCACTCTGTTCCAAGTATTGCTATTATTTCCAAACCCCTCATTCTCATCTCTCCCCACAAATCTCTCCTCTTGTTTGTGTGTCTCTGTGTGTGTTTTGGCTTCAACTATAAGCAGACTTTCTCACCATGTGCATACAATGGCCATGTTTGGTGGAATTTTTTTTAAATTAAAAGTTAATAATCAAAAAGTAGTAGTTAAAAATATCTTTATCCCAACTTTCAAATATTCAGTTTTTTTTTTTCAACTTATTTAAGTTTTTTCTACCTAATAAATTATAAGCAGAAGCTGCACCAAACAATTTGATACAGACTTCCAAATCAAAATAAGTTATAAGCATTTCCCAAAAGCTGTGCCGATGAAGGACAACTTATATTTTGCACTTTCCTACTTTATAATTAGGAATAGTTTGAAAATTGACCATTTTAATTAGGTTTTTTTTAAAATTTTATAAAAATAAAATAAATAAAAATAAAGAGAATAGTATAATAATTTATAATAATTTTTTTTTTATTTGTAGACTAAAATAATTTATCCACTCAGTTTCATTTTATTTCATAATGTCTTAATTATCTCAATCAATCCTATATCTCTGTGTGTCCGAATCTGTCCCTCCCTGGGATTGTGTGGCTGTGTTTGGTGACATTATGCTTGGCTGTGAATGGGCAATTTTCCTTTTGGTGGTGTCCAAGATCAGCTAATAAGGCAGCGGGTTGCACAAGCCTACCTCAAAAATCAACTTCCTTTGGACTGGCTCCCTCGTCCCCCATGATTTAGTGGATGCTTTGGCTGATGTTTAGTTTCTGGCTTTTGTTCTTTGATTTGTAATTTCTTCCGATCAAAAATAATAATGAAAGAAAATCAATTGCATTAACTTCGAATCAAGTTACAATTGGACTCGGAGGTGTTTTAAAAAAATAGTTAAAAGTTAGTTTTTTAACTTTTTTAATTTTTTTGACTTTTTTATGTAAAATGTGACGTGATCCAAAATGAATTAAAAGTTGACTTTTGACTTTTTAGTATATTTCCAAATGACCCCTCAGTTATATAATGTATCATTTCAAAAATTGACAAAGTCTAAAGATTTTGATAATTGCTATTATTAGGTAACTGTTCTCAGTTAGTTCGCAAAACATCATTATACAAATTGGCCCAACTAAAATTTGAGTTGAACTATAAATGATTGATTAAGATAATTAAAAAATTAATAAAATAAAAATAGACGTAAATATAAAAGTGTAAAGTGAAATATACCCAACAATGATCTGGTTTTGGAAATGTCACATGTATACATAACACATGTTATTATTACAAATTAAAAACTCAGAATGAATTTAAGATATATTAAAAAAAAAATTATAAAGTCTTTTTTTTTTTTTTTTGTATTATTTTTGTTAAATTCTGAACTATTAATCAGATCTTAGTATACAATTGATTTGATCACTGTTTTATGATGCTTTTTCATTATTTTTTTTTTTTTTTCTTGTTAACATAATTTAGTAATAAAAAGTATACATACATCTTTGATTAATTTTTTTTATAAAGAGAGTCACACATACTTTTTGTACAATATAAAAATTGATGAAATACTAATGAAGTGGAGAATTAATAAAGTTTTTTTTTTTAAAGAATTTTGTAAAATGCATTATGAAATAGCCTCATAATGAGTAAGATTATAGTATAGGATTGGGATTGTTAGTTCATAGAGGACTTACAATCTCATATTTGATTGCAAATTTTATAAATCGGATTACATGTATGGCAGGCATTGAATTCGACAAAATTGGCCAATTTTTAATATTAAAAGAGATTGGAATCATAATTTCAAGTATGAAAGAATAATAAATAAAATGAATATATAATAAATTATTATCTCATTAATTTAATTGGATAACCAATCTTGGGAAAGCCTATGATGTGGACCCTGTCACAAATTGGCGTAATGTTATTAAAATTTTGTAACATCAACTACAAAATGTATAATCTCATCACAAATTAGTGTAATAAAATGTTTAAAAATTTGTAGTTGATATTACAAAAGTTTGTGATTTAGTTACAATATTTTTTGTCACGTTAATTTGTGACGAGATTATCTATTTTGTAATTGATATCATAAAATTTTATGATAAAATTATGTTAATTTATCATAGGATATATATGGTATGCAAATCTAAGTAGTGCACACCATAGGCTTGGCACAATGGCACTACTTTTGTAGTGATGTGAAACGAGACCGTGAATTATATAATATGGGAATGGCTTCCCTTCAGTCTAATCATGAATTAGAGGGTATTATTGGGCTAGTGGGGATCCCATCAAGGGTTCCGTTTCGATAATTGGAACTGTTTAATGTGTAGAATTCGTCTAGTACTATATATCTATAAAAAATCACGTTGATCGAATATCGATAGTTATGTGATCAAACCAGTTTTGTATGGGGGAAAAATGGACGGTGAACAATAAATGGTTTACAAAAATATAATTTAATCACATAGTTATCGATATCCAATCAATGTGTTTTTTTATAGGCATATAGTACTTAACGAGTTCTATATATTGAACGATTCGAATTGTCGAAACGGGACCCGTGGTGGGCTTCTACAAGTCCAACAGTACCCTCCAATCTGATCACGGACTGGAGGAAAGCCATTCCCATATAATATATACTTCATTTTAAATTGTGTACTATATGTTTCAATTATAATATTTTTAATGTCACTTAGACTATACTTAAAATGAATTTGATTTTTTTAAGACATTTTTTGAAGTAAATTTTTTTATTTTTATGCACCGAATATCACAAAAGAGTACCATCACTGTCAACACAATGCGCCCTTTTTTAATAAAAAATAAAGATCCATAACTTCTCCAATTCATAATTTATAGATTGGACTGTCCCGTTGGGCTTATGGGGCTCACTATGGCTGAACTATGGTTGGTTCAATCCCAATCATTTTGTAGGTCTCCTATATGTGACTCTTTCATAGAAAAAATTAGATAAATTAATAATTGTAGTTATATTATTTCATTATATTTGTCTTCATAAAAATAGATAATTTTTTTTTTTTAAATCATTCTTATGGTAGAAAAATATAACTACTATTATTGAATATAATTTTTTTCATGAACGATGTACACATAGAAACCTACATAATCAACGGATTAAATTACCAAAATAAAGTCATTCAAATGAGAATAAACTTTCAAGGCCTATTATTTCAATCCATTTAGATTGGAGCAATGTCCATCAATATTTACGTAGTCTAGAACATTTAGGCCATGGGCTATATACTAGCCAGACCCATACTCTATTAATTAAAGAGAAATTAATTTACAATGTGCATCTTTTCAATTAGTATTCATTATAAAAAAAAGTTATGATTTTTTATGATGAACGTTATGATTGTTTATGATGTATATTATGACATTTTATAGTAAAATTATAAATAGCGAATTTATGATGTGCAACCGAAAATTAAGAATGATAATATTATGACATTTTGTGATTTTTGTTATGACACTTTAAGAAAAAATTATGAGTTTTATAGTGAAAAAATTATGACATTTTGGATTTAAGTTATGAAATTTTATGAAAAAATTATGAAAAGCATATCATATGTATCTTTTTGAGAGTGCACATTATAACATCTTCCATTAATTAATATTTATATATCTTCTCTTTTCTTGATCTTTTTTTCATTTTTCTTTTTTTTTTTCTGTTTTTTTTTTTTCCCACTTGCAGATGTTTTTTATTTGGGTCCAATAATGATGGTCTGCCCAAGCCCTAAAATTCTATATCGGCCCAGGGTTGTGATGTATTTGAGTCAGAAGAATGGAAGGGACAAGTTCAATTCCATTCACAACTCCTAAATGGTGAAGCCCAAAACAGCCCAGATTCAATATCACCTTATTTTCTTGTAGTTGTCTATGCCTTTTGTTTTCTTTATTTATATTGTTTTCTTGGTTCCTATAGTGATGGACTCAATACAAAGTGAAGAAAACTTTGCTAGTTATTTTTTGTATAAAATAAAATTTTTATTTTATGGGTAGGCTTTTCTGGATATATATGGCCAGGCTTTTCTGGGTGGTCTATCGCCACTTTAATATGATTAGCTTCTTTCGCGTCAGATACCATTGGAGGATACCTTGGAAAAATGTATTGGGAAACTATCAATACCTATTAATAATTAGGCTTAATTTTTATCAAGTCTTATTGAAAAAAAGTCATAATAAAATTATCGTTAAAAATAATTTTTTGTGACGATTTTTTACACATGTCGTTAAAAATTGACAATTATTGACTTTTTTTTTACAAGTCTCCCAAAATGCATTACAGTAATGATACGGATTTAGAAATTACTTAGAATTTCATATGAATAACTTAAATTTATTTCATATGTAAATCACAAACTTCATCAATTCAATTTTCACCAGCCAAACCCAATTCTAGGTGTAATCGAGATCTAAAACTTCTCAGAGCCTAGCTTTTGTGAAAGGCATGATAGTCTCTTTTTTCTTTTTCTTTTTTTTTTCTTTTCGTTAAAAAACGTCAGTTTAAAGGAGTGTATGTAAACTTGGTGATGAAAAAATTGTTGTTGATTTCATTGTGGATTATGGGAAATTTTTTTCCTTTTTATTTATTTCGATGTACAGTTGCTACTTGTACTATTTTGCACATATCTCGGTGCTCCTTTTTTTTATATATTTTTTATTTTTTTGGTCTTCAATAAAATTTTCTTAATTGAGTTACAGAAAATTATAATTTTTAAGTTTGTCTAGATTAGCTAATCCTAAAAACCAAGCAAAAAGTTTCAAAAAAGGTATGGCTTCTGTCTAACCCTTAATCGGATTGGACCGTGCTGTTGAGTCCGTAGAGGTCCACTACGGATTTCGTTTTAATAATCTGAACCGTGCAATATGTAGAACTCATCGAGTACTATATATATGTAAAAATCACGTTAATCGGATATCGATAGCTATATGATCAAATTAGTTTTGTATAAAAAAAAAAAATAGACGGTGAATAAATTAACGGTTGACAAAAATCTGTTTTGATCACATAGCTATTGATATCCGATCAACGTGATTTGTTACAGACATATAGTACTCGACGAGTTCTACACATTGAACGGTTCAAATTATCAAAACAGGACCTGTGGTGAGCCTCCACGGGCCCAACAGCATGGTCCAGTCCAATTAAGGACTGGACAGAAGCCATTCCCTTCAAAAAAGGACATGATTAACATTAGGGTGGCGTCTGATTTAGCTTTTAAATTAACATTTAGATCAAAAAAATACACGTTTGGTTAACAAATTTTCAAAACTCATTGTCAAATTATTTTTTTGTCTCTCCTCTCTCCATCTATTTTTTTATTAATAAATCAATCAATTACTTTTTCTCTCTCCTCTCTCATTCTCTCATATTTTACATATCAATCAACCAAATTTTCTCTCATATCTATTTATTCAACTACACAAAAAAATAAATTAAAACAAAATAAAATACAAATCATCCCAAAATTATTTTCATAAATTATAACCAAATAAATTTTCAATTTTCAAAACTCTTTTAAAAAACTAAACCAAATGGATTTTCGAGAGTTTTGTTAAGAAACAAAAAACAAAACTGACTATTTTAGTAGACCTTTTTCAAATAAATATTTATTTTTCAAAAAAAAATTAGCAGTCAATCTAGACAAACTTCAAAATTTAAGGGAAAAACTAAAAAAACCACCTTAAAGATAAGAGATTCAACTTACATAAACAGCAACCAAGTTGAGTCATGCCCTAGATTTTGTTTTGAAATTGAAAGTGATTTGTAAATAAAAATTTGTAAAAAAAAAAAAATACATATCAATAATGTGTCAATGACATTTAGCAAGATGTTACAATTAGAAATGAAGAGAACACATAACCGGTGGTATTATGAACCGTTGCATCGTTCAAATGCAACTTATATTTGTTTGCGCAAATAATTGTACTGTTTCATTGGTGATGATAGGCTCCTTTGAAATTTACTAGTTTAGCCTTCAACGCTTGAGAAATTGTATTTTTTAACGATATATAATCTTGTATGATAGTATTCTAAAACAATATTAAATTGTTCTTTAGATATGCACGAGTATAAAGGAGAAAATTTAATAACAAAAAATCAAATATGTGAGTAATTATGTGCAACTAAAACAATTAATACACGATATATACATAGCATAATGGTTTTGGAATTTCTTTTTATTATTGTTTTTGGTTAACAGGGAACTTGATTGAAAAATTAAAAGGTAGCATACATAGTTCTAGGGTATTTAACCCCATTAGCATCATTAAGTAGATGATTGTTAATACAAGAAGGAACTTGTTCAAAAATTTGGAGGCCTTCATCCATTCTGTTTCCCTCACTAGCCAGGATGTCCGCGCATTTGTTCCCTTCCCTTAGGATATGCTTAATAGGAGGATGTACAAGTTGGTCCAAGAGGTACCTCCAATCATAAATGATATTGCTAAGTTGATGATATAAGAACAGTTGTCATAACCACAGGTGGTTGGCCTAGTGGTTGACTACTGGGGTCTGGAAGTTTCCTTCCTCTTAGGTCTCAAGTTCGAATCCCCTAGCTAGCAAATTCAAACCTTAGGGTGTAAGTCCTGTTTGGAAGAACATTGTTGTCGATGCGATCTTAGTCGTAAACTGATTCCATGCCCTACATAACAACACAAAAAAAATAAATAAATAAATAACAATTGTCATCTTGAAGAAGTTGCTGAAGTAATTTCGCATCTGTTTCAATTTCAATATTAAGGAATCCTTTAACCAAATTCTAATTGGAAATTTCTGCTAAATATTCACAAGAAACCAATGAAGGTTGCATGACAATTTTGTAATGCTTAATTAAAATGTTTTTTAAATTTGAATCAAATAATGTTTTTGAGCTTGACTTGACTTTGTACTGTATTGTGATCCCACATTAAAAATATGCCTTGAACAAATCATATGTTGTTTGTATAAGATTGGATAGGTCGGTTAAGAATTCTCTATCTTCAAAAATTGTCATTTTGTTTCTATACTTTCAATGCATGATATTGTCGAAAGTTCGAAATATGAAATCTGAAAATACGATTATGTGGTTGAAAATGCATTGATAGGAGACAGAAATTTTGGGTATGAAAGATTTCATGACGTATAGAACATATTAAAAAGATGAAAAATTATATTTTAGTGATAAATAATTGTAATTTTATGGAAGTGTAAGTTGTGTCCATTTAATTAGGCCCGCATAATTGGGGCACTTAAGCATACTCCTAACTAGGCAAATTATAGTGGGCACATTTTTTATTTTATTTAAAAGTATATATATACATATATATATTGGTAACTCAAAGTAGTGAACATGATTTGGACAAAAATTTTAGAGTCTGCATTGCAAATTTTCAGTAATTTGTAGCCTACATTCATTCTAAACATGAGTTTCCTTATAAAAAAAAATAAAGCTAATTGAATTTGAACTGCATTTTTTTTTTTTTTTTTTTTGGTTGATAAATTCTAGAGTTTGAGTAGAGAGAGCACCTAGCTATATTGATGTGTTTTATTACATGAGTAATGTCATATAAACTGACAAATCGTATGATTTTTCCTCACTCACTATTGACTAGGCTTGTAAGATAAAATCAGTAAATAAATGAATCGAAATTTCAGTTTCATCTTTTTGGTAAGGTACAAGAAAAATGTTAGACTTAAAAACAAATTATATTGATAATTCTTGTAATTTTTTCATTATGTTATTTTGACTCTTACACTTTCAATAAACTTGATTTGGACTCTTAATTTTGAATTTTATGTTAATTTGGTCTAATTGATGCTTTTATTTATGACTTTTTATGGAAAATACTTACAAAATTGATTAAAATTTATAATTAAAAAAAATTCTTTAAAAGCGTGACAATTATTTTCTAGTGATATGATTTGGGGAAAAATTAGTGAAACATCCTTCTCTAACTTTGTGTGGTAAAAGAGGTCCAAAATATTTTTTTTATTAGTTAAGATTCCTCAATAAAATTTCTCTATGATCATATATACCAAAGAAATTTCAAAATTTTTCTGTGAAATCAACGAAATTGCTCTGTGAAAATTGAAATTTTCCTGGGTTAGAAGAAATTTCTGTTAATTGAATTTTCTTTGTAAAAATATTGAAGGACCTCTTAATATCAGGAATCTAACAAAAAATTCTCCTATAATTTGCTCTATATTTAAATAATTTTATATTATTAATTTTTTAACATTAAAAGATAATTTTCACCGATACTAACTAGAGTTCGTCATAAATATTAGGAATGAAAGTATTTATACAACCACCTTCTCAGTTCATTTATTCTTCACGTACAAATTTTTAAGTTTTATAAAAAATACTTTTTATGAATTCTTCCTCTACAGACAAATTTGAATTAGCCAAATCAAAGAATTCGGTCAATGCTAAATTTTCACCCACCCCTGGTTTAAACCAAACAAATTACAACCCATTGGCAAGATTAAAGTGGGATTTAAATTCTAAATTTTCTTTATTGCATTTGTATAACAACAAAAATTTGTTAATTTGTAAAATAATTATCTTAGTGGGGGGATTGATAGTGAGGGGATTAGTAAAATTGTATTTGTTTTCATAGTGAGCGGATTAGTAAAATTGTGTTTGTTTTGTTAGTGGGGGGATTGATAGTGAGGAGATTGTTAAATTATTTTTATATAAAATAAATATCAAATAATAAAACAAATAAAATTATGATTTTTACTTAACAAAAAATACAAAAACATTAAACATTAATGTTTTTAAAAAAAAATGCACAAGTTAAAAAAAAATATAAAAATAAAAAATTACATTGACCAGTTTACCAGTCGGTTGATCGGCAGGACTTCTGGACGGACATCCGGTAACACCCAATCCGAACGGACTAGTTTGCTAATATCATTTCTCACTCTAGATTGTTAATACCCTTGTCAAAACCCATCCATAGTCCCTTCGGACTACGAATCCGGACCTCTCAAACCAAAACAAACAAGCTCTATTTTTACTGTTCATTTATCATAGTATAGAGTAGCTTGTAATAGCTGAAAACAAACGCCCCTATACTTAATCAATGGCGACTTCGAAATTTTTTAGGAATAGTGTCATTTAATTTTTTTTTTCTTTTTTCTAAATTTTATAAAAAATCAATTCTTATCTTCCTTAAACCAAGCAAATTATTGCACATGACGACCAAAAAATATATATATTTGTTAAATGAAAAGGTCGTTGAAGTGCACTATTCACAGTGGGTTCAAATTGCATCTCAGTCAGTTCATACATGTAGAAATTTTTCTAAAAACCACAATTTATATAAAACATTTTTTTTCCTTGTGACCAGTGGGCTCGTGTGACACCAGTGTGTCCTTACATTTAATCAAATTGATGAGATCCAAAATATAAATAATAATACTAAAAATAAAAAATCAAGCATACATGATTTATGTGATTTATATCGAAACTCAAATTACATCCACAATTGTTATGGTTTTTTTTATTATGATTGCTATGATTGTTTTTATTATGTTTAAAAGGTTACATGATACAAATTATACAAAGTAGTTATCTCCCTCCCTCTCAATTATAAGGTTTCATTTATTTGACATATTAGATTGGATGAGATTATGAGTACGATATGATTGAGTAAGAAGATTATTAATGTGATGATATTAGATTAGAGATGATTGAGTAAGGAGATTATTAATGTGGTGATATTAGATTAGTGATGCAAGATAAAGTGTATTTGTTTGTGTACTAGTGTGATGGTATTAATTAATTGGGACTAAATCTATAAAATTATTTAAAAAAATCCTCCTCACATATAGGGACTATTTTCACTACTAGAAAATTGACCTTTTGCGTCGATTTTTTTGCGACTGTCTGATTAGCCGTGGCAAAAAAAAAAAAAAAAAAAAAAAAAAAAAAAAAAAAAGCGAAAAGGTTCCTATTTGCTTTCATTTATTTGCGCCCTTTTTAGTTTTGCCCTAGCAGGCTCACTCAACTCTCTCTCTCTCTCGTTCTTGCTTTCTTTCGCTCACCTGCCAATCGTTGTCTGAAGAACTCCACCAGTATGAATCTCTCCCTCGATCTCTCAATCTCTCATTTACATCTCAAATCTCTTCCTCTCTTGATCTCTCAATCTCTCTTCGCACAATCTCATTCTCTCTCAGTCTGTGTACACTGTCGCATAATTTGCTCGATTCATCGCAGAGAAACTCTAACTCTGCTAGTGGACCGCATTGAAAAGGTCTCTTGGAGTTCTCAAATACAGCAAAGTAAGCTCACTGTCATGCATTTCATCTATCTCAAAATTGACTTACATTACACACACACACACAGACTATCTTTAAGCTTCATTGTGTACAAATCAGGTACCAACTCTCTTCAAATTTCCTCTGTTTTTTTTTTATTCAGTTTGTTTCTATTTGTTTCATATTTGTACTTGATCTGGTTTTGTATCTGAGAATTCCTTTGTTTTTATTTTTTGCACTATAATAATACATTTTTTTTGTTGATTTGTTTGTTCTCATTTGAGTTTGAAACTGCGTTGGATCTGGTTTTTTAGATCAGAGTTCTTTGGTTTATAATAATAATAAATTACTTCAAACTTTTGGCAACTACTTATGCATCTTTGAGAATCTAATAGTGCTCTAGGACTTTTCTCAAACTTCATGATATGAGAGATCATGTAAATAAATCTGAGGTTATTGACTCTTTTTTTTTTTTTTTTTTTGAACAATGAGCTTATTGATTCTGTTCTTGATCTCGTGAGGAAGGAGGCTGAGAATTCTGTCATTTTTTGCCTTTGGCGAAATGTTATTCATCAGGTTTCAAGTCAAGAAGAAGCAATTTTTTTGAAACTTCATGACTATCATGCTATTTGGTGCTATTGGTACTCTGATATCCTTTGCCATCATCTCCTTTGGTATGTTCTTGTATCTGTAGTCATTTCTTCTTACTTGCCACAGAAAGTATTAGATTCTAGATCAGTTCCTGAGATGGAGAGACTCTCAACTCTATATAATGCAGATGTTGGCCTTTACATGCTTGCAAACAAGGTATGATTCCTTAACTTCAAGCGAAGACTGCTATTTGTACTTGATTACCACGGCTAGACTAATATATTTGTAATTTCAGTAAAGTTGAATACCATGCATTTTTGTTTTCCTTTAACGTTACCATTAGCTTTCTTTACTATTTGGTAAAGTTGCCTGAATAAATTTATACTTTTAAATCTGAATGTTGCTCTTCGCTACCAATGTGGTTTGTACCATACCATTACACCATGAATCAAATCCAAGTTTGGTTCATTTCTTTGGACCTATACATTTCTTCATCTTGATCACTAGTTGTATTAAAATCCGGTTATGAAGTTATGCGAGATAGCTGGTAGAGGATGCCTTTCATTGTTGCTTTTATGACAATAGTGTTTATGAACTTTCTTATGTTTTGTAATAATAGTAATACTGATTTACCTTTAACAGTGAAGGATAAATTTGACATTCCCTTTAAAGTTGTTTGATTAAATATATTTGGATTTTTTTAGCTCTTATTTTATTTTATTTTTTTTCTTTTAAAAAATCATCCAATGTGATATTCAATCAAGACTTTGTCTTGAATGCTTATGCTAAAATCTGACTTTTGTTCATGTTTGAATATAGAGCTTCAACCCTCAAATATTTTGATTATCATGATGGGTGTATTTCTAATTGTTATCTAAAAATGGTTCCCATAAGTCTGAAAATAATTGCTGCAGTCAATATAAGATTGATGACATAGCGTCATAAAAATGAGACTCTGACTGTGTCCTTTGATTTGCATCAAATTTGTTAATTGAACTATCTAATGTTCTTATACATTAACATGCAATGGATGGTGGATGAGAAAGAACTTCGTGTTATTCACTATACACTTGGCCCTCTTAAGCCATGGGATTGGTGGACATCTTGGCTTTTAAAACCTGTTGATGTCTGGTAGGTATTTTTTATTTTACTCCATAACAGTTATTCATATGCAGTTTCTTTTCTTTCCAACCAATTACACAATTTCTGCACTCAATCCTTTACTTCTGGCATTCTTTTATGCAGTTGAAGAGGATTCATGCAGCAAATCCACCCCCTAATGATATAAATTTGTTGTTTGTCTTTGCCGAGAATGCTAGGGAACATCTTGAAGAAACCCTTCCTGGAACTGGTGGTGGCAAAAATCCTAAAGATGAAATTCTAGTGAAACTTCTTTTTCTGCTCCCGTTATTTACTTTACTTTTCTATTATTATCGATCTTTTCTTCAGGTCAGCAATTTCCTTATAATCTCATTCTTTAACACTTGGCAGATATATAATTCCTTTTTTGGAGGTGAAATCATTTGATTTTCATGCAGATCCATTCATTTTGCGATCACGTTAGGCAACTTTACTACAAGTTCAGGTCTAGGGGTATTCTTGCTTATTCTGCTGTTTCTTTGTCTATAGTTAATTCTGATCAATAGGTTAGTCTCCAACTTCTAGGAAAAGTGTATGATAGTTATCTATGTTTTTGTCTCCATTTCTTTTTAATAAAATTTATATGGAGATATATTTGCTGTCTCATAGAGTAGCCATTAGTCATTAATCATGATGCTTTCTTTGGGGTGCAAATGGGTGTTAACCCTCCCTAGATTGCTAAGTAAAACTTATAAATCATTTGTACATAATATTTTTTTTTTTTTATGTTTGTTAAAAGTTCTTTGTTTTAATCATAAGCAGTTCCCAAACGGATTGCAGTCCAAGGTGCCTATGTTTTTGGGTGGACTTTTTGTTTTTGTCTGTTTTGTGGCTGCCTTTAAATCCCTCGCACTTGCACTACTGATTGTCCCTCGGCAAGTAATGCCATGGACTAGTATGCTTCTAATGTATGAGTGGACATTCATGATCTTCTTCCTATTGTTTGGAAGTTATCTACACTTAATTTATCAGTGGGGAAAGATGAAGGCATATCAAGTGGGATCTGTTTCTTCTCATCTTGAATCTGTTGATTATGATTCTGGGAAAGGTTGGTTGAGTTTACACATGACTAAGTTTAGTGTACATGGTCATCCTTAATTGATGCCAATTATTTCAACTTTTCTATGGTGATGTGTTTTAGGCCATCGTGGCGGTATCTTCTTGCGACATTGCTACATGCTATTATGGGTTAGGAATGGCATTCTGGTCATTCTTGCCTTCATTGCCTTGTTTTACGGGGATCAACGCCTGTTCTTGAGGTAACTTGCATGACTAGTTTTGTAGTGGCATCACTGTTATGCATTAAGTGGTAACTAATTTGAATAAGAGAAATTCTTTATAGGTTGCGATTTGGAGCATTATTTACTTTATTCCTACTTGTGTTTGTGGGTATGGCTTCAATTGCAGTTAAAAGACTCAAAACAATGGGTTTCATTTAGGTTTTCGTGGTCTTGGTGAAAATTATGGAACTTCATATTTACTTGAATACAATCTTTGTAACATGCATCTCAGAACTTTTAATAACTTGCATTTTAACTGGTCTTATTAGTTGTATGGTTATATCCTATTATTTTTCATTTGGGCTTACAGTTAGCATAAGATTTTAATACTATTTCCCTACATCTTTTCGGATTTCTCTTTTTTGTAATATGAAACATAATGAAAACGATAAAATGAACTGTTTCTGAAAAATATTTTGGGAAAATTTTCTAAAAACAATCTACTTTTTAAGAAACACCAAAAATATATGTTTGAAGTATGTCAGCTGTTTTGCACAAAAATGAAAATGATGGGCTTCTTAAAACCTTCCATTTTTTATTTTTTGGTTTTTGGAAACACAACAAACGAAAATGGAAACATAACCAAATTCTCTGCCCCCTCCACTTTGGGTGTGGGTGTTGGAGATGAGCAGATTGAATTTTATGATGCTTTGAAAATCTATATGCTTTTAGGTTCTGCCCTTGTTAAGCAAACCTGCTTATATTAGCTTGTATTTATTGACCTCGAAGAACTTCTCTTGGTTACTTCTCGTGCATTCTACTTATGAGGCTGTTTCATTTGTTTCACAAAATCTATAAATTCGAACCTAAAACTTCTTTGCTAAATTAGTAGAGCACTACATGACTGTCCTTTTTAGTGACTAGAATAATAATGTTCAGGGATAATTTATTTGTACTAGTTGAATGTTAGAACTACATTCTTCTGCTTGTTCAGTTTTCTTGAGGAGATTTCGAACTTTTTTAAAGTGTTACTATATTTTAAGGGACTGCTAATTGCGCAGTGTTAAGTGCATATAGTGGGATACGTAGGTTTTCAACTTTCAGCAACTAATCTTTCTACATAGATTTTGCATCAAATTTGTATGAATTCTCTGGTTGTCAGAGTGTCTTTTATTTTCTGCTTTGGGAGGCTGGAGTATGCTATATCCAGTTTTCGTTTACTTGTACTTCTTCCTTTCTTCTTCTTTGTTGGTTTGGGTATGGCTGCCAGATTGTGTGTTGTGTACGACATTTTAGTCCTGCTCGGATGGGCAAGCAATTAAAAAATCCATGTTATGCGACTTTTGTTTGTGATTAAGTCAATGATGGTGTTTTTTCTCACTTTATTGTCCTTCCTTGCAGGTTAGGCTTGATGTTTGCGTTATATCTCAGTTAGAGGATGGCCATTTCTACTTGGAAGACCTCACTGGAACAGTTGAAATCAATATCTAATGCAATATTCTCTACATGTTTATATTTTTCCCTTTCGAGACTTATTGTTTGTTTTGAATGCTTGGATTTGGGCTGCCTCATAATCTCCAAAAGCGAAAGTTCTCGTTGTAGGCCTTTTTAAATAATGGAAAATAATGCATGAATGTTGAGATTTTTGTAAATATGTTTTTACGTTTATTGTATATAATATTTGCATATATATATATGATTGTAGGTTTTTTTTTTTTTTTTTTACAACGGTAAGAAGATGGTCGCTAATACATTGTAGGCCTTTTTTAAACTCTTTTGCGACGGCAACATATCAGTCGCTATAAGTAGGTTAGGCGGTCGCAAATAGTTTGCAACTGTTATTTTGCGGTCGCAAAAAGTATTTGACACCCTCTCATTTGCCATCGCATGGGCCGTCGCAAAAAGTCTTTTGCGACTGTTTTTTTATTATTTGTGACGGCTTGTAGTGGTCGCAAAAAGTACTTTTTTTAGTAGTGTTTGTTACAGCTTTTGAGGGGTGATTATGACTTATTTTAATTTAGAAGTCTATGCTAGACTGTTTGTTGTAGCTTTTACTTCTTAAGCCTCGTTTGGGAAGTGGCTAAAATAGCAAAAAAATCAAAAAGTCAACTAAAACACATCACATCACCTCTCTACTTTTCTGCACATCTTTTCGTAAAAAGTCAAAAAGTTACTAAAATAGCCTGTTCCCAAACTAAGCCTTAGGCAGAAATTAATTAAATAAACTAATTATTTAGAAACTGGGGTGGGGTGGTTTTAGTTTCTACTTTTTGATTATCAATTTTTATCTTAAAAAAAGCTCCACCAAACATGGCCATAATATAATTTTGTTAGTTTTGTAAAATGGAGGGTAAAATGATAATTTAGCCATCAATTTGTGTGGAGGGGTTAGCTATCCCAACCCTTCCATGGAAATACTAATCACACCATGGGAGGGAATTCATATTTTCATGAAATTGTGAATCCCATGACATTTTGATGCACACAAACATAAGTTTAATGCCAGGTGGGGCTCCCTCTACTCCACCTCCTGTCCATATAGTACTGTAGGAACCTACGCCAGAATTGGGACCACAAGATATTCATGCGCATCCGAAGATAACATGGGTTGGATTAGACTCAGGACCTTGTTACCACACAGGCCCCAATGGGTAAGAGGTCTTTAGACCCCTTGGTTAAACCTAGCTATTATATGACTGAGCCTCCAGATAGCCCACTTAGTGGTCAAGCCCAATTTAAGGGTAGTGAGGTCAATACAGAGGAGCTACAACAACTGGCCCTGAAAAACCCAATCCCTTCTTCTTTATCTACCAAACCACCATATCTCTTAGATGGGCTACTATCAACGGCCCTGACCCAATTATCTCTAAAGAGAAAGAAGGTTAATGTTGATAGCACATATTTGCAACAAGTGAAATGTTTGAGGAAGGAAGGTCAAGATCGTCCTACCCAGCGGGTGTTCCAGGATACACTGCCTCTGCCCAATATTGAACTCCAGAAGATGCCTTTGGACAAGGGAAAAGCAATGGGGGAAAAGAGGAAGTTTCGACTGCTACGATAACCTATCCGGTAAGCGTTCATACCAGTTGTATTATTTCTTATGAGAATATCTCGAAAGTGTTGATTACAGATCCTATTGGGAGTTCTCTGACAACATATAGGCTGTAGTGGCGAGCCCTAAAACGCCACAAGGGCTATGTTGATGCTCAGCTGGAATTGTCAAAGGATGGGGCAACCCCCGACATTCCAGATCTTACGAGGGTTATGCATGACCCATCGCCCCTCAATAATTTTCCTCGAAACCAAAAACAAGCAAATAGTGCTAGAACGAAAGAAAAAAAGACTCAAATTTCCAAATAAAAATTATGTTGATCATATTGGTCTGTTAGGTGGCTTAGCACTTTGGTGGAAAGATGATGTGGACTTGCATGTTAGTTACAAATCGGTTAATATATTTAAATGTTTCATTGGTGTGGGAACAACATATTCTAGTTGACTTGCCACCTTTGTGTATGCTCCCTCCCGTTGGGTTGACAAGAGAGTTTTTTAGCAATCTCTAAAAAATTTGACTGCAGAAAATAGCTACCCTTGGGTGTGTTTGGGGGACTTAAATGAAGTCAGTTGGTCGTGGGAGAAGCAGGGTGCAAGGCGATGCAACAGAGCTACGATGCAAAGTTTTCAAGATTTACTTTCGCGTTGTGAGCTTATGGATCTAGAGTTTAAAGGAGCACCATACACTTGGACAAACAACCAGCAGGGTGTTCATAATGTGAGAGAGAGATTGGATAAAGCATTTGCAACAGTGAGTTGGTACCAGAAATTCTCTTATGCACAAGTATACCATGAGGCATTGATAGGGTCCAATCACTGTCCTTTTCTATTACATTGTCATATCCTACCAAAGAAAATACCTCGCCTGTTCAAATTTGAATCTATGTAGACTACCAGCCCCAAATGCTCAGAGGTTATCCAATCAAATTCGATGGAGGATTAGGCAGTTTCAACCATGTCTAGTTTTTTCCAGAAGCTCAAGAGATGTAGCAAAGGTTTATCTAGGTGGAGCAAGGACAAATTTGGAGATAACCGCCTCTAAATTGCTGCTTTAACAAATTCGATTCAAGAACTTCAAGCCCAACCATTTTCAAATGATACTTAAGTCCAGATTCAGAGGCTTCAAAGGGAATTAGAAGAAGTGTTGGCCCGAGAGGAAATGTTTCAACATCAAAGATCTAGAATCAATTGGCTGCAGTATGGTGACAAAAACACAGCTTTCTTTCATGCTATAGTTATCCAACCAAGGCAACGGAACCAATTGGTCAAGTTAAAAACTGATTTAGGAGAATGGTGTGAGACGGAAGTAGCTATTAATGATTAGCTCCTATCTTATTTTCAAAATCTGTTTCGAGCCATGGAGGCTAGAGATTTGTCTGAAGCTTTAGCGGTTGTGGAGTGTGAGGTCTCTGAAGCAATGAATTCTGATCTGACTAAACCTTTCACTGATGATGAAATCAAAGCGGCAACTTTTCAATTAGGATCACTCAAAGTTCTGGGACTAGATGGCTACCCAAGTATTTTCTATCAAAAGCACTGGTTTGTAATTGGCCCTTCTCTATGTGCTGCCATTCGCAACTTTTTTGATGGAGGGACTGTTTTGCGAGATTGGAACCATACGAATCTTGTCCTAATATCGAAGGTGACAGCCCAAAGACCTTGCACCACTTTAGACCTATCAGCTTATGTAATTTCAAGATGAAAATTATCACAAAAATTTTGGCGAATAGGCTTAAGAAAGTGCTTCCCCAGCTAATCACACCCACTCAATCAACCATTGTGTCGAGGCGACTAATCCAGGACAACATTCTTGTGGCGCATAAAGCTTTCCTTTTTTTAAGACATAAAAAGAGGAGGTTGACAGGTGGATTTAGCTTTTGAAATTGGACTTTAGTAAGGCCTATGATCGAATTCAATGGGATTTTCTAGAAATATTACTCCGAAAATTAGGGTTCAGTGCATAGTGGGTTCGGTGGATCATAGATTGCATTACGATCGTTAGTTTCTCAATTATGGTTAACGGCGAAAAGCGGGCTGCTTTCAACCCCAACTTGTGGGATCAAACAAGGGGATCTCCTATCTCCCTACCTTTTTTCTAATAGTAGCGTATCTGTTGTCAAAATTGATTACTCGTGGCATTCAATCAAAGACCATCTCAAGACTCCAAATGAATAGGTACTGTCCGATTCTTTCCCATTTGTTTTTTGCCGATGATGCTATTATATTCTTCCGAGCTAGTAACCTTGAGTGCCAGAACATGCTCCAGATTCTTCATGTATATAGCAGGGCCTCGAGTCAACTCCTCAATTTTGATAAATCTAAGATGATTTTTTCTACAAATGCTGATGAAGAAGTAAATGAGAGAATATGCAGAACCATGGGTATCAATCAAGAGAGACTGAATGTTAAATATCTGGGTTTACCTTCAGTGTAGGGGCGATCTAAGGTAGTAGCATATGGTTTTCTGCTTGAAAAAATGGCTGCTAAAAGGCAAGGGTGGAAAAATAATCTTCTCTCACATGTCGGGGGGGAGGTGCTTATTAAAGCAATTGTGCAAGCTATCCTTTCTTATGCAATGATGTGCTTTTTCTTCCCTCAAAATTTTTGCCAAAAGATGGACGCGCTTATTCGTAATTACTAGTGGAAGGGAGATCCGGGGGAAAGAGGTATACATTGGGAAAAGTGGACATTCATGTGCATGTCAAAACATGAAGGCGGCATGGGATTTCAAAATTTCTCACATTTTAATCAAGCTCTACTTGCTAGACAAGGCTAGCGACTAATCAAATCCCCCAACTCTTACTAGGCTAGGATGTTTAAAGAGATATATTATCCACATTCGGATTTCTTACATGCAGCTAGAGGGACTAAAGCTTCATGGACATGGTCAAGCTTGTTGAAGGGCAGGGATTTATTATTACAAGGGTGCCAGTGGCAGATTCACAATGGGCACTCAGTTCATTTCTATGATGATAACTGGATTCCATCACTCATGGATTTTAAGGTCTCATCCAATCAGCCCCCAGGAAATGGTATTTTGTATGTTTCGGATGCTATAGACCCTGTGAATAAGCAATGAAAAGTAGCTAACCTGCACACTATTGTCTCATTTGAGGAGTTTCACGCCATTTGGTCCATCCCATTGCCTTTTGTAGATAAGGCAGATACTTTTGTTTGGTACCTAACCTAGTCGGGGACATACTCTGTTAAGTCTGGGTACCATTTAGCTCACAAGCTTTTGGATAATCACCTCTCAACTCAACCTTCATCCTCATTCTTTTTTCCTAGGTGTTTTTGGAGACAAATTTGGAACCTGAAAATCCTCCCCAAAATCTGCCATTTTTGGTGGAGACCTTGCAAGAATGTATTGGCAACAAAGGCAAATTTGGCTAAACGCCGATGTGCAGCTTCCAATATATGTACAGTCTGCCATAAAGAAGTGGAAACCATAGAGCATATGCTTTTTGACTATGAATGGACAAAGGCAGTCTGGTTTGGGAGCATGTTAAATTTTCGGATAGAACCTGGAGCTATTACAAATGTGGCAATGGACAGCTCAATGGGGAGATGATAGGGGTATTTAAAGACTCTGGAAAGGAAATCATAAGCAAAATTGCTTTGATTGGCTGGTATATATAGAAGGCACAAAACTATTTCACTTTCAACTCTGTGCCTGTAAATCCATCTAACACACTTCAAAAAATACACCATGGGTGGAATGAATTTATTAGTTAGGATTAAAAAGAGACCATAGTGGTTATTGTTGATAATTCTAGGGAATCCGGCGAAGAGTCTGGATGGATACCTCCTCGGGTGGGGACTTTTAAAGTAAATTGTGATGCATCTTTCAACCGGTCATCGTCAAAAGCTTCTGTAGCAGCTATCATGAAGGATTTAGGGGGTCATTTTATCGATGGGGTTGTCACCTCCTTATTCTCGGCATCAGTTTTGTAAGCTGAAGTGTTTACGGTGCATCTGGCATGCCGTTTAGCCCAAATGAATGGGCTTTCTATAGTTGAAATTGAGAATGATAATCAAGAGCTCATCAAACTATGTGTGTCTGAAGCAGTCCCTCCATGGGAGATCATGGCAATTGTGGATGATATTCCTAGCTTTGCAAAGGACAGATCTTGGAAGTTCTTGTGGACACGAAGGTCCAACAACTCTATTGCTCATTGGGTGGCTGTTGCTCAACCTAGATCAACACTCCCTGCAAGTTGGTTAACCTATGTGCCCCTGGATTTAGTTTCTGTTCTTTCCCATGATGTACCTGCCTATCTTTAGTGTTTCTTCTATACAATCCTTACTGTTAAAAAAATAAAAATAAAAATAACAATGGTACATAAAAAATAGAGCAAATTATACTTTGTCATCTTTATATTCGACTATCTTTTCAATTTGACCTTTAAAATTTTTTTTTTTTTCATTTTACCCTTTCATATTTCAATTTTTTTCTAATTTACTCTTAAATTTAAATTATGTTCAAAATTAAATAGCAAATGTCATGATAACTATCATATAATATAAAAATATATTATTATATTGAAATTTGAGTTTGCCTAAGAGGTGTGAATTATATACTAATATTTTTTTTTTTATACTATGTGGTTGTCAATTTATTATTTTCTCTCTAATTTTAAATAAAAATTAATTAAAAAATTCTTGAAACATGAAAAATTAAAATAAAATAATTAAATTAAATTAAAAAATACCAAATACTAAAAATTATGGCAACACAATACGAATGCAAAACCCAAATACTACCTTACGCTAACACTTGTGATGTAGACACGTGGGATGAAAGAACATGAAACACGTGGAGATTGAGCCAATGGAGTAAGGAATAAACAGTGTGATGTCTAAGGCTGAGCAGGGAATCCGTGTAATCCGTAATCCAATCCGGTCCAATCTAATCCGATAGATTTGAATTGTTTTTTTAATCTGTGGTTTGGTTCCAGATTGAAAAATCATAAATCTGAAGGCCACGAATCGGTTCTGAATTGAATCCCACGGTTTCGGATTGAAACCGATTTGAACCATATAGAAAGTCTATATTTATACTGTATACCCTCCTTCATAATATCATTTCTTGTTTCATATAAAAGGTATACCATAACCCTAATTGAACCTCTCACACCGCTCACTCTCATACTCATCTCTCTCTCGCTATACTCTTTCTCTACTCTCTCTCTCTCTCAAACTGAATTGTTCTTGTGACTCCATCTCCTCAGATCATCCATCTCAGATCGATAACTGTAGCTGGCTCTCTCTCCTCCTACATAATATCATTTCTTGTTTCATATAAAAGGTATACCCTAACCCTAATTGAACCTCTCACACCGCTCACTCTCATACTCATCGCTCTTTCGGTATACTCTTTCTCTACTCTCTCTCTCTCTCAGACTGAATTGTTCTTGTGACTCCATCTCCTCAGATCATCCATTTCAGATCGGTAACTGTAGCTGGCTCTCTCTCTCTCTCTCGGTCAGCTCCCTCTCTTCTCTTTCTCTTTCTCTTTCTCTTTCGGCACTCTCTCTCTCTCAGACTAAACTGTTCTTCTTGTGATTCCATCTCCTTAGATCATCCATCTCTTTATGTTTTTATCTATTTTTAAGTAAGAAATACCTATATCATTGTTAATCAATCTATTTGTAAGTAAAAAAATTTTATCAATCTATCTGTAAGTAATCAATCTACCATACTTGTATCATTGTTAATCAATCTATTTGTAAGTAAAAAACAAAAACTTATATAGGACATATCTTTTTTGTTATTTAATTATAGGAATCTGTGGTCCTAGTTCGATCCAATTCGTGTTTAAATGGATTGGTTCTACGATTTAAGCAGGTTGGATTGGTTTTAATTTTTCAAGAACTGTAGATAACGGATTGGTTCTGGTTTTATCTCAATCCGGACCAATTCGGACCATGCTCACCCCTAGTGATGTCAAGTGCAAAAAGGAGGGGCCATGGACTGTATTTTTTTTTAATATGTGGATTTATTATTCAATGATAATTAATGACGTTTTTCATTAAATACTATTAAAAAATGACTAATTATTAATTTTTAGCAATATTTTTAAAATTTTGTCATAAAAAATGTCACTAATTATAAGTTTTATCAATAATTTAAAAAAATTATGGATAAATTATAAATACACCCCTTGATTAAAATACGAATCACCCCCTGTGATTTTGGAAATTACATTCCACTCCCTAAGATTTCTAATTTCATAACAAATCGCCCATTTTATTAATAAATCATCAAGTGAATTAACAGTTTTTAATGATGTTAGAAATATACTTCAATTAATAATTTAGGTAATTTTATTATTGTATAAGAGAGCAATTATGAATTTCATTTTTTTAGTTAATTCTGTTAAATAAAAAATACTAACAATGAGTATTTACAATTTTTCAAACTACAAGGAGCAATCTGTACTTTAAGTAAATCTCAAGGGGTGTATTTGTAATTTATCCAAAAATTATCACAAAAAAAGTCACTTCTAGTGACAGTTTGAAAAATCCATCACTTAAAAATGTTACTAATTGTAAGTTTTAGCGACAATTTATAAAAATCGTGACAAAAAAATTGACTAATTATCAATTTTTAGTGACATATATAAAAAATCGTTACAAAAAATTATTTTGAACGATAATTTTATTATTTCTTATTTTTAATAGAATTTTATAGGAATTAAGTCCAATTATCTATATATTATATAAGAAAAATGACTTTTTAGTGAGGAGCATTGTAAGAGTTTTAATATCTTATACTAATTTTCTTAATTTTAAACAATTAATAAAATCTCCATTAACTAGCTGATTAGTCTATGATGTGTTTTATAATCCCACATCGGAAGAAGAAGGAAAAAGTAAATTGTTTTACTCCTATAAAGTGAATCTTATACTCCCATTTAATATTGTAGTGTTGTACATGTTTCAATTTAATATAATTTAATTTTTAAAATAAAATTTAAAAGTTTTAATTAATTAATTTTTGGGTAAGTTGGTTGGTCTTTTGACCTAGCTAATTAAGCTGAATCATTTTTTATTTGATTGATTCGTTGGTTTAACCGCGATTTTAATAGTTTTATCGAAAATATATTGATTAGATTTGTTTGATTTAAAATAAATTAAAGATTGATCTAATGAAAAATTGAACAAATAAGACTGCTTGATTAGAAATAAAGTTTCCATCCAAATAATTGTTAACTTTTATTTTATAATCTCACATCGGAAAAAAGAAAAAGAAGAAAAAGAAAAATTGAGTTGTTTTACTTATATAAAGTGAGCCTTAATGTTGCACCGTTGTTTATACTTCAATTCAAGTCAATTTAAATTTTAAAATTAAAATATGGGAGATTTATTAGAAAATCCTTTTTCAAGTGTTTGTTTCTCAATTAGTCCATAAGATATATTCTTGTATTCCAATAAATATGTTATTTGAACATTTGATTAACCAAATTTGAATTCTCATATTTAAAATATTTTATGGACATTTCTACTTTCACAAATATTTTTTGAACGGTTAGCAATTTGGTGATGTGAACATTCATATTTTGCAATGTGAATATTCACATTGACGTGTAAATGTTCACACATTCACATTAATGGTGTGAACATTCACATCACGGAGCATTCACACTGTAAATGTGAACATTATTAAAGGTATTTTGATAACTATATCACTCATAGGAGTTATTGGAATATAAGAAAATAATGTGGACTAAATAGAACATAAGTAGGTGAAAAGATATTTATGAAAATGTATCCCTTAAAATAACATTTAAAATTTTTAATTAATTAATTTTTGTATAAGTTGGTTGGTCATTTGACCTAACCGTTTTCAGTTAGGAGCATTATGAGAGTTTTAACATCTCATACTAATTTTCTTAATTCTCTTAATTTTAAACAACTAAGAAAATCTCCATTAGCTAGCTAATTAGTCCAAGATTTATTTGATAATCTCACATCGGGAGAAGAAGAAAAAAAGTGAATTGTTTTACTCATATAAAGTGAATCTTATACTCTCATTTAATATTATAGTATTGTGCATATTTTAATTTAATATAATTTAAATTTAAAAATTTTAATTAATTAATTTTTGTGTAAGTTAGTTAGTCTTTTGACTTAACCGATTAGGCTGAATCATTTTGATTTAACTAATCCATTAGTTTAATTGCGATTTTAACAATTTTATTTTAGCAGTTTTATCAAAATATATTAATTAGATGTGCTTGATTTGAAATAAACTAAAGATTGATCTGATTAAAAATTGAACAATTGAGATTACTTAATTAGAAATAAACTTCTTGTCTAAATAATTGTTAACTATTATTTTATAATCCCATATCAAGAAAAAAAAAAAAATACTTATATAAAGTGAACCTTAATATTGTAATGTTGTGCATGCTCCAATTCAAGTTAGTTTAAATTTTAAAATTAAAATAACAATTAAAGTGTTAATTAATTAATTTTTGTATAAGTTGGTTGGTCATTGACCTAATCGATTAGGATGAACCCTTTTTTATTTGACTGATTAGCTGGTTTAACCGTGATTTCTCATATTGATTTTTTTAATTTTAAACAAATAATTTTTTTTACATTGGCTAGCTTTCATTTAACCATATAAAAATAATTCTTATTAGTTTATGATTTATTTTATAATCCCACATCGGGAGAAGAAGAAAAAAGTGAGTTGTTTCACTTATATAAATTAAATCTTATATTCTCATTTAATATTATAATGTTGTGCATAGTTCAGTTCAAGACAGTTTAAATTTTAAAATAAAAACTCTAACTAGTCTATGATATAATTTATTTTATAATCACATATTGGAAGAAGAAAGAAAAAGTAAATTGTTTCACTTATATAAAGTGAATATTATATTTCCATTTAAGATTGTAGTGTTGTACATGTTTCAATTCAAGACAGTTTAAATTTTAAAATAAAATTTGAAAGTTTTAATTAATTAATTAATTTTGTGTAAGTTGGTTGATCTTTTGACCTAATCAATTAGGTTGAATCATTTAAGGTTTGACTAATTCGCTGGTTTAATGGCGATTTTAGTGATTTATCAAAATATATTAGTTAGATTTGTTTGATTTAAAATAAACTAAAGATTGACATGATTAAAGATTAAACGGCTAATTGCTTGATTACAAATAAATTTTCCGCCAAAACAATTGTTAATTTTTATTTTACAATCCTACATTGGGAAAAGAAAAAAAAAAGAGTTATTTCACCTATATAAAATGAACCTTATACTCATATTTAATATTATAGTTTTGTACATGTTTCAGTTCAAGAAAGTTTTAATTGATTAATTAATTTTTGTATAAATTGATTGGTCTTTTGACCAGGCCATTAGGCTGAACCTTTTTGGTTTGACTGATTAGCTAGTTTAATCGCAATCTTAGCGGCTTTATCAAAAATATAGGTTCGATTTGTTTGATTCGAAATAAACTAAAGATTGACCAAATTAAAGATTAAATAACTGATATTGTTTGATTCGAAATAAACTTTCCGCCTGAACAATTGTTAAATTTTATTTTACACATTCCCACATCGGGAAAAGAAAAAAAAAAGTAAATTGTTTCAGTTATATAAAGTAAACATATGCTTCTATTTAATATTGTAGTATTATGCATATTTCAGTTAAAAACAATTTAAATTTTAAAATAAAATAAAATTTAAAAGTTTAACTATTTAATTTTTATGTAATTTGGTTAGCCTTTCGACTAGTTTTAACGATTTTATCAATGTATGTGTGTGTGTATTGTTTTATTTCTAAAAGGTATGTTAAAGTTTTATGACAAACTTTAATATAGAATAAACTAAAACTAAAAAATTTATAAAATGAAATTTATTTTTATTTTATCATAAATATAATTTTTTTTGTAATTTATTCTATTTTTTTCATCTATACCAATTATTTTTATTTTATGACATCTATTTCTTATTGTGAATTTACAATATATAATTAATGACATAATAACCGCAATATATATATATATATATATTCCAATAAAATGTTTAAAATTTAATTAATTCTGAATTATTTTTTTATACTTTTTAAATAAATTTTATATTATTATTTAACTTTTAAAATTACTTTTAATTATTTATTTGGTCGTGCATCGCACGGGTTCATATATGCTAGTTAGAATATATTGATAATTTATTTTATTTTTGTTTGGTTGACCACGGACTATACTTTGATCCACTACTCTTTGGAGTCATTAAGCGCGGAGAGAGAGAGAGAGAGAGAGAGAGACTATTCGATGTAACTTATTGGCTCTAGATAGGGATGGCAAATTGAAACCGACCCAACAGAGACCCGTTTCCCCAATCCTGATTAGAGCAATTTTTTTTCGAAAAATACCCTCGACGGACCGGAAATGGCATTCAAAAATGAATCCCCGATAATTTTTGGGCGGGGAATCGTGATACGTTTTCCAATCCCGGCTTGTCCTTAGCCCTGGCCCCCACCATGACCCCATCCCTGTCCCCGTTTCCCCTTGAAGTAAAATTACTATTATACCCCTCTATCCTCCATTCACATATATATATATATATATCTAGGCTTTATGACCCCTCATATCTCTCTCTCTCTCTCTCTCTCTCTCTCCTCTCATCCTTCTTAGCGCCACAACCACTGTTCGCGACGCCGGGTCACTATCCAGCTCGCACCGCCACTTCATTTTCGTCTACTCTGCACTTCCATCCACCTCGTCATTCTCACACCTCTCATTCATCTCTTTCCACCTCCTCCGTCGTCTATCTCCACCGATCTCCTCCATCGTTCGTCATAGTCACTGTCGCCTCCATCATCCTCTCTCTCTCTTTCTCTGTGACACACTCAGATACACAAATTTGAGATCTGTTGTTAATGATTTTGATGATCTGAGATCTCTTGATGTTAATGATTTTGTTGATGATATTGTTGATGATGAGATCTCAAATCTGTGTTGATGATTTTGTTGATGTTGTTACTTCTGTTTTGGTTTTTTTTTTTTTTTTTGGCTGAGGAATATTCGAGGTCGGGGAAACCTGATCCCCGTTAGGGGACGGGGATGAGAACAAGAACGGTGATAGGTTCCCTGTCAGGGATCGGGGCTAGAGACAAAGAAATTTTCACCATCGGGATCGAGGACGGGAAGTGTGATCCCCGGCCCTACCCCAACCCATTGCCATTCGTAGCTCTAGCATATACCAAACAAACAAAGGATAGCATTGTTCAATTTAAGAATAAATGAGGATTAAATTATTATTCACGGTTTATGAAAATCTGAAATCAAATTAAATGATAAATTTTTTGAAACATAACGATACCAAATTAATAAATTGTGGTTCGGTTGGATTTATAATTATGATTTTTAAAATTGTTATTAACATTATTAGTAGGAGAATTTTTTTTTAAGATTCTTGATATTAAGATTTTATAAGATAAATGACATACAATATTTTTATGGGTAAATTACACTTTGCCCTCCTAAAGTTTCACTCATTTTTCACTTTGGCTCTTTAAGTTTAATTTTTTCCATTTTAGCCTTTTATATTTACAATCCTTTCCATTTTGGTCTTTCATGTTTGCAATCCTTCCCACTTTAGCCTTTTAAGTTTGATTTTGCCCACTTTGGCCCTTCATGTTTGTAATCATTTCCACTTTAGCCTTTCATGTTTGTAATCCTTCCCACTTTACTCCTAAACTAACTTCCATCTAAAAAAGTAACAGAATTTGTCACATCATTAACCCATCAACTCCATATATGATGTAAAAAATTTACTAAAGATACAAAAAATAAAAAACAAAAAAATTGAAATTTTTTTTAGTCTTTAATGAACTTTTTTTTCAAATTTATTCATAAACATTATTACATTATAAATGCATCTAGATTAGATGCCGCTAAAAAACCAAAAACAAATTTAACTAAAAAAAGAAGAAAGTTCACTAAAGACGAAAAAAAATGATAGCAAATTTTTCATTTCAAAATTAACAATACAGATGTTAGAGTTAGTATATTTTCATTTTTTATCGTCTTTAATAAATTTTTTTCTTTTTTTAGTTAAATTTGTTTTTATTTTTTTAGCTGCATCTAATCTAGATGCATTTATAATGTAATAATGTTTATGAATAAATTTGAAAAAAAAAAAAAAGGCTAACTAAAAACTAAAAAAAAAAAATTCCAATTTTTTTGTTTTCTATTTTTTATTTTTTGCATCTTTAGTAAATTTTTTACATCACACATGGAACTGATGTGTTAGTAATATGACAGATTATGTTAGTTTTTTTGATAGAAGTTAGTCTAGGAATAAAATAAGAAGGATTGCAAATATGAAGAGCCAAAGTGCGATGGATTGCAAACATGAAAGGCCAAAGTGGAAAAAATTAAACTTAAAAGGCCAAAGTGGGATGGATTGCAAACATCAAAGGCCAAAATGAAAAAAAATTAAACTTAAAAGGCCAAAGTGGGATGGATTGCAAACATGAATGGCCAAAATGAAAAAAAAAATTAAACTTAAAGGGCCAAAGTGGGATGGATTGCAAATATGAAGGACCAAAGTGAGAAAAATTAAACTTAAAGGGTCAAAGTGAAAAATGGATGAAACTTTACGGGGGCAAAGTGTAATTTATTCATATTTTTATAGTAGTTAAGGTCCCTTAACATTTTCATATAGAAAATTCAACTCAAAGAAATTTCACCTCGACTCAAAGAAAAATTTTAAAATTTTTTGAGCCTGGTGAAATTTCTCTGAGTCAAACAAAATTTTTTTTAGTCGAATTTTGTTTATGAAAATGTTAAGAGATATTAGCTAATAAAAAAACCTGTCATACTATATCAAGTTACAACAATGATAGAAACCCCTTTTTTTGGAGACCTCCACAACCTCCAAAGTGATCTACCACTATGATGTGGACCCCACACAAACATGAGTAGGCCCCACACATACATGAGTGGTGTGGATCACTTTGGGGGTTGTGGGGGTCTCCAAAAAATAGAGTCTCACTCATTTTCCATAAAGTTAAAGAAAGATGTTTCACTAATTTTTCCTTAATAATATGACAACAAGATATTGTTCTTTTCTCTTTTTTTTTTTATTACAAAACATAGTTCACAAACCTAAGAATTGTTTAACTAATTATTTACGACTAATTCCATCACTACAAGAATAAACTTGCAAAAGTTAAAATAAAATTACAATTTATGTACATATATTTAATATTAATAAAATATATGAGTTACTCCCATAACTGACAAATTATATATATGTATATATTTAAATGATCTAATTCGATTTTAAATTGGATTCATAATTATAAAATTACGAATCGAACAATAAAGTATGATTTATCTATTTAAGAATCAAAATCGAACTATGTATTCAGAAAATCAAATCAAACTGTGGGAATTAATCTAAATCATATTAGTTTAGACTTCGTTTGGCATAAAGGGTTTGGGTTAAAATAATCATAAAAAGATAAAATAAATTAAAAAGTTAATAAGACAAAATATCACATCTAAACCATAATTATTTATTTTTTCTTTTACAAAAATTAAAAAAAAATTTAAAAATTAATTTCAAACGAGACTTTTTAATCTTATATTAAAATAAGTAAAAAATTAGAAAGTTCACCCACACTCAAATGAAGGTTTAGTTTACAATAGTTTTGATCCCATGTGAAACATGTGGTCTCCATTTAATCCCAAAACTTTTTCACTGCACCCAAAAGTCCTTTCCCCTCTCTCTCTCTATTTTTTGCTTCCATTCCTCTCTCATTTTTTTTTCTGGTTTTTTGCTTCCTGCTTTACGACCTTCCGATCTGAACATCTATACCGATCTGAACCTCTGCGGCACCACCGTCGCCACTTTCTCCACCACGCAAATCGATTATTGACGCTGAAGATTTGATCAGAGTGACCAGATTTGGTACGATGCAGAACTGAAGAACAAAAAGACGATGAAGAACAAGATTAAGAAGACGCTCATCCTCAGATCTGTGCTTAGATTGAACAGATTTGTGTATATATCTTTGTCAATTTCTCTCTCTTTCTCTCTCTATTTACAGATTTTTTTTTGGGATAGTTGTTGATCTATGGTTGTTGTTGTTGATGATGAAATAGATCTATAATATCATTGAAACAGATCTATAATTACTCAGATTTATCTGACTATCACCTGATTTGTAATGAAAATTTTGGAATCTGAACAAATAATTTTGAGTTTTTAATTCTGGTGGCGTAAATTTTGCGATTTGAATTTTTTTTAGTCTTTGGAATGAATCATGGTTTAAAAGCGTAAAATTTTGCGGTTTATAACATGCTTTAAACTATAAAATTTTCTGATTTCATAACATGTTTTAAACATTAGGCGACTTCGATGTTGAGCATTAAGCGAGTCTCCGTATTTGTTTGTGAAAAGATGATAGCAAGATGTGAACAGTGTCTGTAAATTAAAAAAAAAAAAAGAAGAATTTTTTGGTAACAATTAAAAATGTGTTGGACTAATTGGTGCAAGTATTTTGTTTTGGAATTAGCTGGGTAACCATGTACTAAGTTCAAGACCCAGCTAATCCCAAAACAAAATACTTGCCAATTATTCAACTTTTTGATTTTTATCAAATCTCTTTGTTCATTTTATTTTTTAGACTAAAGAAAATCATTCAAAAAACTTCAAAAAAACTCACAAATTCGCTTCATGTAAAATTTTTAAAAAAAAACAAAAATGATATTATAGATCCATTTCATCATCAACAACACCAACCATAGATCAACAACTATCCCAAAAAAAATTTGTAAATAGAGAGGGAAAGAGAGAGAAATTGACAAAACCATATTCATGGCAGATTCTTACAACTTGACAAAGAAGTCAGAGATCTGCTGGGTACTTCACGAACCTACTCATCTAAGCTTCGGTTGATTTCTTCTATCAGAGTCATCCAATAGGTTCGAAGATCGAATTTCGTCGACACTAACGATGATGGTGTCGATGATGAAGAAGAAGAAACAGAGCATCGAATTTTGAGATGCGAAATTGATCTAAAGAACGCATTGTTGATGATGATGAAAAATCTGCAGAAAATTTCCAGATCTGAAGATTTTTTTTTTTTGTTGATGTTGATGAACCCATTGTTGATGATGAACACATAACAAGAGAGGCAAAAACCAGAGAGATAAAGGAAAGAACTTTTTAGTACACTCAAAAATTTTTGAAATTAAATGGTCTCTACATGTCCCACATGGGACCTGTGAGTAATTTCCCCAACAAAGAACAAGTCGGTGGGCTTTTGGGGCCTTTGCTTTGCTTTGAGACACTCACAGGTCTATTTACCTGTTTGGTATTATGTGGGGCATCCAACTACAACAATAAGTCCGATGCATGAATCAACAACATAATAAATTTTAGGTGAAATAATCTAAGGGGTGGTTTGGCATCTGCTATTTATTTATTTTTATTTTATTTTTTTTTATCACATCACATCTCTATTTTTTTGTATATATTTTTATAAAAAGACAAAAAATACACTTATTTAAATCATTCCAAACAATCCCTAAATGAAACTATATTTTTTATGATAGGTCTTACCTTTTAATATATATATATATATATTATTTTATGTGATTAGTTTTATGTGTGAAGGACTGAATTAGGAAAAGACATTATTATTATTGTTATTATTTTATGTATATATATAATTTACGTATGATATTAGGGTGTTTTGAAAAGATAGTTAAAAATTACTTTTTAATTTTTTTTTATTAATTTTTTGTGAAAGAGGAAAATGGATTAAAATGTGAGAAGTGATTTTTAATCTACTTTTCAAAACACCCTATTATATATATATATGTGTGTGTGTATAATGAAAAAAATTTTATTCAAATTTTGACCTTTTGATGAAATTCTAATTTTGTCCTTATTGTATTCATAGACACCACAATACAATTATTGAACCTTAATTACACTTTTTTATTCTGAGTAAAATTCTTGACCTCCGTTTGGGAAGTGGGTTGACTTTTTGACTTTTGAGTTTTTTAACTATTTTAACTCGGGACTAAAAAGTCTAGTTTGAAAATGGCTTTTTGACATTTTTAACTTTTTGACTTTTTGGTTATGTGTCTCCATATTAAAAGACCAAACTGCCCTTCAAGTGACTCATGTCAACTCATTCACAAGCATCCTCCACGTCAGCGTCATCTTAGACCAGAATGAATTTTCTTTTCTTTTCTTTTTTTTCTTTTTCCGTTTGGATTTGGCGTCTTTTTTTGTTTTTATGGTTCTTTTTTTTTTTAATTTTTATGTTGTTGTCATTTTTCTTGCAAATGGTTTTTTCTTTTTGTTTTTCAGAAATGAGTTTTCATGTGTTTTATTTATTTGTAAATTACGTGACAAATGCTAATTGATGTGTTGATGTTTTTATTTTTATTTTTTTTGGATGAGGCATATTTTTTAAATTCTTTTTTTTTTATTTACATTTTTTTTCATTTTTTTTTCTTTTTATGCATTAATTTCTTTTTATATTTCAAAAATGAGTTTTCATGTGTTTTATTTATTTGTAAATAAAATAAGCAAATGCTAATTTCTGTTTCACATTTTTTTTTTTTTTTTTGGTGTGATGAGACTTATTTTTGTGGTTCTTTTTTTTCATTTATGCTTTACAAAATTTTGTTTTATTTGTATACATTAATTTGTTTTTTGTTTTCAAAAATGGTTTTTCATGTGTTTTCATTATTTTTAAATTATGTGGCAACTGCTATTTTATGTTTTTAATTTTTTATTCTTTATTTTTTACTTTGTTTGGTTTTTTGGCAAAATGTTTTTTCATGTCATTTATTTAAAATAATGTCAAAAATCATATATTGCCATGGCACATGATAAAAAATGATGTCTGTTTTTTCATGTGTTTTTTTATTTTGATTTTGAAAATAAATTTTTTTTTTCATTTTCTGTAAAATGATAAAAAGTGAGGTTTTATTTTATTGTCTTGTGTATTTTAAGTTTTTTTTTTTTTTTTGCAAACGGTTTTTTCATGTGTTTTTTATTTATTTATTTTTTTTTCATTTTCTGTGAAATGATAAAAAGTGAGGTTTTATTTTATTGTCCTGTGTATTTTAAATAATTTTATTTTATTTTTATTTTAAATATTTTATTTAATTTTAATTTTAATTTTAATTTTAATTTTAATTTTATTTTAAATATTTAAATAATGTAAATAATCTAAAAAAATTAATAAGTAAAATATTAAAATAAATATTCAAAAAATTTAAATCGTAAAAATTTAAAAAATTTAAATAATTTAAAATGTTAATATTTTAAATTTAAAAACAACTCTACACTCAAATCGTAACCAAACACATAAAATAAACAGCAATGGTAGAGGGCCCTAATTTTTGTGGCTCAAATGGCTCGAATTTGTTAAAACGATGTCGTTTTGAGTACAAAACAATATCAAAATTGCCAAAACGACGTCGTTTTGGCAATTTTGAGCCATTTGAGCCACAAAAATTAGGGCCTCCAAACATTTTTCTAAAATAAAACTCAATTAATAAATTATTTTTAAAACTCATAACCAAACACATAACTCGAAACTCCATGCTACTTTCACAACTCTACATTCAAATCATAACCAAATACATAACAAAAAAATTAAAATATTTAAAAATATTTTTATAAATAGAGTTTGAATTTATTTTTATAAAATATTTTAACAAAAAACAGAAAAATGTTTTTAATTTTTTTTTTTTCAACTTTCTTTGTTTTTTCTGGGAAAATGTGTTTTTTGGGAAAAGGTTTTTTTTTTTTACTTTGTGTGTGCTAACGCTGAGGCGATGCCCCTCTTTCATGTGGGGGTAGTTTTGTAAATTTACCTTGGCATTGGTTATTGCCAAGCACCTGTGAAACTTCTGTCTCTATGTGACTAAATTAGACTTTTTTGTCCGGACGTGGCTAATTTAGCCCCAACTTTGCTTTCCAAACACCACCTTAACAACTTTTCTGAATAAGTATCTTTACTATTTCATTATGGGGCAATTTGACAAGCTGGTTAAAAGTTAGTTTTTAGGCTAAGTTTGGCATCTTAAGAAAAAGTCAAAAAGTCAAAAAGTCACTATCATATTTAAGTCACATTATCTTATTTAAGTCACATCACCTTTCTACCACATCACTTCAAACACAACCCATATTTCATAAAAAGTCAAAAAATACACTTATTTAAAACATCTCAAACAATTTTAACTCATTTTGGAGCACATCATCTCTAATATTTTTTACACACAAAAGGACAAAAAAGTCAAAAAATGCCAAAAAATGGAAAATTTCTATTTCCACACACCACATTGTCTCTGTGCATATTATTTCTCACTCTACTCACTTAGTAATTTGATTTTTAGGTATTTATCTCAGTCCACACACCCCACCTTCTAAATATACCCATTTAATAAAAAATGTATGCACACCATTATCTTTTTCATCTTCCAAACTCTAACCCTAACCATAACCAACAACCACCTCGCCGGCGGCGAGGCAGCACCACCGTTACCACCTCCCTTTCACTTTCAGTCGCCATCCCCACCTACAAACTCACCTAACGTATATACCAAATTTGAACTTCCATTGAAATTGTGTTTCATATTTTGAAATTCCAGTAAACTTCCATTGAAGGACCTTCATAGAAGACCGCCATTTTGAAATTCGTCATTGGTTTTTTTTCTGTTTCCTACAAAAAATTAATAAACACACATTTTTCTATTTCATTCGAAAATACAGTATCGAACTAATATGTAAGGTTTGAAAGTACACTGTCGAACCAATGTGTTCAGATGTTGAAGGTCAAACCAATATGTTTTGTTCGGATGTTGATAGTCGAACCAAATGCATTGGTTCGATGGTTAATCTTTGAATGGAGGTGATTCTTTCAATACTAGTAGTCCGAATGGTAAAATAATGAGTCTTCTTCCCAAATTTAGGTTCCACGATGCCTGCAATGGTGGAGAAGGTTGCGTGAGAGTGGTGTGATGGTGAAACAGTAACGGGATGAAGATATTACCATGTTTAGGGTTAGGGTTTAGAGGTGATGGTTGGTGGCAGGTGGTGGTCAGCGATGGCTACTGATAGTAGGCAGTGGCTAGGGTTTTGATTGAAGGAGAAAGGGGTATTTTGGTAGTTTCATTTTAAGACAAAAATGTAATAAAAAAAATTCATTAAGTGTGATGATAGAAAGTAAATGGTGTATAGAAATATAATTTCTCTAAAAAATCAACTTTTAACTAAATTTCCAAATCATCCCTACATGATCATGATTTGCGTGAGCATCAACATTCAACGGAAGGTGGAAACATAGTAAATCATATATGAAGTTTATAGGATATAGTTGGCGATTTCTTGATACAAGTCAATAATATACAAAAATTAATTGGTGATTCTATTTACACACCACAAATCCTTTCAATACACACCACTTGCTTAGTTCACACTATATACGAATTAAAACTTTTAATTTTGTCTCAATATACACCATTAATTTTTTAAAAATACCAAATTACCCCCATCTTCTCAAACTAACCCTAACCCTAACCCTAACACAAATCCAAACCCTTGGCCATCACCAGCCGTAAGCCACTGCCCTATGCCCCTCCACCTCTATCACCTCTCTCTTTGGCCCATCTTCTATCTTCCTCTTCTTTTTCATTGTCTAGATCTGGAAACCCTAGGGCTCTTGCTCTCTCTCTGTAATGAAGAAGGCTAGGATGTAGGAGGGCTGAGTAGCGATAAAGAGGTAAAGGAGATGGATTGCGTGGCGGAAGTAAGTGAAGGAGTTATTCGTGATGGAAAAAGGTGGAGCGGGGTTGTTCGCGATAGTGAGATAAGGGCGTACAACGGCGAAAGGATGAACGACGGAGCTGGGGAAAGCGTAACAGGCCTAGGAAGAGAGGTTGGTGGTGGTTGTGATGACAAGGGTTGATGGTGATGGCAGCGGCGACAGTGGCGTGTAGTGATGTTAGGGTTAGGACAATAACGTCTAGGAAGCTATTTGAGGATGGAAAGTAGAGAGAAAAGCTATGGAGAGGAGGCGACTAGAGACAAGGGGCTGCAGTGGCGATAACGGTGGTAGCAGCCTGCAGTGGCTGTCAATAGGTTAAGTTAGGTTTTGTGGATGAAGGAGATGAAATAGAGATAAGGGCAATTTGGATATTTAATTGAAGAATAAAATTGTAATTAAAAATTTATGAATAATGATGTGAACTAAGAGTAGTTAAAGTATGTAAATAGAATCACCCATGAAATTAGTGTTATAATATAAATTTGACACGACTAATGCATTTAATTTAATTCCTACATATATACTAACCTTATTTCATCTAATAATATTATATACGGTCATTACATACACAAAAATGCACACACAATTTGTCCATTTGTGTTTTTTATATATATATATTTTTTAATTTTTTTTCTAATTTAATCAAAATCATTGATTATAGCCTTGATTTGAGTTTTTGGGATTAAGTTTTTTGAAAAATGAGTTTTTTTATTTTCGTATTTATTTATTTATTTTTAAAATTTTAAACATTTTTTATTTTATTTTTTTAGATGCACCTTACTTAAATGTATCTAAAAAGTAAAAAATTTGTGAAAAAATATTTTTAAAAGTTAGTAAATACATAAAAATACAAAGAATGTACTGAATTTTCGTTTTTTTTTTTTTTGTATTTTTGGTATTTAGTGAATTTTTAAAAGCTTTTTTTCACAAATTTTTTATTTTTTAGGTATATTTATGTTAGGTATGTCTAAAAATTTTAAAAAAAAGATAAAAATATTTTAAAAATTCAGTAAAAACAAAAAAAAAAACCACAAATAAGAAAATAAAATTTTCTGAAAAGTATTTTTGGAAAACTCTAACCAAACAAAGTGATTAGTGTTTCAACAATTTTGACATGAATCCAAAATAACACAATCCAAACATGATTCTTACCCCTGTTCCAATGTTGACCAATAGAGAGAGGAGGAGAAGGAGGAGGAGGAGGAGGAGGAGGAGGAGAGAAAAAAAAAAAACTACCAGAAAAGACTTTAAACTTCATGCTTAAAGCTTCGAGGCTTACGGCACAATGAAGGCCCAAAATGAGAAAGGTCCATTGAAGAGCCACATGGTGGTGAGACATCAGTTGTGTGGCCCACTAAATATGGCCAAACTAGTGGGCCAACTCTTAAAACTGGCCTAACTTGATAAGTTTGTGTCTGGGGTACCACACCCTATAAAGTACTCTGTGTAACATGTTTTTCATGTAAGGTGTAACCTAGTCACTATAATACATCAGTCTTTTAAGGTACTGTTAGGCCAGTTCAAAAAATAAAAAATAAAATAAAAAAAAAATGGTACTGTTAGGCCCACATCATTGGGCCTGACTTTTTCTTTATTTTCTAATTTTTTATTTCTTTTAAAATTATGTTACAAAATCATACGCAAAATGAACATGAGCACACAAGTAGGACGGTTGAATGAACCAAACTACTCAACTTGCATTTGGCTTCTTAAAAATTCGTTTGAGATTAATTTATTATATAAATAAGTCAAACATAAACACATTTTAAAATTTGTTAACCTATCAAATTAAATTTGAACAACTTATTATTCGGTTCAATGAGTTTATATGTATTATAAAAAAAACCAAGTTATTTGAGCTCAGCTCGTTAAAATATAATTCAAGAACGGCTTGTTATGTAAAAATAAACTAAATTTAAACACATTTTGAAACTTGTTAAATTTTCAAATCAAGTTGTACAACCTAATACACGGCTTGTTCATAGCCCTACGCATAAGTTTTTTTTTTTTTTTAATGAATGTAAAATCTTATGAATTCTTATACATTCTATGTCCGATTCTGTGACTAGTTATTGTATTTGTAGACTTTTTTTATTGGTCTTATTTTTTATTTATTTTATAATTCAGTATCCGACTTAATTTATTGATAGATTTAATTTTTTTTTACTGATCCTGATTTATTGATTGGTGGAGGAAGAATCTAACAAGCAAAGAATGTTTATTGAGTATGAATATAAGTACGTATATGGAACATACAAATCTTCCAAGTCCCAAAAATTCAAGTTTTTATTTTTTTATTTTTTTTTAGTGTGAAGAATTACATTAACGGTCCCTATAGTTTGGAGATTGTATCACTTTGATCCTTAACTTTTAACTTGTAACACATTTGACTTTGAATTATAAATTTTATTCCAAATAAGTATAATTGAAGATACTATTGCTTAATTTTAAAGGCAAAATCATCAATTTGATAAAATATAAACTAATTTGAAAATAAATGTCATTTTTTTTGAATTTTTAAAAATTATTTCTACCCACTAAAAATAAAATTACGTAAAATTGATAAATGTTGTAGACATTTATTTATTTATTTATTATTTTTACCAAATTAATTTTTATTATGTGTTTGGATGATGATATGTAATGGGTGACTATTTTTATTTTCATTAAATTAGTTTCTATTTTTTCAAAAGTCAAATATGACGATAATTTTGATATCGTTATTAAAACAATCCATTAAATAAAAAAATTTAAAACTAAAAATATTTCATATATTAAATATATCGATTACATATTAAAATCTTAACAATCACCCATTACATGATCATCATCCAAACACATAATAAAAATTAATTCGGTAAGAAAAAAAATTGTTTAAAAGATTTATCAATTTTACATAATTTTATCTTTGGTGGGTATAAATACTTTTAAAAATTTTAAAAATATTTTTTTGATATTTATTTTTGTCAAATTAATTTGTATTTTATCAAATTTAAAATAAGATTCAAAATTTAAAATTAAATGTGTCATAATTGAAAAATTAAGAATTAACATAACACAAATTTTAAACTACCGAGATTTTTAGTATAATTTTGAGAAAGAACAAGAAGCATCTTGCTTCACCATTAGCCATGCCCCCATGTGCCCTTCTTTCTGTAAAGAGATAATTAAATAACCAAACTAGAAGTGCCATTGCTTCACAATAAATGAAATTGTTGGGAGACATCTTTCAATATAATAATGACAATATTTATTGTCAAATTTTAGACAGAGCCATGGTTGGTAGTTTGGAGGAATAAGCAAGAGGGCATGTATAATAATTTATTATCCATTTTGAGGTCTCAAAATATTCTCCCTCTATGTGTTTGGGAAATTTGCAAGGTCTTTTCTTTATCCATTTCTTCATCATTTGTGGTCTCAAAATGGGGTGTAATCTATCTTTTAAGGTAAGAAAATAACTAAGAAAAAAAAAATGTAATGTAAGCTTGTGTTTTTTTTTTTTCTTTAATTGCATTAAGAAAATCAATGTATACTTGCCCTCGATGATTCAAAAATCCAAACACAAAATAAGATATATTTGAAAAAAGGCTGTTTAATCAATCTTGAATAAAATTCAAATAATGTCATAAAAATTATACTTTTAATACACATTTTATATACTTTAATAGTCTTTAAAAACAACTTTGATTTGTGCACACAATTTTTGTGGCACTAATAGCACTAATTTCCATATAAGGCAAGAAAAGAAGAAAAAAAAAAAAAACAGTTACCAGAATAGGAAATTAGTGCCATTAGTGCCACAAAAATTGTGTGCACAAATCATTTTTCCTTTAAAAATTATTATTCTTAAAAAATTCGTTTAAAAAATATATTAAAATTATAAAAATTATAACATTTTGTACTTATTATTGACCATCTTAAAAACTATGATTAGCCAAAGGTCCTTATTATATTATATATTATTCTTAATTAATATGAATTAAGTAATGATTAGCAATTTCCTTAACACTCTATTTAGATCGGAGGGTGAGAAATGATTGTGATCTCTTATCTAGTTGACAAAAAAAATAAATAAATAAAAATAAATAAATAAATAAAAGAAGAAGAAGAAATGATTGTATATTCTCACCATCCTGTTTTAAGTAGTAAGAAGACAAAACAAGTGAGAGATATGAGTGAGATTTCTTTTTCTTTGCATGTATTTTAAGAGACAATATTTGGTATTATAAATATTTTATAACATATAAACTTATTTATCACCAAATCTCATTATTTTTTGTCATAAATGAAATAGATTAGTAAAAGAATATTCATTTTCACAATTTATCACTTAGCTTACAAATCAAACATGAAAATATAATTATCTTTCTCAACGTTTTTTTTATCATTTCTTATCAAATCACCTCATTCAAACATAGGCCCTATTTGGGATGTTGATCAAGTCTGCGCTTCTCCGTACGACGTCGCTTTATTACTTGAAAACACAAACGTGAGCTAGCCGGCGGGTGGGTGCCGGAAACCTCTCCGATGCCTAAGTCAGTAAGCTTGACAAATAGACAAAAGCTCTGCGTATTCAGAAAACAAAGTTGTGTTACCTCTCCAAAGGTGATATAGGTGAGCTTTTATAGGTTTCGTATGGCACAATCCAAGTAGGACTCTTATTCCTCTATGTAGAATCCTCCAAGGATTCATACTCTTGGAAGATAATGCTTATCCTCCAACACCCCCCTTACTGCTTAAACCAAGTGAGATGGTTTTACTTCGGAAAGATATCATATAACCGAAATAGCATTTCTCTATCAGACCGATTGTACGACCGAGCTAACCCACCGCTCGGATTTGCCTTCCCATGTCCTTACCTCGGTTCCTCATGCCGAGGTCGAGTTAGTCGTACCATGCCTTGACCGGTCTAACGATTACATCAGTTCTCCGTAACCTTTCTCCTACCTCGGCCTCATATGCAAAGGCTGAGCTATCCATAAAAGAATTAAGCCGAGTTAATCTTTACTTAGGTCCTAAAACAGGCCCAATATACCTCGGTTCCAAACAGCGCGACCGAGCTTACAAACAATAGAAACCGGACTAAGCATCTTTACTCCGGCAGCAATCTCATACTTTGGCCCGGACCACCACATGGTCCATCCTCTCAGCCTTCTCAATACGGCCTAAAGAGAAGCCCACCATCTTAGCTCGGCCCCATTGATTTGTACAAATTACCCTCTCAATTGCCCCTTAATCCCATCTGCATAGCATGATAGGGATTACCTGTCCATTAGCCGAGCTAGAGCTTTAACCTCTCCTGCCGAGCTAAAAACATCCATTAGCCATTCCAGCCGAGCTAAAAACATTCATTAGCCATTCCAGCCGAGCTAAAAACTATTTAGCTTATCCAGCCGAGCTAAACCCAAGCCAAGCTGTGCACGTCCGGTCAAAGACGTCTCTTCAATTTGTAGAAACTGAATCGTTCAGTATTCCAGTGACACGTGTCACACTTTTATTGGCTATGCACAACTGTCACGCCTTTCTTCGTATTCCACATTTTTTGAACAGTTCCTGCATTTCCTTCTTCACAAAACAAAAACCCTTTCATTTTTGGACCTATTACGCTTTTCCTTCTCTCTTTCTTGCAAATCTTTGAAAGTCCCATTGTTCTTCAACCTTGCATCTCTGAAGCTTGTGTCTTACTGCCGTTTGCTTTCACTTCGTTCCTCTTCCTCTCTACCAGGTAAGCATCAGAAATCTGTTTTCTCTTCTCTTGTTTTTGTTTAATCCGTTTGTAGTGTGTTTTTGCAAAACACTTCTTGCTATTATTTTTATACTTTTTCTGGAAAGAACTTGCCTGTAGAACGCTAGAACTTCATGAATCTTCAAATAATAGCTAGTAGAACGCGTATTTGATCCAAAAAACACATCCAATTGAACTAGGAAACTGTTTTTGCTATATAAAGACTTAGGTAGACTGGAACCGAACTAGCACTTGTGCACATCACAGTAGTTTCAATAGGCCACCAACTGATTCACATTAGCCGAAATCAAAACGCACCGAACTAGAAAATTTTGGCCCTCGACCGAGCTAAGCCTTGGGGGCTAAGCCAGCTTTCTCAGTTCCTAAACCGAACTCAAAAGTCGCCTTGATGCTTAACAAAGTAACAAAAACCATAGATGTAACCGAGATAACCAAACATCTTGCCAAACCGAGATAACAAGCACCTTGGTTACAACCGAGGTAGATCTCAGAGTACATCACAGAGTCAAGTAGGACTTGTCTTTTTGCTTTGTTTTTTATAGCACGGTCAATGATCTGTGCTTAACACCTTGTTTTTCCACTTTGCAGACTTAGGTTGCGGGGCTTTCCTGCCTTTCACCGAGCCATCTGAGTACACTTTTTTCTAATCGAGATAATTTATTCTTAACTTATACAATAAATGGGGAAATATAGGTTCCTAGTAGAAACCCCAGGAGGCCTAGCCGAATTTAGAAAAAATTACAACATTCCAGCCGATGTAAACCTTACCCTGGCCGAACAAGATGTTGACCCATGGGACAATGAAAGCTTTGTCCCTTTTATCCTTCAATCAATAATAGAAACCGGACTTAGATTCCCAGTCCAACCTCTAATGTGCGAATTCCTAAGGCAAACCAGACTGTGCCCAACCCAGCTATCCACCAATACATACCGCATAATAATGGGAATAGCCGCACTGAACCACCAAACCGGTCTTAACCTCGGTTTAGCCGAAATACTCCATCAATACTCCATAGGATCCAAAAATGATGGCTGGTGTTATTATTTAAGAATACGCCGTGGCCGAGAAAAAATAATAAAAAACACACAGGACAAAGACTTGAACGATGATGATTTTTTTTAGGTCTCTGGGAATTTTGAAGACCATCAAGCCCAGATTCCTAGCCGAAGAATAAACTGGAAAAAAGGAGAACCCGATATACATACTTCGGTTGTATTTCATTTTTTCTTTATTTCGGCTTTTTCTTCTGAACCGAACTAACAGTTTGTCTTCTTTTGCAGATAAAGCCCATCTCCTTTCAAATTACGGCTACCCCAACCTCGGTCTTCTGCGCGCCGCATTACGAGTTAAGGAGAGAAGTTGGGCAAAACTTCTGAATTTCGAGCCGACCTACCGATACAGTGGTCGCCGAAAAGCGAAGGTGACCAACTTTTTTCTTGAAGAGGCACCAGAACCGGACCCATCTTTGCCCCAGATCATCGTTGTGCCACTTACTGCCGAACAAGAAATGGCAAAGAAGAACAGGCTAAAGGCCCTTCTGACCGCAACAACTTCAACCGACGTGCGACCAACCGGCCAAGCCACTGAAACCGTGGTGGCCCTTCCATCCCAGCAGCCATCCACTTCTCGCCGAAACAAGCGTGCCCGGACCAGCCAAACCGGGCCACAACTTGTTGATGAGAACGAGAGGATTCCACCACCAAGTCCTCCTCCAAGCCTTCAACAAAGCCCTCAGCCGGAACAGTCTGACCGAACTGCCTCCTTCTCCAAATGGGCGCCTACCCTCTCCTTCGACAACCGAGATATCACTGCTTCAGATTCTGTGGTTGCGGAGAAGGACCACTTGTTGGCTTTCAACCTGGCCAAAAGTGTGTGCCTTCCCAAGGATATGGAGCACCATTACAAACAGCTTAACACCGAGCTGAAGTCAATCCGGTCTTCTACGAAGTCCATGATCCTGGTAAACAGCTTTCATCTTTTTTATGCAAATTTTTTCCAACATTGAGTCCGGCTAACGTTACTTCTCCTTTGCAGGCGATCCAGAAAAACCAAGTCACTCATAGGAGGGTCATGGAACTTCGGCGCAATACAAGGGAGGCAATGGCGGAGGCCGAAGCAAAGTCGGGCGAGCTAGAGGATGCCAAAAAACAGCTGGCCGAGCTTCGTGCTGAGAACGGTCGGCTGACCGAAGTGGTTAATTCGGCCGAGGCCGAGAAACAAAAGATCGCCATTGAGACAAAGGACAAGTACCTGCATCACTTGGCTTCGATTAAGAAGAAAAAAGATACCGAAATAAACGAACTAAAGGCCGGAATAAAGAAAGCCGAAAAACGAGGCTTCAAGAAGGCCGAAGAAGCATACACTGTACAATGTGACGCAGCCAAAGATCTTTTTTTCAAATGTGGGTGGAGGACTGCAATGGAGAAGTTCGGTTGTACGCCCGACACCGAGGTCTACAACGCTCCACCGTACTCCATTCCAGCTTTGCTTTCGCAATACGCTGCCGATCTCCAAAGGCAGTTTCTTGAGGGGTCTGGTGATGAAGATGATGATGATGATGATGATTCTGAAGAAGATGAGCCAACTCTCACCCCGGCCGTTAATGAACAACCAAATAATGAGACAGCTTGGTCAGAGCCAGTAGCTGAAGACTTGACTAATGAGCTACCGGCTGGTACCGTGCTGCCGATTAACACCGTGTTCAAACTGAAACCGAGCTTCCTTCTCAAACCGGACTCCCAACCGACGCTGGACTCCGGTCAAATGCTGTTGATGATTTTGATGCCGAACTTAATGAACTCTTCCGTTGATTTTGTTTCGTTTCTTTTTTTTTTTTTTTTTTTTTGTATTTGAACTTTGTAACCGGGCTGCGGCCCCTCAATTGTACTTGCTTTTCATTTTAATGAAAAAACTTCTTCAACTCTTATTCCGGTTTTGTTTTCTTGTTTGCGTATGCTTGCATTTGTAATGAAATTTCCATGAATTCATTTGCTCAACTGTGATTTCGGTTTTTGCTGTCTAACTCACTAGCCAAGCACTCTTTAGCCGATATAACTACTTCGACTGAAGAGTACAAAGAGTTGGTTTCATCCCGCCAACCACTCTTCAGCCGTGCACTTACTTCGGCTGAAGAGTACAAATAATTGGTTTAATCTAGCCAACCACTCTTTAGCCGTACACTTACTTCGGCTGAAGAGTATAAAGAGTTGGTTTAATCCAGCCAACCACTCTTCAGCCATACACTTACTTCGGCTGAAGAGTATAAAGAGTTGGTTTAATCCAGCCAACCACTCTTCAGCCATACACTTACTTCGGCTGAAGAGTATAAAGAGTTGGTTTAATCCAGCAAACCACTCTTCAGCTATACACTTACTTTGGCTGAAGAGTACAAAGAGTTGGTTTAATCCAGCCAACCTCTAAGTTGGTTTTTCCAGCCAACTTAGAATAAAGTGTTTTGGTTATACCGACCAAACGTCCTGCAGCCTGGATCCTGATCCTGGGCGTAGGAGGGGTGTTGGTTTAATCCAGCCAACCTCTAAGTTGGTTTTTCCAGCCAACTTAGAATAAAGTGTTTGGTTATACCGACCAAACGTCCTGCAGCCTGGATCTTGATCCTGGGCGTAGGAGGGGTGTTGGTTTAATTCAGCCAACCTCTAAGTTGGTTTTTCCAGCCAACTTAGAATAAAGTGTTTGGTTATACCGACCAAACGTCCTGCAGCCTGGATCCTATTCCTGGGCTTAGGAAGGGTCATAGTTGGTTATTCCGGCCAACTATGTTTACAATGCTACTAACTTACGAAAGCTACTTTCTACTGAAAACAATTATGCTAAAAAAGAATCAATTTGTTTTATTGAGAAAGTAAAAAATTACACATACTTTAAAAAAAAAAAAAAAAAAACTAGAAATAAAACAACTTGAGATTTGCTGTGTTCAATGGCCTGGGAATTGTTTTGCCGTCCTCATCTTCCAGGTGGTATGCCCCTTTGCCTGCCAATCCAACCACTTTGTAAGGTCCTTCCCAATTAGGCCCCAACTTGCCATCTCCTGGAACCAAGGTGTTTCCCATCACTTTGCGCAGTACCCAATCTCCGATCTTGAATTGCCTTGGATGTACCGTTTTGTTATACTTTCTGGACAACTCTTGTTGGTAGGAGGCGATGTGAACTAATGCTCTATCTCTTCTTTCTTCTGCAAGGTCAAGCTCCAATGCTATGGCTTCACCATTTAAGTCTGGATCAAAGTTTTCGCTTCGAATTGTGGGGAGGCCAACTTCTAATGGGATGACTACTTCCATGCCATAAGCTAAGGAGAATGGTGTTTCTCCTGTTGATCGTTGAGGCGTGGTGCGGTAAGCCCATAAAACATGAGGGAGCTCTTCTGCCCACTTGCCTTTTGCCTGTTCTAACCTCTTCTTTTATAGCGACCCCGGTCTTTTCGCATTCGATGTTTGTATCCGGACTTAGGTTCTGTAGATTCTATCTTTGTGTAATGGTTGTTGTCGTCCTATATTTTCTTATTTGGAGTTATAGGATGTGTTGGGCGGATTTGGAATAAGTTGGTTGAGCTTAGGAACCAAAACTATTTGCCCAGATTTTGGCTTGTCCGCCGAAAGGGACTGTTGCTTGTCCGCCGGCGAGGTTTTGGCGCCGAGCGAAAAACACCCATCCATTATTTCTTGTGCAGGTTGGGCGCCGGCGGAGTTAGGCCGCCGGCGAGTTCAGGAGTGTCCGCTCAAGCGGGAGTTTGTCCGCTCGAGCGGGGCGGCTGAGTATAAAATCGTGTTTTAGCGTTTTAAAGCAGTTTTTCATCTTCTTTTCAGATTCTAAACCCTAAGTTCCGAGTTCTCTCTCTCCCAACTCATCTTCTCTCTCAGGTTTGATCTTCTTAGAGTGTTTTTCTACCCTAGTTCCTTCATTAAAAAGGTAGATAAGAGTGAGGGCTACGTTTTAATCTGAACATTTTTGGAGTTGGAGCACGTTGGAGTTTTGGACATCATCCTCATCTTCTCCTTTTTGAGTTATTTCTTCGAGGTAGGGATTTCCTACTCCATTTATACGTTTTAATCCTAAGTGGTGGTATTTTGGTATGTGGGGGTAGGTTAGTAATTTTGGGAGAAACCTTAAGGTTTTGTCATAGATTAATTTATATAATTAATTTAAGGGAAGATTGTGATATTGGGTTAAATTCATGAGATTGGGGAATTTAGTGGTTTAATGATGTATTTGGTAGTTTAAATACTACCTTTGAGAATATTGAAATTACATTTATTGTTATAGTTATTTCTTGCTTAGAAATAATTGTTTTGGGCTATCGTGGAGGATAGCCATTGATTATTGTAGACCTTGCATGCGCTTAGGTATAAGCGAAATTGAGTCAATTGTTTGATTGTTGAGTTAATCTGAGAACATTCGTATTAATTATGTGTTGTATATGGCAAGTATTGATTATGTTGCATATGCATTTGGTTTTGAAGGAGATAGGGGATGAACTCCACGGTTTAGGGAAGATAGGGGATGGACCTCTAAACCGACTTGTTGGGAGGAGATAGGATGGACTCAAAGAGCATCACTTATGTGTGTGCTTAATTATAATAGAAATATTTCTATTTGTTGTTGATATGATACATCACCACCATGTGTATCGGTTGGGAAGTAAAGAAGTGAATTTGATTGAGATTGGTATAACACCAAAGATGTGTGTTTATTATGTTATGAGAAAGGTTTAGCTTTGATTTGTTATCCTTGTTGAGTTGTTTGGCGGGTTACGAGCCATGGTGTATAAATGGAAGGTAAAGGTGTCATAGACCATGTGTGAGACAACGTGGCGTTGTGTCGATGAATTATAAATTGATTATCTTGTGTTCACCATGTATCGGATGCTTGCTTTAGTTAATTCTTATGCTTGGTTTAGTATTTCTCTCTCTTGGTCAGGCCCACCCTATGTGGGAACTTCATTTTCAGGTTCAGGTGGTTCACTACCTCCAAAGACTTAGCTTGTGAGGATTTGGACTTGAAGACTTGTTTTATTTGTTTTAGTTGTTTTATTTGAATTATGTAAACATTCAAGCCCAGGGCTTTATTTGTTTTGAGTTAGAACTCATGAAATTGTGTCCAAGTGTTGGCTTGGCAAGATGTAAGCCCGTAGGGCATTTATTTTGATGTTTTATTTCGTAATACTCTGATGATTTAAATAATATAATGTTTTTCTTTTAATAATGCATGCCTTGTTTTATATTTAGTGGGTTTAAGTTTGAGGGTGTTACATCTTTAATCCATCCAAGACTACCTTGTTTGATGCCTCTGCCTGACCATTTGCTTGGGGATATGCCGGTGTAGAATTGTAGAACTCTATCTTATACTCTTCACAAAAGCCCCTGAATATTCTACCATCGAACTGAGTGCCGTTGTCTGAGATTAAAGCCTTTGGTATACCAAAGCGAGTGATAATATTCTACCAGACGAACTTCTTTACATCTTTCTTCTTGATTGACGCCAAGGCTTCTACTTCCACCCACTTTGTGAAGTAGTCGGTTGCGGCGAGAAAGAACTTCCTATTACCTGGTGCCGTTGGAAGTGGGCCTACTATGTCCAATCCCTACATTGCAAAGGGCCATGGACTAGTCAAAGGTAGAAGTTCTCTGGCAGGTTGGTGTATTTGGTGTGCGAACTTTTGACACTTTTCGCACTTTTTAACATACTTCTCCGAATCCGCTTGCATGTATGGCCACCAGTATCCTTGCGAGATTGCTCTGTATGCCAATGATCTTCCTCCTTGATGGCTGCCACAAACACCCTCGTGTATTTCGAATAGGAATGCTTCCACTTTGTTGGGGTCAACACACTTCAAGTAAGGTCCTGAAAACGACTTCTTGTACAATGCTAAGGATGGGGAGAGCCAAAATCGCTGTGACTTCGCTTTTATTCTGTTGGCTTCTTTCTTTTCTTCTGGTAAGGTGCCGTCTTTCAAGTACAGTATGATGGAATCCATCCAAGAAGGGCCTAACTCTGTACAACATACCTCTTCTGCTTCTGGGTCTTCAATGCTTGGTCTAGGCAGGTAGTCGATTAGTAGTGGGTGAGGTATGGAGGTATCTGCCATTGAGGCGGCTTGTGAGTTCATCTGCTCTCATTGCTTCCTCCCTGCCGATCTGTTTTATTCTCACCACTTCAAACTTCTTTATCTCCGTTCTGACCAGTTCTTGGTACTTGGCCATTCTATCATCCTTTGCCTCGTAGTCGCCAGATATTTGGTTTACCACCAACTGTGAGTCGCTGTAGATCATTAGCTCGGTGGCCTTCATGTAGAGTGCTGACTTGAGTCCTGCTAGAAGCGCTTCATACTCTGCTTCGTTGTTTGACGTTGGGAAGCCAAGGTTGATTGCCTGCTCCACTATTAGGCTGTCTGGAGAGATGAGGACTATGCCAAGTCATGCTCCATGCCGGTTGGATGCTCCATCCATGAAGAGCTTCCATATCTCTCCAACGAACAAATTCCAGCAGGTGGAGGGATCAGATGATGCCTTGGGATCTTCCATGTTGCTGGTGGCTTCTTCAGAGTCCATGCTCGCTGTCTGTCCCTTGCTTTTTGTTTGTACCAAGTCTTTATTTGTCGGTGAGTCCTGACTTGTTGTAGCATGGTTTGTTTCTTCCTTCCTTCCTTTATTCTGGTCTACCTTGGGGCCTGACTGAGTAACCAGTACCAGGGGTTGCGTTATTCCGACGTCAACTTCCATCCCTAGTTCGGTTGTCTCAGTTAGGTCGACTGGGCAGATGTGATGACTTCCTGGTGTGAATTCTGCGACAAAATCTGCCAATGCTTGTGCTTTTATTGCGGTCCTAGGTTGGAACTTGATGTCGTATTGTCCCAACTCCACTGCCCACTTCAGAATTCGCCCAGAGAAGTTCGCTCTTTCAAATAAGGCCTTTAATGGGAAGGCTGTGAGGACAACTATGGTGTGGGCGTGAAAGTAATGCGATAACTTCCTTGAGGCCATCATCAAGGCCAATGCCAGTTTCTCCAGTGGCAAGTACCTTGTTTCGGCGCCCAGTAATGTCTTGCTGACATAGTAGATAGGAAGATGTTGGATTCCTTCTGCGCGGACCAACACTGCGCTAATTGCATGCTGCGAGACCGCCAGGTATAAGAAGAGTTCTTCTCCAGGGATTGGGGTTACGAGTAGTGGTGGAGAAGACATGTATTCTTTTAGGCTTTCCAGGGCGTGGTCGCATTCTTCGTCCCACTCAAACTTAGCCTTCAGTGCATGGAAGAATGGTCGTAGCCTGTCTGATGACCGGCTTATGAACCGGTTGAGCGCAGCCGCCATGCTAGTGAGATGCTGCACTTCCTTTACTGAGTTTGGCCTCTCCAGATCCTGTATTGCTTTGATCTGAGAAGGGTCCGCTTCTATACCTCGGTTGGTCACCAAGAAGCCTAGGAATTTGCCAGATCCTACTCCGAACGCACACTTCGACGCGTTGAGGCGTAACTTATGCTTTTTCAGGATCTCGAACATCTCACCTAGGTCCTTGAGATGGTCATTCTCGTCTTTGCTCTTGACCACCATATCGTCGATGTAAGCCTCCATTGTTCTGCCTAACAATGGCTCAAACATCTTGGTGACCATTCTTTGAAATGTCGCCCCTGCGTTCTTCAGGCCGAAGGGCATGACCTTGTAGCAGTACAATCCTCTTGAAGTTGTGAAAGATGTGACCTCCTGGTCTGGTTCATGCATGGCGATTTGGTGGTAGCCTCTGTATGCATCCAGAAAGCTAAGTCGGTTATGCCCCGCCATTAAGTCTACCAGTTGATCTATCCTTGGTAGAGGAAAGCTATCTTTTGGGCACGCCTTATTGACCGTTTTGTAGTCAACGCAGACACGCCACTTGCCATTCTTCTTTGGCACTACGACGGTGTTGGAGATCCATCTTGGGTAGTGCACCTCTCTGATTGCCCCTACTTCCAGTAGGTTTCCTTCTTCTTCTGCCACTATTTCAGCGTAGTGGAGTGCCGATCTGCGGGTGCGTTGAATGATCGGTCTGGCAGAAGGGTGGACATTGAGTTAGTGACAGATGAAGTTGGGATCAATGCCTGGCATGTCGTATGGGGTCCAGATGAACACTTCGATGTGGGAGGTCAGAAATTCCAAGACCTCCAATCTCTCAGTGCTGGATAACGACGAACCAAGCAGAAAGAACTTATCCGGGTTCTTTTCATCTATTCTGACCTCCACCAAGTCCTCTACCGCTTTCTGACTAGCCGCTTTGCCGACATCCGTGAATAGTTCATTACTCTCAGGTTCTTCTACCGAATGAACGTATCCTTTGGCAGCGCGGCTACCATTTACTGTGACAAAGCACTACTTTGACATGATCTGATCTTCATAAACTTCTTCTATTATTCCGGTGTCGTTTGGAAACCGCATCACTTGGTGGTAGGAGGACGCCACCGAGCGCATGGCATGCAGCCATGTTCTGCCCAAGATAATGTTGTAAGTGGAGGGGACTTTCAACACCCAAAACTCCACTTGTTTTGTCACACTCCCTGCTCTGACTGGGAGGATGATTTTGCCAACGGGCCATTCTGGCATGGAGTTGAATCCGATAAGGGGAGATACGGCGGGCGCCAAGTCTTTATCTTGCAATTTTAGTTGTTTGAAGGTTTCATAGTACATGATTTCACATGAACTACCTTGGTCAATCAGAATCCGCTTGACGTCAAAATCCTTGACACGGAGAGTGACAACCAGGGCCTCGTTGTGAGGGCAATAAATCCTTGCCAAGTCTTTATCCGAAAAAGACATAACATTTGTGGCTTCTATCTTCCCCTTCTTGACAACTGGTTGGGCACTTAGCACCTCTCTTAAGTGCTCAGCCTTTTTGATTGAACCTCTGAGCTCACATACACGCTCAGGTTCAAAGACTCCATGTATTACGTTGATGACGCCTTGGGGCGGGGCGTCGATCGGCATTCCGTTGGGGTTATTATGGTCCTGGGGGGCTGGCTGTGCCCCTCCTTCAATGTATTTGTCCAAGTGGCCTGCTACCACCAACTCTTCCGGATGCTGCCTCAATGGCGTGCAATTCTCAGTGCGGTGCCCCTTTTCTTTGTGAAAGGTGCACCTGGATCTGTCATCATAGTCCTTCTGGGCCTCGCCTAGCTTAGCTGGCCACTTGACGAAAGGCTCGTCTCGAATCTCACTAAGTATACGGTAGATCGGTTTCTTGAATACCGTGGTTATGGCAGTGCGAACTCTCAACCATCTCTTGTCCTGGTCCTCGCCGTTGTCTCGCCTGCCTCGTCCGTTTCAATTTTGGCGATCTACCGTATTGACCTTTGCTGAGGTTTTCTTCTTTGGTGCTATGGTCGTGCCAGATTTTGCTTTGGCACGAGCACCATCCTCTTCCACCCTGATGTGCTAATGCACTCTCTCCATCAGGGCCTTCATGGTGAGGGGCGGTGTCATGGTGATAGAGTCCCTCAGTCTGTTCCCGACTGGAAGGCCTCTTTTATATTGCGCAATGGCGAGATTGGTTGGGCAGTCCCCAATTTGATTGAATGTCTCCCAGTAGCGACTGTTGTATGACCTCAGGGTCTCCTTATCTCCCATGTCAATGGAGAGTAACTGGTCAATCTCCACCGGGGTTTTCGTGTTCGTTCTGAATCGTGTTACAAACGCTTCCGCCAGTTGCGCCCAGGAGGCTATGCTGCCCTCTGGAAGCTTTTCAAACCAAGTCAAGCAAAGGTTGCCAAGGCTTGAAGGGAATAGGATGCACATCATGGCCTCGTTCCGCCGGTATACAGCCATGAGCTGGCGAAAGTGGCTCAAGTGCGAGTAGGGGTCCGTCTTCCCCTCATACATTGTGAATTTGGGCTGTAGGAAGCCTGACGGAAGGGGCGCATTTTCTATCGCTGGGACGAATGGTGAGGTCTGCAGCCTCGCCAATGCCTTATCCGTTGGTTCGTATGCCGGGCACGGTATTGGCATTCCAACTTCGACACTTCCATGCGTCCGAGGAGCCAACCACTGTAAGGCAGGAACCTTGTGTGGATCGCGCGCCCTGGCGTCCTCCTTCCATCGTGCCTTCTCTTCTAGTACGGATCATAGGTCGGACGATCTGGGTAATTCCGTCTGTCTAGACCTTGTCTGGTACGTATGTGAGGGCCAATATGTGCTTCCCTCAGTGTATGACCTTTCAGACCTCGTCCTCTCAGACTTAGAGTGACGAGTCCTGGAAGATCTGGATTGCGTATCACCTGTCCTGAGGCTTCTGTTCTCTACTTGAGAGGGTGTAGAATTCCTACTACGACCCTCTGAGTGGCGAGGGGGCGTCTTGTTGTTGCGCCTCTCTCCTGTCGCCACTTCTTTTCCTTTTACCTGGCGCTTAAGAGATTCCATGTCCGTTGCCATCCGACGAATCAACTCGTCTTGTTCCCTGACGCGATCCTCCAGAGCTTGAGGATCAATCTTGCGCCTTTGTTTTTCTGGGCTTTGCAAATGGGAGGGATGAGGGCTGTTATTCCGCCTTCGTCCCCTTGCATCCCTCCTGGAATTTTGTCTTTGCGGCTCCAGGTTCGCCATGGGAGTGACCAACGGTAGGCCTTCGCCCCTTGCACCCTCATCTGGAGTTTGTCCGTCAATGGCGGACTGGGGTAACTCTTCATTGTTCGCCATTGATGTTTGAGAGAAAAAGCTTGATCAAGAGGTTATTCTTCTCTGTTTTTCCACAGACGGCGCCAATTGTACGGGAAAGAAATACGGCTTCTCGTATAATCCTGTTGATCAAGTCTGCGCTTCTCTGTACGACGTCGCTTTATTACCTGAAAACACAAACGTGAGCTAGCCGACGGGTGGGTACCGGAAACATCTCCGATGCCTAAGTCAGTAAGCTTGACAAATAGACAAAAGCTCTGCGTATTCAGAAAACAAAGTTGTGTTACCTCTCCAAAGGTGATATAGGTGAGCTTTTATAGGTTTCGTGTGGCACAATTCAAGTAGAACTCTTATTCCTCTATGTAGAGTCCTCCAAGGATTCATACTCCTGGAAGATAATGCTTATCCTCCAACACCCCCCTCACTACTTAAACCAAGTGAGATGGTTTTACTTCGGAAAGATATCATATAACCGAAATAGCATTTCTCTATCAAACCGGCTGTACGACCGAGCTAACCCACCGCTCGAATTTGCCTTCCCATGTCCTTACCTCGGCTCCTCATGCCGAGGTCGAGTTAGTCGTACCATGCCTTGACCGGTCTAACGATTACATCGGTTCTCCGTAACCTTTTTCCTACATCGGCCTCATATGCAAAGGTCGAGCTATCCATAGAAGAATTAAGCCGAGTTAATCTTTACTTAGGTCCTAAAACAGGCCCAATATACCTCGGTTCCAAACAGCGCGACCGAGCTTACAAACAATAGAAACCGGACTAAGCATCCTTACTTCGGCAGCAATCTCATACTTCGGCCCGGACCACCACATGGCCCATCCTCTCAGCCTTCTCAATACGGCCCAAAGAGCGGCCCACCATCTTAGCTCGGCCCCATTGATTTGTACAAGTTACCCTCTCAATTTCTTATCAAATCACCTCATTCAAACATAGGCCCTATTTGGGATTTTTTTTTTTTTTGTTAAAATAATTAATAAAGATAAAAGAGTCTAAAATAATTAATAAGATAAAATGTCAACTAGTCAAGTAGTCAATTTTAAAATAATAAAATCAATTAGTCAATTTTTTTCTCACAACTATCTATTCAATTATAATTAAAATAATAAAATCATCCCAAATATAATTTTTTTCATTTTATAAAATAGTTAAAAAATTAAAAAATTAATTTAAATAGCCAAGTTTGCAAACCGGCCATAGTGTAAGACAGAAAAAAAGAGAAGTTATTTTATGGTTCAGGAGTATTGTTCTGTATCACACAAATTAGGACACCTAGGATTGTTGAGGATATTCTAAATAAATGTGTTTTTTTACTTTTTATGAAATATGGGTTGAGTTTGAAAAGATGTGATAGAAATGTGATCTGACTTAAATAAAAGGGAGACTTATTTATAAGTCCTTTTTCAGAACCTTATGCTAGGCTAAGTCTTGTGTAATTTCTTATAGAGTCTTAAGTCCTATTTTCATAAGAATGTATTCCACAAGATCCTAATCTTTTTACCCTCTATTTTCACACCTTAATCCTCCCCGTTGATCATCTGCGAGGCAATTTGCCATTTTTATCGCATTCTCAACAGCTTAATGGTAATGTTGATGTTTCAGTCCCTCTCTATCAAGAAAACAATGATGAAATTAATCCCAGGGAGTCCAAGAATAGAGTTAATAGGTTACAGAAAGAATGTAGTAACTTATTTAGTGGGAAATGGGTTCCTTATTCACAAGGGCCTCTGTACACAAACAAAAGTGGATGTGTGATTGATGATGGAGAAAACTGCATCAAGTTTGGAAGACCGCATACGAGTTCATGAAGTGGAGGTGGAAACCGGATGGATGTGAGCTACGGTCTTCGATCTTTGCTCAATTCTTGGAGATTGTCGAGGGAAGTCCATGGCCTTTGTTGGGGACTCTCGTCAGAAGAAATCAAGCGATCCTTTGCTTTGCCTATTGACTAGTGTAAGTTATGCTTGTTTGTGTAGTAAACAAACATCCGTTTCTGATGTTGTGGAGTAGGTTTTGAACACTGATTGCAGAAGATATTTGATTTCGTTTTTGTTGTAATGATTTTTTTTTTCTTTAAATGCCTATGTCTTCTTTGATTTTTCTATATAAAAAAAATAAAAAAATTCAAAAAATAAATAATTTTTAAAATTTTACAATTAATAATACAAAATAAAAATATATTAAGATTATATATCTATTTCAAAACCAACGGATTAAAAAAATAAAAACTTATTAAGTTTGCGAAACGTAACGTGACACATTACGTTACGTTTATGTAAATGTCACATTACGTTTATATAGATGTCACGTTACGTTACGTTTATGTAGGTGTCACATTACGTTCATATTGGTGTCACGTTACGTTACGTTTATATAGGTGTCACGTTACGTTTATATAGGTGTTACGTTACGTTTATGTAGATGTCACATTACGTTACGTTTATATCAATTTCCTATACATGGTTTTATTACTTATTTATGATATTAACAACTAATATTGAAGGTAAATGTGTCAACAAACTTCCCACAGGACTTATGGGAACATAAGTTTTTTAGTAGGACCATATGTAGCATAAGTCTCCCTAATAGGACTTATAAATAATTTTTCCTAAATAAAATGATTTAACTTAAATAGGATAATGACTTTTTAACTTTTTTAGGAGTTGTTTTAAATGTTCTAAACAAGTACATTTTTTGACTTTTTATAAAATATGAGTTAGATATGGGTTGAGTTTGAAGTGATGCGGTAGAGAGGTGATGTGACTTAAATAAGATGATGTGTCTTAAATAGGATAATGATTTTTTAATTTTTTAACTTTTTTTAAGGGATGAAAGACAAGGCATGAGGAAATGTCAAACCTATCCTTATGTTATTTCCTTGTAGAGGATAAAAAGTGATAGAATTTATTATTTAAATCAATAAAATACATGTTGAAACACATTTGAATTTGTCATGGAGCAAACTATGAGTTTTTTTTTTTTTTTTTGTAGAATATAATTTAGAGAATTGACTCAATTTTTAAATTATTTAAGAAATTAACTTACTTTTTAAAATTTCATTTTGAAAATATGATTTTGAAATTGAAATTGCATTTTAAATGTAATTTCACCTTGAAATTATATGTTGAAAATACAATTTCAAAAAGTGAAATCTATGTCATCATAAATTTTATTTTTAACATGTGATTTTAAAGTAAAATTACATGTTAAAAATATAATTTTAATTTAAAATTATATTTTTAAAATGTGATTTTAAAAAAATAAATTAATTCTCTAAATTATTTTTTTTTAGAATAATTAAAAAAAAAAAACTCAGCAAACTATAATTTCTCGAGAAAAAAGAGGGAGAGAGAAGGGGACACTCTGTGGGGTGTGATTGATCAAATGTCTCAATCTAATGGATCCCACACATCTCAGTCATGTTGTCCTCAATTGACAGAGCTTTAGATGCCTATTCCATCCCACTATGATTGTGACTCCTTTTCAACCTTTGTTTTGCCAAACAAACTGACATCATCATAAAGCCCCACCCAAGTTGTGCAATCATGGCTCTTTCTCTTTCTCTTTCTCTTTAAAGTTGAGCAAACATATAATCTAAAGCTATGTATGATTTCAGGATATAAAAGGTGTAATCAGATATTATATTTTGTGGGATTTACATATTTTATGTTTGTAATTTTTTTTCAAATACGATTTAGGCTTGATTTGGGGTAACTTATATAATTTATTTTTTTATTTTTTTTATCTTCTTTTCAGCATATCACCTCTCAATTTTTCTGCATATTTTTTTGTAAAAAGACAAAAAGTACACCTTTTTAGGATACTCCAAATCAACCCATAGTGTCATTTTGGGAATATAGTAAAAAGCTATGTTTTTGGTTAAAATGTCCAAAAACGTGGCTACCAAAAACGCAACAAAATCCCTTTGGAAAGTGTCAAAAACGCAGTTTTAAAATTACAAATTAGGGCCTATGAAAAAAAAAATAATAAATCTCTTATGTTGGGTAAAGATATTTTGGTCATTTTAATTTGATTTGACACCATAAATAAATATTAAACTAAAAAGCAAAAAGTCAATTTTTTACTAACTTTTAAAATCACTTCCAAAAAAGTCAAAAAGCTTAGTAAAAAACCAAAAATTAGCTTTTTACCAACTTTTCAAAACAATTCATAATATACTATAGCATTGTATATTCCCTAAAAGTGGAGGATATATAATACCACTACCCCCCCTCCATTATATCATATCTCCTTGGTTGAGATATGATTTAAAAAGTCCAATCTACCCTTTTGTCTATCTAACATAATATAATTTAATATATTTTTTGAATTTAATATAATATAATTATTGAATTTAATTTAATATAAATATTATTGAATATAATATAATATAATATTATTTAATAATTTAATTTAATTTAATATAATATAATTTAATACAAATTTTGAATTTAATTTAATATAAATATTATTGAATTTAATTTAATATAAATATTATATTATTAAATTTAATTTAATATAATATAATTTAATATAAAATTTTGAATTTAATATAACATAATATAATATTATTTAATATAAAATTTTGAATATAATATAATATAATATTATGAGGGCAATCTTGGAAATTACTTGTTTATATCTCACAATATATTTTGTAAAATAAACATGGATAATATATATCTAATCTTATATATCAAGTCAACAAACATGAATTGAGAGATATATTATTTAATACCTATATCCTATTCATTATATATCCTAATTAAATCTCACATCATATTATATTCTTCATTTTATATCCAGTGAAACAAATAGGGCCTAAAGTTTAATGAGATTGTTTATAAAGTGTTAAATTAGTATATTTTTTAATTTTTTATGAAAAAATATAAAATATAAGTTTGGTTTGAAGTGATATGATAGAAAGGTGATGTGATCAAAATAAAATGATTGTGACACATGCCAAACAAGCACTTAGTAGTTGTTTGGCATGATGCTATTTAGCACATCATCTTATTTGAGTCCAAAGAAGCACTTAGTAATAATTTGGCATGTGCTATTTAGCACATGCTAGTTTAGTACATCATCTTATTTGAGTCATATCATATCTCTACAATATCACTTTAAACTCAATCCATATTTTACATTTTTTTCATAAAGAGTCACAAAGTATACTAATTTAGCACTTCCCAAACAACTTCTTAATTTGCTTAGAACATTTCTAATGTTTATACTCTATCCATCTCAAAATATTAGTCATTTATTATATTTTTCATTGTCCCAAAATATTAGTTCATTTTCAAAAATCAAGTATAAAAATTATATAAATTTTTTATTTTACCCTTCTTTTAAATTCATTGACAACATAAAAGTACAATTATAATATTGATATTTTCCAAAAAAATATACTATCAAAGGGTAATTTTAAAAAATCAATTTTTTTAAAGTGCAAAAATTGTATTATAAAAAAAGTTAGATTCTCCAAAAGAGATCATTGTTTTGGGACGAGGAGAGTTTTTTTTTTTAAACAAATTTAAATAAAAATTTGATATGACATCAAGTGTTTCAATAGAATTTCATTAAATCACTGGTCGACTAATAGGATGATCAAAAGAACATCTACCTAGTCAATCGGCCAGTGTAAATTTTTATTGTAAAGTGCAAGGAAAGTGGACGCCCGAGGGACAACTGGCTGGTCGTCCAGTGGTCTTACTGTTCTACATCTGCAACGATTAGTGTTTTGGGAAGATGGTAAAAAAATAGCTTTTGACTTTTTACTAAACTTTTTGACATTTTTGGAAAGTAATTTGGGAAGTTGGTAAAAAGTTACTTTTGATTTTTTTTGATTAATATTTATTTATGATGTCACATCACAATAAAATGACCAAACTACTCCATCCAATTAAAAAAATTTACATGTTTATCCATGTATAGCCCTAAATAATATAAAGGATATCATTATAATTTTCCATCTAGCTTGTTTTTAACTTGCCAAATAATTTGTTGCTAAAAAAGCTAACGTGGCTTTTTTTTTTCCTAAGCTACAAACGTAGCTTTTTACTAAGGTTGCCAAAAGACTACATACACTATTTTGATGAAAGACTCCAGGCATTCCTAAATTGATGAAAAGTTAAAGATATTCTCAATTTGATATCTATTTAATGACAGTATTGGAACATCAAAACTGGAGTCTTTTCACCAAATTTAAATTTGATGAAAGAAAATATACAGCGTTGAAGACGCTCTTAGCCTCCGTTTGGGAAGTGGGTTGATTTTTTGGCTTTTTAGTTTTTTTTGGTTATTTTAGTCTGGGCTAAAAAGCTTAGTTTGAAAAAGGCTTTTTTGTTTTTTTGACTTTTTTTGTGAAAGAAGAGTGTAATAATTATGGGTTGGATATGATGTTTTATTTGTTGCGGTTAAAATAAATTATTTTGTCTTTTGTGGCTAAAATAGCCCCAAACCTCCTTACCAAACGGAGCCTAATTTCATTTCACTTAGTATAATTTATCTAAGCTATTTATGATTTTGTTTTTTATTTTAAAGATCTATATCAAATTATTTGATAAAATTTTTGCTTATAATTTATTATGTAAAAATAATTTTTAAAAATTGAACATTTTTAATTTTTAAAAATTAGGTGAGTAATACTTTTGAATTATTAATTATTAATTTATAATAAATTGTATAAAATAGTACTATTGAACTCCACATGACATTAAAAAGTCATATTGGTTGGCCTATAAATCTATTGACACAATAACACATCCTACTATGTAAAATGTATATTTAAAATTATTTTATATAATTGATTTTGTATTGATAAAATAAATAATTAGTTAACCATCTATTATCAAGTAAACAATTCCATTACAAATTAATGGCCATGTTTGATTTTGATTTTTTGACTAAAAAAACACAAAAAAACAAAATTAGCTACATAAACTAATAAGACAAAATATCATTTCTAAATCATAATCATTGCATTTTTTCTTTCATAAAAGTCAAAAAATTAAAAATAAAAAACCAAACAAGATTAAAAAAATCAAATTAAAATAACTAAAATGTCAAAAATAAAAGTTATTTTAACTCTTCCCCAAGCGAAGACTTAGATTCAATCTTCAACCCAACTTTAGATTCCTTTCTAGAGAGGATATGGAAAATGCTTACAGCTTTTGGCCTGCTAATAAGATTAAGTGGTATTTTGAGAAGTTAGTTAAAAATTGATTTTTTGATTTTTTGACTTTTATTGTGACTTTTTTGGCAAAAGCTTGGTTCTTTTGAGTAAAACAACTGGTTTTTTTGACTAAAAAAAAGCTAAAAAGTCAAAAAGTTGGCCTTTTTAGTCTTTTCCCAAAGTGCCCCTAAATATGTAAAAATTATATAAAAATATGTAAAAAAGAAACTACTTTAAGATGTGTAAAACTTGTATTGAGATTTAAAATAATTTTAGCCTCAAATATAACAGATAGCCTTTTAGCCGCACCAACCATTGATTTAAAAATAAAATAAAGAAAAGGCAGTGGCTGTCATGTATGGATAGCCTATACTGTGACCAACACAGTGTAGGCTAAGGCTATTACTACCAACCCACAGACAGTTAAATTACCATTTTGTCACCGTAGATCAATTTTGCGAAAAATAAAATTAGGAGCAAATTTGTCATTTCAATCTCAAATATCATTTCAAACACGTTTTCACTACAATAACCAACCCAAAAATTTAACCCAACTTCCCAAACATAAAAACTAAAATAGTTTACTAAAATAACCAAAAAGTCAAAAAGCCTCTAAAATAGCGAGTCCGGATCCTCTCTAGCCAGTGCCTCCAGCCTTTTCTCCGGGTGACGGCCCAGATTGGGCCACGTCACCCCACTCAAAATATACGGCTCAGATCAACTTTAAAAAAAAAAAAAAAATTCAAAAACAGAGACAAATTTCCTCTCTCTCAATCTTCTATGAATGCTCTGCTTTTGATCTTCTTCCTTTCTCCTTCTCTCTCTTCTTAATTTTACATTTGATACATACATACATATATACTACATTCTTTCTTTTTCCAAACCCTTCGGCGACCCTCACGCACCACCGCGACCGCCAGAACTCGCCAGACTCCTCTCCTCCAACCCCACCCATACCAACTTCGGCCGATCCATAATCACCCTCCCTCATTCTTCTTCTAAATCAATAACTATCCAAAAACAATATAAAGAAAGAAATGAAAAAATCAAAGAAAAGAAAGAAATTGAAGCAACTAGAATTAGAGTCTTGAATTTGGATGATTTATGTAGCTTGAATTTTAGAGAGAGATAGTGGGTTTGCTTCAAATTTGTGACTTGAATTTTAGAGAGAGAAAGTGGGTTTGCTTCAGATTTTGATGGTTTTAACATTTGTGGCTTGATGATTTGTTGGGTGTTCTTCTAAATCTTTGAAACTTTGGTGGTTAATTTGCAGATTCCATCAATGGCGGTGGGCTTCGGAGGTAGAAAAAATTTTGCAGAAAACGAAATTATGAGTTGGATTTTTTTAACCAAATCCCAAAATTTGTAAACTCTGACTCTCTCTGTGATTTGAGACACTACATTAAATTAAGAGTTGGGTTTTTTTAAGAATTTGAAGCAAAGAAAGAAAGAAGAACAAACTCAACTTCGTTTTTGAAATTTGGTATTTTTTTTTTAAGCTGATCTGGGCCATATATTTTGAGTGGGGTGACGTGGCCCAATCTGGACCGTCACCCGGAGGAAAGGCTGGAGACACTAGTTGGAGAGGATCCGAACACATAAAATAGCCACTTTTCAAACACCCACTTTGTTGTCTTATGCTTCCCATCAAATTGTCAATAGCACGTCCCATCAAACCAAATAAATAAACCATTTGTTTATTTAGGTGCCGTTTGATAACACTTATGTTTTTAGTTTTCAGTTTATATTTACAAAAATTTAAAAAACTTAAATAAAACTTATTTGGTAAATTTTTGATTTATAAATCAGTGGTCTTAGTTTATAAATTTTGCCAAAAAATGTAAACTCAAAAAATGTGTTTCTGTTTTGAGTTTTGAGTTTTTTTTTTTTTTTACCACCCAACATTAGCCACCACTCGCCACCATTTTCCACCACTGTCTTCCGCCACCACCATCCACAACCACCTGCCACCACCACTCACCACCACCACCACATCGCCACCGCCACCACCATCGCCACCACCACTCACCACCCACTGCCACCATCACCCGCCACCACCACCACCGCCACCCAATCACCAATCACCACCGACCACACCACCACCGCCACCGCCATCGCCACTACCACTGCCACCACCACCCACCCATCCACCACCACCCATCCGCTACCCATCTGCCACCACTACCCACCTGCCACTACCACCACTACCACCCACCTGCTACCACCACCCACCACCCGCCACTACCACCACCACCACCATCACCCACCCGCCACCATCATCCACCACCCACATGCCACCACCACCTGCCACCACCACCACCACCACCATCACCACTACCATCACCACCACCATCATCACCTACCACCATTTGCCATTTCTCACTCTTTTTTATATTTCAAAATTTTTTTAAACATTTTGTCTAAACTAAACGCGTTTGTAGTTTATGTTTTTCTAAAAATAAACAAAAAATAAATAAAAGCCAATTTATAAAAATTTTGTAAATATAAACTGAAAACGTAAACGTTACCAAACAGGCCCTTAGTTTTTTTAGCTCAAATCAAAATAACCTTAAAAAATGTATAAATATATGCAAAAAATACACTTATATTCTAAATAGTTTGAGATTAGGGGAATTTTTTTTAAAATTCTTGATATTAAAATTTTATAAGATAAAAAATATATAATATTTTTATAATAGTTAGGGTCATTCAACATTTTCACGGAAAAAATTTGACTCAGAGAAATTTGTGCCCGACTTGGAGAAATTTCGACCCAACTCAGAGAAATTTCACACCAGACACAGAGAAATTCAATTTTTACAGAAAATTTTTAAAATTTCCTTGGTATGAACACAGAGAAATTTCATTGAAAGACCTTAGCTAATAAAAATATATATATTTTGAATCTCTCCTACTGTACAAAGTTAGAGATGGATATTTTTTTCCTTGAGATTATTCTCACATGTAAGACACCAGATGAATTGTTTTAAGCATAATGTCATTTTTTAACTCACTTTTTTAAGGGGATAAAAAATGTTAAAATGTTCCTCATGTTCTTCACGAAAGCAACAACATAGCACATTGTCTGGCTAGTTCGGTTATACGTTACTCGTCGTCATGGATTTGAACGGAGGATGTTCCTAATTCTCTTGCTTCACTGGTGTTGCAAGAAGTTACTGGTTGTTTGTAATATGGCCTTTGGGCCTTAAAAATATAAACTTTTGTTAAAAGTCATATAATATCAAAAAATTAAAATTTTAATACATATTTTCTTATATTTTTATATTAAAATTTTAATACATATTTTCTTATAGTTTTATATTAAAAAATGCTGTGCACGGTTTTAAATAAATAATTAATAATTAATTTTAAAACTAAAATTAAATATTAAAAAAATGAACTTAATTAAATTTTAACTATTTTTATCACAATTTCGCTTATATTTTTTTTTCCCCCTACCATTAATGTTATGTTTTAACTTCTAAAGAACAATAACATGAATCGTAATGTAATTAGTAAAAATTAAACAAAAATTCTGATAAATTATAAAATTGCACTTTTTTATTTTTATTTTTAAGAACCAAAAACTACACTTATGATAAAATATAAATACATTATTATTTTCTAAGGGTTTCATAATTTTAATTTGTCATATATTAGATGATATCGTAAATTATGTGAAACTCAATAATAATAATTATTATTTTTTACTAATTACATTTTTTTTGTATATCATATAATAATAATAATTTGTTTTGTGAAACTCAATCTACCAAAATTTGTTTAAACTAAAAAATTGAATAACAAAATGAAAATGACAAATAATGAATTACCAATGACCTTTTATATTTCTTGAAATCAGTATTTACCTACCAAGTATAATTTTTAAATTTTCTCACAATCGTTAGTTTTGGCATCTCACATTGCGCTCTTTTTTATTCTTCTCTCTCACTCACATTTGCTTAACGGATTTTCATAGCATAGATGTAATTTTTTAAAATTATTTTATAAACCATAGTATTCGTGCTATGCACAAGTTTAAATAAATAATTAAAATTTAATTTTGAAATTAAATAATAACATAAAATTTATTTATAAGAAATAAATAAACTGTGGTAGAATGTATTTTTAAGAAAGTGCAATAAAATTATAAAAACTATTTTTACAATGAAATATAAATGCATTTTGTCTTATAAATTTTGTAATTTAGTTTATTTTATGTCAAAGATACTCCAATCATATAATAAATTATATTTTTCAATTTATTAACTACCCATTATCTATTTTGTAAAAATTAAAAATATGTCTACCTAGGCATAAAATTATAGTTTCTCATCTGCCATAATTTACAAATAAAAAATAATAAGAGTTGGTTTGAGGATTTATAGTTATGATACACACTAAAAGTGACATAATCTAATTGACTCAACATTTATCTCAACTTGGCCATAAACTAATCATTAGAGAATTGTCTTAGTTTATGTCTAAACATGAACCACTTAACTAATTTATTTATTAAATGGTGAATAAATATATGTTAGCATTTTTTATAATAAAATACTAAATATGTATATATTTATGCATAGTTATTAAAAAAATTAAAATTTTGATAAAATTTTATATTTATATTTAAAATTATTGAGGATTTATAGTTGTGTTAGACACTAAAATTGACATAATCTAATTGACTCAACATTTTTACCTCAACTTGGCCATGACCTAATTATTAAATAATTGTCTTAGTGTATGCCTAAGCATAAACTATTTAACTCATTTATTTATTAAATTAGTGAATAAATATATAATAGTATTTTTTTGTAATAAAATATATAAGAGTTGGCTTAAAGATTTATAATTGCGCTAGACATTAAAAGTAACATAATGTAGTTAACTCAACATTTATCTCAACTTAGTCATGGCCTAATCATGAGATAACTGTCTTAGTCTATGCCTAAATATGAACCACTTAACTCATTTATTTATTAAATTGGTAAATAAATATATGTTAATATTTTTTATAATAAAATAATAAATATGTACATGTTTATGCATAGTTATTAAAAAAATTAATAGAATTTTATATTTATATTTAAAATTATTACATGAATAGTTAAGTATATTTATATGTGAAAAAATTATCCAATTCCAACCTAAAATATGGGCATTATTCTAACTATACTTTGGAATTGATTTAAATTTTGATCGATCAATTAATAGAAATAGTTGGTAATAATCAATTTAAATTTTATGTTTAAATTATATTATAATTTCTCAGGTTTTGAATATTATGGACTAATTTGAGGAATAGCATTGGCATTAAACATTAAAAGTAGTTTAGAAGTTAGGTTAAGATCAAATTTTATGCCAACAATTAAAATCTTTGCGAATTATTTTCATTCATACCCAATTAATGATTACTTAAACCACTTATTTTTTGTTTTTTTTTCTAAATTCGGTAAATATATTATGATTATTTTTTTATAACAAAATAACAAAATATATGTATATTTTCATCACATTTATTTATTTTTTGTAAAAAATTTATATATTTATATTAAAAATTCTTACACAAATAATTAAGTATATTTATGTATGAAAAAATTATATATGTCACAACCCAAACCCGCCCCTATGGATTTAGTATCAGAATCACCCGATAATCGAGATTACGAAGGCAACAATGATAAAAGATGTCTGAGTACAGAGGCATGGCGGAAGCCAATACAGTAAATAAACAAGATCCAATGAGCTGTGTCAGTCTATATACAAAAAGACTTTTCTTACATATATACACATATACAGTACAGAACAGTATGCACAATATTAACAATCATTCAGAACAGGGACCTAATCCCTATTAAACAGTACAGTGACAGTCATTACAAAATAGAATAGGAAAGGGAAACTAACACCCCATAGCCATAACTTGGCAGGCTCGGAACCTCGCAGTGAGGCACAGTGGTTGGCTTGACAAAAAAAGGGAGTGTAACCCACGCTCCTAGCTCCGGTCTGGTGCCTGAACACCTACATATATATATATATAAATAGTGAGCTAAAGCCCAGTGAATAACATAATGCGTAAAGGGGTTTAGAATGAATGTCCTTACAGTAATGAAAACAGTTCATTAAATCAGTATAACAGTCATTCAGTCATATGTGGTACATCCATTAGCATAGCAGTACAGTAAACAGTAGGTCTTGAAAGACCGAACAGTTAATGATGGCCATCAATCAGTAAACAGTAGTGGTTCCAACAAGGGAACCGACAGAGATCTCTGTACGATAACGATAACGATGAATAGTTGCTAAGGATGCCTGTCTGATTCGTAATATAGGACATACATTCATTCGATTAACGATGGCGGTTCAAAACAAGATAGTTCAATTGTTCAGAAGATAATCGTTTTTGAACATATCTTTACACAGTTGATACTCACAGAGTTCTGGGTTATAGTAAAGCTAGAACGCGTTCCCAGTCGCCAACCCTACACAGTTTACAGATTGAACACACACTAAGCTACACAGTTGGGAAAGATAATAATTTAATCGTTAATTTGCCTCGGTGTGTTCTACATCTATATCCTCATTAAGAAGCCTTAAACTAGGCCTAAGAATGCCTAGGATGGAATGAGGATGCAAAGATGCACTTTAAAAGCATTCTCAGAATTTTTAAAAAACAGAGGTCCCGCTCGAGCGTAGGTTTCTCCGCTTGAGCAAACATACAGACAAAGGTTTCTGATCGAGCATCACTTCCCACGCTCGAGCGTAATGCAAAACATGGCAAAAGTTCTGGATGCTCGAAAATCACGCTCGATAAGCGCTCGATAGCCGCTCGAGCGTAAGACACAAGGTCCCGCTCGAGCGTCAATCCTTCCGCTCGAGCGGACTTCAAAACAGTGCAAAGTATTGGGAGCACGAATTTCCCGCTCGAGCGCCACTTTCCCCGCTCGAGCGGGAGTCCAAAATCTGGAATTTCCAGATTTGAACTTCCAAGTTCAAGTCAAGTTCAAATGCACAAATTTCGATCCTCTTGGGCTAATTTTCTGGAAAATACTTCAAAACCCATAATATTACATGTTTCAAAGATCAATTTGATAAATCAAAACCCAAGGGTGTTTCAATTAAGTCCAATTTCAAACCAAATTTCATGAACATGCTACAAACATGACATGCATGAGTTTAAACCACTTTCAAGCTTCAATTTCATGCTCTAAAGAGCCAAATCTTACAAAATCAAGATGAATTCATGATCTATTCTCAAAACATGGACATGCATGTGAGGAATTATGAACTACAACCTCAAAACTTCAATATATATACATGCATGCAACAATTAAGCTTCAACACAACAATTTGAGCCATAAATTGGCTCTAGACTCAACTTTGCTCTAAACCATGCAAAAATCAACTCAAAACATAAACAAGAAGACAATGAATCTACCTTAAGTCTTGTAGTTCAAGAAGGGAGCTCAAATATGCAATCTCTTCTACAATTTCTTCAATTTCCAAGCAATTCACAAGATAGAACTCAATTTCTCTCCCTCTTCCTCTCTTGGTTGGTTAAGTCTAAGAAATGAGCTGATGAAATGCTTTGTTGAATGAATAATAAGGCTCAAATATGTTATGATAAAGGGCCCACTAACATGGCAATTCTGTAAATAAGGCAACTTGTTTAGATTAGCTTATTTTAATCTAATTTAATCATACCAAATCACTTTTCAGATAATGACACCATAAATTCACATTATTTCTAATTAACACAGAACATCAATCAATTTCTGGTTCGACCGCTGATAAGGCCTTCAATTTGCAGTTCAAATATAAAACATGAACAGATACTCAAACAGGCAACAGATAGAAATGCAATATGACAGATATACTTAAACAATTCAGTTTCAGATTTCAGTCAGTCAGTTCAGTATTTCAATTACTTCGGTTATCTATCATAATCAGTCTCAGTTTAGCAATGATCGGTAATTAATCGGTAATTAGTGGTGAGGGTTATTACAATATAATACTGGGTTGACTTAAAATATAGAGCTTGTTCTACTTTTACCTTGGGTTCAATTTAAAAATTGACCAATTAATTAGTGAAAATAGTTAATAATAATCAATTTAAACTTATGTTTAATAATTTGTTAAGTTATGATGGGTATGAGCTAATACCAGATCACATACTAAAAGTAGTGTAGAAACTAGATTTGGTTAATTTTTATGCCATACATTAATCCAATTTTTAGATAATTGTTTTGATTTATACCCAACCATCACATTACACACTTATTTATTTTTTTAAATGATAAGAATAATGTAAAAAAATTTATAAGCATAATAAAAAAAATATGAATATATATTTGGCATGTTCATTAATATTCTAAAACTTCAATTAAGAAATTATATATTTATTCTTAAAATATGTTTAATAATGTAAATTATATTTACATCTAAAAGAATTTTTAAGATTAGATTATTTAAGATCAAATTGAGGTAGTTTATAGATTTTATTTTTCGTATAGAACTTGATCAAAGAAGTGAAGCCTCAAAATAAATCATAATTTTCAATTTAAATTTTATTTAATATAAATTTTCAAGTAAAATGTTTTAATATTTTAAAATTAATTAATTATTTGTGAAATGAAGTTACCATTATAAAAAAACACTAAAAAAATTGTCTTTTAGTAATGTGAAAATTCATAAACTAAAGAGTTAAATTAATGAGATATAGAATTTTTTTTTTTTTTTTTGGAAAACAAAATCAATGAATGTGGCTAATAGGAAGGGTGCTTATAATCATACACACTTAATTTCTTTTCACACCCAATCATATGTATTAAAAAAATTATAATGTAGGCATAAATATTAGTATATATGAGTGTACAAAACAAATCAAATCAAAAAAGAAAAAAAAAAGTGTACAAAAGAAATTAAATGTGTGTAATTAAATCAAAATATTTTAAAAGTTCTTAATTTTTATCATGAATTTTAAAGATTTGAGAGTAGTTATATATAGTATGAATAATATAATAATATAGTAAGAAACAAGTTTTAGTTTTTTTAAAAGGAAGTAAAAATCAGTAGGAGAGAATTATGTTAGAAAGATATAGAATATATTTATTTATTTTTATCTTTTCTTTTGAAAACTATAAATTATAAAATTATTAATATTTTAAAAACTATTACTTCAATGGGTTAGTCAATACTACTTTTTAAATTTATCTTTTATTTGAATATATCCACAAATTTATTACTCCATCAGTCCTAAAATATTAATCCCTTGTTCTATTTTTTATTATCCCAAAATATTAGTCTATTTTAAAAAATTAAGGACTAAAATAATATGAATTTTCTACTTTGTCTTTCTTGTAAATTCATTAGCAACACGAAAAATATAATTATGATAATTGATATTCTATAAAAAAAAAAGAAAAAAAAAGTGTTATCAAAGGGTAATTTTGAAAAATTAATATTTTAAAAGTGTAATAATTGTATTACTAAAAAAAAGTTGAATTCCCTTAAAAATGACTATTATTTTAAGAGGGATGGAATATGCGGTTTTGGAGCTCCTACAATACCCCTCACGAAAATTCTTTTTAACTTATATAATATATATATATATATAGATAGATATAGATATGCCAATATGCCAACACTGACTATGGTCTAAAAAAAAATTATTAGTTGCTCCTGAGGTACCACATGGTCTTGGTCTAGACCAATCACAAATTCTTATATTCTCTCAAATTTTTTTAATTATTTAACACAAAATTATAAATTTCACTCCCAACACTAATTACAATGCATATATAGTGTCACATGGCGTTAACTTAAACCAACCAACAACTTCTCTGATCTAATAGGCCATGGCTAGTACTTTTCAAATATTTTGAAGAAATATGTCACATTGGTGATTTAGGAGTCGTTTGATATTAGTTAATATAGTTAATTTTTTTATATTGAGACTTTTTTAATCTTATTTGATTTTTATTTTGGAATTTTTTTGACTTTTATGAAAAAAAAAAGTTTAATAATTATAAGTAAAAATTTTTTTTTTTTTTTATTAACTTATATAATTTATTTTGCCTTCTGAACTTTTTTAACTCCAATGAAAAAAAAATCAAACGAGGGCTTAATTATCCGATAATCATTTGAATGTCTACATAATAAAGCCCACTGACCAAGGTCATTAAACAAGCATAACCCCTCCGTACACTGCATTCGCACGTGGATAAATAATTGTAAAAATAAAAACCCAAATAAAAAACAGTTGATATGTTTAAAGACAGGCCTGGCGTGTTTCCAGTCGGAGATTGAATTGGGGTATATTATTGAGCTCACAGGGGATTTAGTAGGAGTTTTATTTTGATAATTTAAATTATTTAATATATAAAATTTATCAAGTATTTTATTATTGTAAAAATTACGTTAATTGGATCAAATTTTCTTATTTTTTGGGATCAATTTTCTATCAACAATAAATATAACTTTTAAAATAAATTATTGACAAAAATTTGATCCGATCAAGTAATTATTAATATCCGATTAACATGATTATTTATATGAATAAAGTACTCAATGAACTCTACACATTCAATGGTTCGAATTATCAGTAGTTATTTCAGTTCACATAGTTTCAATTTAAACAATTTAATTTCTACACTTTCAATTTTGGTGTAATGTGATCAATCTATCATGTGTTGTTAACATTTTGAAAACTAAAGAAATCAAAGTAAACTTTAAAAAAAAAAAAACCTATGGAAACCATTAGTGTAATGAATACATTAGTCTCTATAGTTTGTTTTGAGTTTCATTTGATCCATCTAATTTTATTTTTTATTCCAAATTGTAGTGACAAGTGATGGTGGGACAAAATTGTAATAAAATTAAAAGTGTAAGAATCAAATTATTTAAATTAAAATTATAAGAATTAAAGTGACACTTTACTTAAATTAAAGGACCGATAGTGTAATTTATTCAAAAAAAAAATATATATATATATATAATATGTAAGCCAGTAGTAACATTCAAGCCTAGGGTATAGAGACTAGTCTTTTGCTTTTATCTTGGGTACAAGATGATGTAGGTGGACCCCATTTAGATAGTTCAATATCGGATCTTTTTAAGTGGGAGTGGAGGTGTGATCTTGAAAGTTCAATTGATCAATCGCTTTCTATTTGACCGTCGTAACGCCAAAATTAAAAAGGGCTATAATTTTCTGACCAATCTCTATATTTGACAAATATGGCTCAGTACTCCTTAGCCAATTCAATGGCCTCGATTTAATTATGTATCAATTTTTTTTAACGTACAATTTGTAGTACATACCATATCATTAAGTTTGGGAGTGACATTTCATTGAGTTATTGTTGGTTATTATTTTTTTTTTTGTCAATAAAATTTTTTATTGATATAAAGTACAAAACATGCATACATTACATCAATAAAGCGGAGAAGTGTACTAAACATTATAGCTAACCTTAATGATTTTAACTAAGTTGGCATCGCAAAGAAAGTACAATCATATTCTAACATTAGCCCAAGATTTATGAGAAACCAATCAGAAACAACCAAAAAAAGAAATAGGAAAAAACAAAAGCAACAAACAACCAACAAAAGCTCCAACAAATCAACCAACGCAGCAGCCAAAACACTACCAGACCAGCACTACCAGCAATAGCCAAAACAGCCAAAACACTACCAATGTGAGTCATTATTGATTACTGCTAGTTATACTAATGTGATAATATTATAAATAAATTCTAACTACTATTTGTGTAGAGATGTACTTAATGAGTTAATATTGCAATTGAAAGTTTGGTTTTTGTTTGAGAAATTGTTAATATCATCAATTGGTGTTTTGGAGTTTGCTAAATAATTTTCGTTTATATTAAGATCATTAGCTAGTTTAATATTGTTTATTTTTCATAAGGAGGGCTATTATATATACATAAAAAAATGTTTCGTTCTCCCAATTTTCTCTCCCAAACTTCCCCCAACAATATGGCAATCAATGCTAATCAATCAATAATCATATCATTTTTGGGAAGCTGGGTATTGGGTGTATAGTTGGCCAATTTGAGTTGTGTGATAAAAGTTTGATAAACAATGGCACAAACTCCAATTCGTTTACATTCTTTCATGGGAAAGGCAAATGAATGAATGGCCATGTGTGGGAGAGCATGATGACGGAGTACGAGACTTCAAGTTCCTTGCAAAAGAATAGGACCGTGAGAGCTGCCGATTCAAGGGTGTCTGGCCAAAAGGGGGCTCCAAAGGTCAAATTGGTAAATTATCTTTTTTTAACAAAGTAATGAACTATTCCCCTATTTATTTTATCTTTTTTTTTTTTTTTTTTTTTTAGAGATTGTTTCATACCTTTGTCTTACACCTTTGATCCCCTTTTATAATATTGAATGCTATTGTTCGATCGTCTTTTCTCATAAAATATTCTCTTGAAAATGGCTAAACCGTCATTTTAGCTGTGACAATTCTTTGCACAGCAGCATTCGCCAACAAAACGTCAATTGGAACTAACTGGCAACATGCCTTGTTACTATCAACCTCTTGTTTAATTTTATCATCGATATTCTATGATTCGAGGATTTTATTTTTTTCATCCTGAAGAGTTTAGTTGGTACACCCTTCTCAATCTAGGGTCTTGGCCTTTTACCTTAGCCTGTCTCTTACGGGTTAGATCTTAGTTGGGATTTTTTTAGCCACTACAACCATTATGATAATGCCACAAAGTGGCTACTGAATAATTTTTGCCTTTTATCCTACATCGATGATATGTAAAGTGAAGTCAAGAATTGCAACTGAATTTTTAGAAAGTGGCCTTATTTTACAACAATGAAAAGGATAGAGAAAGGTGACAGACCCTCTTTCTTTTCTTTATTTCTTTCATCTTCTTTTTTTTTGTGCTTTGGATGGGTAGACAGAAGCCCTTTTTTAGGCCAAGATTGTGACCAATGCCTTCACGTGATGCCTTGAAGTTTTTCTCAGTGAGGTGGTGGTGAAGACTTGGACAGTGTCTTAGTGCAATGACCAACTTTATTCACTCACGCAAACAACCCTCTCCCTCCTAAAGACCTAGCCAAATTACCTCAATAGTTTCTATATTTTGTATATTATGTTGTTTTGATCTTTGATATTTTAATTAGTTCAACTTTAATCTTAAGTTTTAAATTTTGTGTCAATTTAATTTAATTGATAACGTTGATAAAGATTTTTGAAGAAAAATGATTACTGAATTAGTTAAATTTAACTCACTAAGTTGAACAAATTTGTATTTTTATTATAAAAACATGACACATGCTGCTTATGTATTCATTTTCTTTCAAAACACATTATAAATTATAATTAATTGGATCAAATTAAAATAAAATTATAAATTTATGGTCAAAATCTATCCAATTGAAATTATAGGGACTAAAATAACACAAGGGTCAAAATATAGGGGTTACCAATTTAATTTGCCCTTAAACATTTTATTGATTTAGAATTCGCACACAAAAAAATAATTAAAAAATATGATTCACATTTATTTTAAATGTAAAGCTCATCGTACAATAATTGAATTTGTGTCGTATTATCTTTTTGAATAAAATATTGTGTATGAATTGTAGACCCATAGCTTTATTGTCTCTTTTCATAGATCTATTCTAATAATTGAATTTGTGTCGTATTATTTTTCTGAATAAATTATTGTGTATGAATTGTGGACCCATAGCTTTATTGTCCCTTTTTGGAGACCTATTCTTCAATTTGCTAAGGTCTCTCTTTCAATTTCAATATTCCAAGATCAATCTCTAGTCCATATGGCATCCTAATCATTGTGTTGTTGATCAATTGGAGTTGTACTCTCAAATATCCTTTATTTGTTATTCCTCTCCCTAACCTCATACTTTCAATTGGTGAGGGATAGCTAGATTCACGATAGGAAGACATTGTATTCCCATCTCCTCCAAAACTAACTTTCCAACCCCTTGTGAATAAGAAAGGGGGAATTTCAATTCAGTGTAATATTTTTTTTAAAAAAAATTTAAAAAAATGGTAAACTTTATACACATTAATAATTAAAAACACAATTTTTTTTTTATTATTTTGTAATAATTTTCTGACTGACCCACTAATAAGTAATTTTCTCAATAAAAAACTACAAAACATATTAACTTTTATCTTTGTCAAAAACAAAAAATAAAAAAAAGAAATTGCTCCATTCTCTCTCCCCTCCCCCTCCAATGTATCCAAAAAAAACAAAAGATAATAGGTACTAACAAAGCCAAGAGATTCTATGTCCAAATCTCCTGTCTTTTATTAACCACCATTTCATAATTTAAAAGTTTAAGTTGTTAAAGAGAAGAGTAATTTAATTAAGGAAAATATTTGATTGTATAAAGTATATACCATATGTACTTACATAAATTCTCATAAATATATTACAAAATCACGTAAATTTTTACAAATATACATAAATTAACTCATAAAAATTTTAAAAATCATTTGTGAGAATTTACGTAATTTTATGAAATAACTTACATATATTTGTGAAAATTTGCACAAGTACATATGGTATGCACTTGCATACTTAAGAATTGCTCTTTTCTCAACACGCTTCTTCACATGTGGTCAAACTCCTTCTCATAAACCGGCCAAACATATACAAACATTTTTAATTATTAGATAAGCAATGAGATTGAAATTTATTACCTGTCCTAATACAATATTGAATTGAACCATCGTCTCATCTAAAAATTTAAATAATTAAATAAAAATAATTTTATTATTTATATTTTCAATACTAGGTGTACTATTAGACTCAAGGAATAGTGAAAAATCCTAAAAAAATATAAAAAAATAAAAAGTAAAGTCTAGGTTTCTGATTTTAGAAGGTCCAAAGAATGACAGACCATATTGGAAATCGTGGATTCCATTTTATATCTTTGCAGGTAAAATGTTAGAAAACATGCAGAAGATCATCTTGTTGTCACTCCCAAGAAAACACTGAAATTTATAACTTTAGAAGTCACCAATAGTTAATTATCAACCTTTTTTTTTTTCCCAACAAAATTAGTTGTTAGTTTTTTTTCTTGTCCTTTTTCTTTTTTAATGATAAAAAATGGGAAACTGCCCTTATTCATCACTTAATATATTACAAATATCAACTGTTCCAAATCATTAGTATATTAAAAAAAAAAAACCCCGAAAAAATAATTGATGTAACTTTCTGAAAAAAAATTACGCTCCCTCTGTAGCATGCATTATTGAATGTTATGTTTATTGCCTCAAAAATCTAATTTCACCATCATGAAACATTCTTATCTGTGAAAGAAAACCAAAACAAAGAATAATTGAAAAGCAAACCAAAAGTAGAAGAATTTAGGGAAGAAGACAAGTATTAATTTTTCTCAAAAAATTATGAGGCAAACTATATTATGTGAAAATATTCATAGCTTATATCACTACAATAACAAAATTCTTTAAACTTTGAGGTACCAATCACTCCTAGCGACTCCCTTGATCCATCCCTACATGGCCATTTTAATTAACTATTTCTATACTTTTTCAGATAAAAAAATATTATGTATGAAAATGTTATAATACATGCAATTTTTATCAATTTTTTTATTATTAAATATAAAGACAATGACCCTCTAATATATATATATATAAAGACAATGAATCTCACGTATATTTATTAATACGGATATCACTAATTTTATGTCTAGTAAGAACAAATTTATTTATAGAAAAAAAGAGAATAAGGTATAAGTGAAAAATGAAGTACAAAACTACAAATTGGAGAGAATCTTTTCTAATGTAAGCCTAGAGACCACAAAAGACTATCACTAATTTGTAAATTGATTTAATCTTCTACCGTCATATGTTATTCCCATTAAAAAAAATATGCTTACATATAACATACTTTTTTATTATTAGATATAGATATAGGACAATGGAAAGGATAGAAAAGATATGTACAAAATTTGTGTACATATAAATATTAAAAAAAATATTGCGTAGTTTAGATTTAACTTATATATTGTAAGACGTACACGTAAAATAAAGGGAAATTTTTTTTAAGATCCCTGGTATTAAGATTTTACAGCATAAAGGACACTCAAGTTGATCCAGAGAAAATTGGTCTAGAGAAAATCAGTCCAGAGAAAAGTAGTCCAGAGAAAATTGGTCCAGAGAAAATTCACATCACAGAGAAATTTCCCACTGTAAAATTCTCTGGACACATCACAAAGAAATTTCAAAATAATATTTTAGGCAGCCAGTTGGAACTATCAAGTGCATATTAATTAAAATACTAGTGACGTAGTTTGGTTGGAGACTCCAACAACTACATCATCACAAGAGATAACTATTGTGGAGCATGTTCAAGAAGATATGTCTGTGTACATATATAGTCTGCAAATGGCATGAAAGATGAAGCCTATTATCATACCCTACCAATCTCAGGTCCACCACGTTTGCTACCAATAGCATCTATCTCATTAATGAAAATGATAGAAGGTGCAAATGATCTGGATTATTTGTGTTTTAACCAAATTTCTGTGGATTTCGGAATTTCTCTGGATTCTTTGTCTGTGCTTTAACTAGATTTCTCTGAACTTCGGAATTTCTCTGGATTCTCTGTCTATGTTTTAACCAAATTTTTCTGGACTTCGGAATTTCTCTCCAGAGAAATTTAGAATTTCTCTGGAGTTTGCTCGGGTAGGACGACTCTGTCTGTGTTTTAACCATGTTCGGACTCACTTGACCATTGAAACTGTTGAATGAGAGATTCAAGAATTTGAGGCCAAATAGAGGAGGAAAATCAGAGGGGAAAAAAACCAGTCATTTTGTTGTTTAACAAATCCAAGTGATTCAATGAGTGAAGAACCGAAATGGGTTTTGAATTTCCTTCGATTTGGCAGCTTGAGATGTCAAGATATTGAAGATTGGTTAGATTACTGAACCCAAAAGGCAAGACTTTAAGATTATTGTAAGAGAGGTCAAGAACAGAGAGGTTAGGGAAAAGCAGAGAGGTTAGCCAAGTTGGTGAACCTATTGGATGACAAATTGAGCACCTGGGTTGACCAAGATGGGACCACATCTGAAGTGGGTTCGAACTCAATCGACCCTCCAAACCTGTTCTTAGCCAGATTGACGTGAGTGAGAGTCTTGATGAACCAGAACTAGCCTGGAACAGAGCCTTGGAGAGAGTTGTTAGAGAGGTCAATTGAATTCAACTGGGAGAGGCTTCTGAGGAAGTTCCATGAGAGAGTGCCAGAGAGATCTCTCTACACATCTGTCTCTCTTGCTCTGTGCAAGCATCCATGGCTTGTTTCTCTGCAAATCAGCTCCGTGATCGACGCAGCAACAGTTGGAGGAAACCCAAAGCAGAGCTGCTTGAGGAAGAAGAAGCTGGGTCTCTTGATATGGAGAGAAATAGTAGGCTCAGATTTTCTTCAACGAGAAATTATTCGGTGGATTGACTTGAGAGAGTTGATTTTCTCTGTGATATATTGGTGTGGAAGTAGGGGTGCAACTCAGGCGGGTTCGGTCGGGTTAGGAGTCTGCTCAAGCCCGACCCGAATTGCCCAGAGCAGTGCCCAAGCCCACCCATGAACCCGAGCTTTGCTGCCCAAGCCCGGCCCAAGCTTTGTATTTTGAACTCGGGTTAGCCCGAATTGCCCAAAAACTTGTAGGTAGATTTGTTTTGAAACCTGTAGGTAGAATTGATAATTAACAAAGAATTGAGAATTATTCAAAGTTATTTTCTGGTCACCAAAAAATAAAAATTAAAAATTAAGACTAACTCTTTTACTTAATTTATATATATTATATAATTTATATAATATATTAAATTTAATTCGAGTTCGGGTTGCTCGAGTTGGCCATTGGTTCTGCCCAAGCCCGGCCCGAATTATAATTCGGGCATCAAAAATCTGCCCAGGCCCGTCCAGATTACAAGATATAGTTGCCCAAGCCTTAAAAAAACTCGGGCTGGGCTCGGGTTGCTCAGGTTGAGCCTGCCCGAGTGAAGTGGGTTTGAACTCAATGGACCCTCCAAACCTGTTCTTAGCCAGATTGACGTGAGTGAGAGTCTTGATGAACCAGAACTAGCCTGGAACAGAGCCTTGGAGAGCGTTGTTAGAGAGGTCAATTGAATTCAACTAGGAGAGGCTTCTAAGGAAGTTCCATGAGAGAGTGCCAGAGAGATCTCTCTACACATCTGTCTCTCTTGCTTTGTGCAAGCATCCATGGCTTGTTTCTCTGCAAATCAGCTCCATGATCGACGCAGCAACGGCTGGAGGAAACCCGAAGCAGAGCTGCTTGAGGAAGAAGAAGCTGGGTCTCTTGATATGGAGAGAAATAGTAGGCTCAGATTTTCTTCAATGAGAAATTATTCGGTGGATTGACTTGAGAGAGTTGATTTTCTTTGTGATATATTGGTGTGGAAGTTGAAGGACCTTAGACATCATAATATAATATTGTGGATCTCTTCCATTACTAAAATTGGAAGAGGGACCTTAGACCAATTTTCCCTAAAATAAATTTAAATCACACAATATATTTTTTTTTGGGATATATTTCTATGTACCTAACATTGTTAGGATTGATATTCCACTTCTTAATGGAGGAAAAAGATAGAGAATTCAACAGGTGCCTCTATTTACATATTATACTTCATTTCAAGGCACACCAATACTCAAGGCACACCTTTAGTAATTTAATGAATAAGAAATTTGCTTAATATACAATCTTCCATTTTTACCCTTACTCACACACCCTATCCACAATCTTCCATCTTTATCCTTACTCACTCACACACTCCACCTATAATCTTCAATCTTCCATTGAGTTGGGTAAGAAAAAAGAGAAAAAATAATTATCAAAAAATCCATTTGTATTTAGGTGGTTACCACAGAAAAAAAAAGAACCAAAAAATAAAAAAGAAAAAAGAAATATGAATACGAATATTTTAACTAACTTATTTCTATCTCAATTTTCTATTCCCTTGACCAATCAAAGATCCGAAGATAGTGTAAAAGAAACAAGAAGATAAATGACCAAGAAGCTGATAAAAAAGTAGAAGTGACCATGAAGGCAATTGTGACCATCCATAAGAACAAGAAAGCAAGACCAACCAAAAGAACATTCTTCCAGCGAGACTAAAAATTAACAAAAATACAAGATTGGTTATACTCACTAGAACAACTTTAAAAAGAATATCAAAATAAAAACCATAAGCCAATTAGGCCATGTTTGATCATTAAGATTTGTGTTGAGAAGGTGACGACGACGGTGGAGTGATGAGGGGATAGTGTCGGTCGGAGGGTAGCGGTGGCAAAAAGAGGTAGGATGGCTGATGGCAACGGTTGATGGTGGCAGCGAATGCCGCTGCGAGGTAGAGTTAGGGTTAGGGTTAGGGTTATGGTTATGGTTGGAGAAGATAAGGATATTTTAGGAATATTTAAAAATTGATCGTGTGTATTGAGTGAAAAATAAAAAATCAAAATTGAGTATAATGTACAATCACTACTAGAAACAAGACTTTTTGCATCTATGTTTTTGTTACTGATTATTTAACCGTCGCAAAAAATCAAATTGTCATTTTATTTAAACCCCCAAATCGTGTTCTTAACTTTAAAAAAAAAAAAAAAATCGATTTCGGTTCTCTTTCAATTTCCCAAATCGATCCCGTATTTCCCAACAAACGATTGACCTAAGGACTGACCTCCAACGGTATCTATCCTTTATTTCCCAAATCGATCCCTTATTTCTTTCAGCCCTATCTATCCCTTATTTCCCAAATCGATTTCACTCTCTTCATTGAAAACCGACCTCTGACGGTATGAACTGTCTCTCTCTCTCTCTCTCTCTCTCTCTCTAAATCTCACTCTTCACTCTGCACTCTCTCTCGTTCGACTCTCTCTTTGGACTCTCCATCACAATTTTATTGTTCATTTGAAGATTTTGATCAATTGTTGATGAAGATTTGAAGGTTTTGATCGATTGTTGATGAAGATTTGAAGATTTCGATTGATTTATAATCGGTAAGCCTAATTTCTATGAATGAATCCAACTTTCTCTCTCTATTATATCTATTAAATGTGTTTAATGATTTCAATATTCTGCGATTTGGAAGGTTTTGGGGAGGTTTTAGTTCTCTCCTCTTCATTATTCTGTTGAATTTCAATATTCTATTGAATTTAATTCATTCTTGAAAACAATAGAGATGTTTGAACCTCGTGGAACAATCTCCATCTACTCTTACTGTTTCTACTGTGATTTCATCTGTGTTGTGTTGATCCAGAATTGTTGATCCAATTGCTTGTACACAACTATGTTAGGTACTAATATCATGAGTACAAATAAAGCTTTGAGTATGTTGTTGGTTCTATAAGCATTTTATTTATTGTTCATTTTACATCATCGCAAAAGTCAAAGATGAAAAATCCTTCCGTAATTTGTCAATATTTATTTAAGGAGTGCTTTTCTCTACAAAAGTTATTTTTGTACTGAATATCCTTAATTGCAAGTGTGAAAAAGGCACTTTTAATCTCTATGAGATTATGTTACTTGTTTTGATTTGAATACACAGGAACTCCAGGAAGATATGGACAGTGGCCACATTTGAGAGTAAAAATTCTTGTTACAAGTTGTTTGTTAGTGCAGCTTTGATTTGTTTTCAATGTCTTTCACATCAAGTTTGTGTCCTTACCATGATATTAAATGAAGCATTCAATTTAGAAGCTAAATCACCTTTCAACTTCCATAATAGCCTACATCCCCCTACTATATTGAACTTAATTTAGTTACACTATATGTACTTGTGAATAATACATTTATGAACCCTCTTTGTATGTTTTTTCATTATAACTTTGTTTTTCCACTATTTTATAAGTTTATTATGTTTTTAGATAAATTGAAAAACAATCCCTCTTTGAAAGTGAAGGAATTCTCAAAAGATAGTGTCAAATCATATTACTGGCCAAACTTTTACATTTCTCCAATTGGCTTCTGCAACAAAAAATTTTAGGGGGAACTGTCTTCTTAGAGAGGTAGGTTTTGGAAGAGTATAAAAAAGGCGACTTGAAATTTCTAATTAGGTTGACAAAGTTTATCTTTACACAAAACTATTTATGCAATAAAGAGAGAAGAAGAGTAGTCAAGAAACAAAAAAATTTCACAAGTGCTTTTTTTGTTGTTGGGTTTTTTCTTCCAAAAGGCTTGCTAGATTGTGAAAAGATTATAGCTTAATATTGAAAATAAACCCAATGATCTCTTTCTTTTACTAATTTTTATGTGTTAAGATATCTTGAATTTGGGTAGAAATAAAAAAATGGAAGGAAAAGCTAAGGGAAATAGAGTCAAATTGTAGCTTATATTTTGTTCACATTTTCTTTTCTCTTTTCAAATCCATGATGCAAAACAACATTAATTTTTTTTTAGTTATGCTCATTTTTTGGTTGTTCTTTAACTTAAATTGCATTTGTTTGCAGGAACTTAATAGCTTAGCTTGAATGTTGTCCTTTCTTTGAATGCTGCCACAATTGGTCAGTTTTTTTAGTAAAGAAAAGAATTGGCATGCTTTTTACAATCCATTTATGCAGATGTAATCTCCTTGTAAATTAAACACTTGCATCAATGAACAAAACTCTAAGGTGTGTCACGAGCTCAATAATTTCTAAAATAATCATGTTTTCAAAAATGTGAAAGATCAGTTCTAGATTACAAGAAAAAAGATGTATTTTCATATGGTACTTTTTTTGTGATAAAGTTATATTTGCATTATTTCCAGTTTCATGGATCTATACTGCCTTCAAACGCCATGAAAATAAACTCTAACCTGTTTACTTGGTGGTGGGTCTTTTTACCTGAATTTTGAACTTTGGTGGTCGAGGAGGACTTCAACAAAGCTCTGTGCAGTGGAGAAGAAATTAGGTCCAGACACACAGAGACTCTCAAAGAAAGGGTAAGCAATGAAGTGAGGAGTGAAGGTTTTTAAGGTTGATGAGGGACCGAGTTTGAGTTTTACCTCGGAAATGAGGCTGAAAAGATGGTTTGAAATAGAATAGAGTTTCCTATAAAGATGTTTGGAGATTCCATGGTTTGTTATGTGAAAGAAACCCCATTCTTTGCAGGTTAGAGAGAGAGAAGACAGACAGGATGCGGTTGGGGGTTGCGAGATGTCAAATACAGGAAGTTGTAGAGAAGTCTGAGTTGCAGACATTATTAGTTTAGCAATATAAGAAGGTAGGTCAGTTTAATCAGTTGGTTTGGAGTGTTAAATAGGTGGTTGGTTAGATGTATAAAGGCATCTACTTATGAAACACAAACATCATGTATACATAGATGCATATATGCATGAATAATCGCATTTTGTATACCTCAACAGATTTTTTTTTAACATAGTTCACTATCCTGAAATTCTATACCAACCTGGTTCAATTTATAAGGATAAAGAGAGGTCAAAACCAGTTAACCGGCTATACAGTCACATGAGTATTAGGACCAATCTATTAGATCAACAATTAGATATGCCAAGTTCAATTTTTAAATTAGATACTGTTACATGAGTATCATGATATGCCAGGTTCATAGTAACTGATATGGTAAGCTGGGATCACTGGTGGAGGACATTGTTGTGGAGTATGTAACTGATATGGTAATCTGGGATTACTTGTGTCTACTTCATGAATTGCTGGCAATTCATAGTACAGGATTTCAAACTTCGTATCTCCTCCTCTTTCCCCACTAATGCTTGGTTGGTAGCATACTGGCAATGTGGTGTCCTAATTTTTATTTTATTTTTTTGAACATTGCCATCTTGGGTGTCTGCGTGTACATATTGTGTTGGATTTGTGTTCTGTGCCCATAACTATGTTTCTTAGGGTGGGTTTATGTGCATCACTTTGTGAGATGGTAGTTGCAAATGCTAGGGAGAAATCTTAGCATATAAAACTAGATTCTTAGAACATAATATGTATGATGCTTTCAAACGTAGACTGCTGCCTTGAATTTAGATCACTCAATTCTATCCTGTTTGATTTCAGAAGTCTACATATGTTGCTTTGTATAATCAAGATAAGGGAGAAGCTCAGAGAAATCTTTAACATTTCGTGAAATTTAAAACCTTGTGTTTAAAATTTCTAATTTGGATCACAAAAGTGTTAGGGTGCTAGGATTTTATGGGCATACTGGTTAGAGAACCTTACACATGCAAAGGCATAAGGGTAGGTGGTCACTTTGGTCCATTATCTTGCTTTACAAGCCCTCAAACGCTCTTGGAAGTTAACAGAAGATGGGGTGCCTATGCAACAAGATTTAGGTTGTCCTTTGAGAGGTCAATTAGCATAGTATAGGAATGAACATGATCAAACAAGTTAGCCCATCTACATTTAGAATTTCCTTTGTATGTCTTATTTGCTTTAACTGTCTAACCAGAGTTAAGCATAGTCCTTCTCTAATTCTATTGGTGTTCCAAATTATTCTTTCTCATGTGATATGGAGTTTTCAGGATGGTATTAATGCAAAACCCTCTTTTTGTTCCCTTTGGGTGTCATGTAGGCATTGCCTAGAGTACACTTTTGAGAGGGTTCATTTACCACTGTCTGTTAACCCCTTTGACTACCTCATCAAATTTCTTTCTCACACAATGAGATGAGTTTCTATCATGTCTTGATAATGGAATGGTTTTCCAATTCAATCTTTTACGGTTTTGTTTATGAACGGTAGAAAGTTGCATTATGTAGGCCTCTGTTACATTCTATTTTTGTGGTTTTGTTGATTGTTCATCACTTGCAGGTGTTGTTATTTGGTTCATTCACCGAAGATGAAATCAAGTCCTTCCAGAGGCAGCCACCAGAGATTGATATAGAAATTAAGTTTGGTTCTTTGGATGCTGAAACTTTAAGATCTTTGGGCATTTTCAACAGTAAACTGACAGAATATGACTTTTCTACAGGTGCATAAAGCTCAAGATACTGCATCAAAAAGGGGAAAGCTTCTAATTGATGACTTTACGTTCTTAATAGGGAAGGTACCTTTCTTCCTTGCTCTCTCTCTCTTTTTTTACTCTTGTTTTTTTCACATGTAAACCAGTGAAGCTTAGTATATCTGAGATCAAAATTGTCGGATTAAATGATCCCATAGTTAAGTTTGAAGTTGCTCTCAAGGTAGTTGAAACTCTTGTTGCAAATCACTGATCTACCATAGAGAGAGGTCACTGACATAGTTTTATTTTGATTATTTCAAGCTAAACTAACACATTAAAGTGTATTAAATTTTCAAGTCAAGTTTGATATATGTTTTTGCAGATTTTGTTAAGGGAATAGTTGATATGATCGAGCGGTTGATGTTGGGAGCCAAAGATTATGTTGTTCTTTTTTTTTTTTTTGAAGACTTGAATTTTTTAGTACAATGTTTTTGAGGATGGTTGATGGATAATGTCTATTATAAATTTAATTAATTTGTTAATTTTGTTATTTTTCATTTACAAAAAATTATTTGGTGCTTGTAATTGATTTTTTTGTTGTAGCAAACCTATATATGATTTTTTTTAATAAATAATTATTTGTGATAGTAAAACAATGGTCGCTAAAAGTGTTTTTTATTTTTTAATTTTTTTTGCGACGGAAAAATAAATGTCATAAAAAAGTAGTTTAAATGCATAAATAATTTGCATTGTTGCTTTTGCCGTCATAAAAGTATTTGCCACCCCCACATTTCGTCCCCATCTGCGGTCGCATATAGGCCGTTAAAAAAGTCTTTTATGTATTTTTATTATTTGCTTGACGTATGGCGGTCATAAAAGTATTTTTTTAGTAGTGAATGAGTAATTGGTGTGTATTACGTAAGGTGTGTATCAAAATCCTTTATTTTTTATGATCATTTTACATAAAATTAATATTATAATAAAAAATAAACTAATTAAAAGTATGTCTTGAAATGAAAGGTGATGCGTAAGGAAAAGCACCCGAATTCAACACATTGGCCCCGTTTGGTAGAGCTGTGGGAAAGTAATTATAGATTATAGCTTAACAGATTATGACTTATAGCTGTGAGTATAAGCTGTGAACCTATTTGGTGCAACTGTGGGATTATGGATTTAAGCAGCAAAGTAGTGTTTGGTTAATAAGCTGTAAAATAACTTTTTACTGTATAATTGTCCATTTTGCCCTTATATGATATAAAAATGATTATTTTGTCATTTTTTCAGTTTTAATTTAAAAAAAATTATTTCATTAATAAAAGTTAATACAATTTGCATCAATTAATACTAAAATTAATAATAGTATCAATTAGTATAATTTTTTTTCATTTTTTCATTACAAATTAATTAGTGTCAATTAATGGCTTAATTACCATCAATTAATACTAAAATTAATAACAGTATCAATTAGTATAATTTTTTTCATTACAAATGAATTAGGTGTCAATACTAATTAATATAAAAATACTGAAATTAGTGTCATTATAAAATTAGTGTAATTTATTTTGTCAATTATATGTTTTCATTTAATAGAAGTTATTTAATTTATTATTTAATTGTGCAATTTAATCATTATTATTTTTAATTATTATTGTGCAATTTATTATTTTTTAATCATTGTTATTTTTTATTATTTAATTGTGCAATTTCATTAATAGTATCAATTGTTAATCATTATTATTTTTAATTATTATTTATTGATATTAATTGAAATAAATTTATTTAAATTGTGCAATTTATTTTAATTGATTATTTTTGTTTTTAATTGGTAAAGAAATTACCAAATAATTTTTTTTTTGTTTTTAACTATTAATTTAATTATTTTGTTTTTAATTATTATTTATTGATATTAATCGAAATAAATTTATTTAAATTGATATTTAATCGAAATAATTATTATTTTGGTTTTTAATTTTATTTTTTAATATTTATTTTTTTTAAATAAATTGTTTTTCATTTTATTTTGAAAAGTAAATATTAATTCTGAAATAAGTTGTTTTTAATATTGATTTTTTTTTCTTTTTTTTTTTCAATTTATTTCTAGGGTTTGAAAACCCTAGCTCCATTAGCACAGCTGCGATGACCGGCGCTAGGGTTTCGGATCGCGATTACGATTGGAGCTTGAGTGAGCTTCGATCGCGATGGTTGACGAGAGACAAAGCTTCGGTGAGCCGCGATCGTTCAAACAGAGCCAGTAGAGCTTGATCGTGATGGCGGCAGAGACCAGCGATCGCGATCGTGATGGTTCAGACAGAGAGACAGGAGATAACAGAGCTTTGCGAGCTTCACGAGTTTCGCCGGAGAGAGAGAGAGAGAGAGAGAGAGAAATCATCAGAAATCTCCATAAATTATCGCCGAAAATCGCCTCGCAGGCTGCCGGAAATCGCCTCAATCTCTCTCCTCGCTCCGCGGACGTGAACAGTGAACAAACGTGAAGTTTATATCTTGGCAGTTTGGTAATTCTTCAATTTTTGAAGGGACATTTAAGTCATTTTACCCCTTCTAAACCAGCTGTGCGCATAATTTGTAATTTTAAGCACCTCCCAGGCAACTCTCAATTTAAGCCGAAATTTAGTTTAAATTAAGCTATAATCTATGGTCATAAGTTCTACCAAACACACCAATATAACTTAATTTAAGCTAAAAATTAATTTAAATTGAGAAAAAATTCTACCAAACACCCGCATTATTATGTTAGTTAAAGACTCTTTTGCCCGTTCTTTCATTACCCCATTACCAACTTTCTTCAATTCCTTCACCCATGTGAATATGTGATGTCATATAATAATAATTAAAAACTCTCAACAAATCGTGTCATTACTATGGAAAAAACAAAAATCTAATATATAATATGAGTCCACTATAACCATCACTATCCTTCAATAAATCCAAGGCACTGTCAATTGCAAACCCGACACTCTCCATCTGCTTACATCACTCTGCACCAGAGTTCGTCCAAATTTTACTCCGCCTTTAGGGATTGTACTGTACATACACGCACGACACAATTTAATAGGAGAAATTACGATTCAACATACTTTTCAAAGAAATCATTATAGATACATGAAAATGTGTATATTTTTATTTATTGATGTTTATAAAGTTTATCATTGATTTATAATTATATTATGTAAATATTATTAATTTGACATTTTTTCAATTTAAGTTTGGTTTGACATACATTATAAAAGTTAAAAAGTTAACACTATTTACTAAAAAAAATATTAAAAAAATAATATTCACATAATAATACCAAAAAAAAATACAATTAAAAAAGGTACTGACGTGATGGGCCCGTCAGTGACTGGAAAAAAAAAAAGAGTAAAATATTCATTAAATTGGATGGTAGAGTTTGGGCCCGTGGGGGTTCACCATGAGTCTCGTTTTGGTAATCTGAATCGTGCAATATGTAGAACTCGTCTATTGCTATATACTTACAAAAAATCACGTCCATCGATATCGCTAAATCTATGATCAAATCAATTTTGTATAAAAATGGATGTGTTATAGTTAACAGTTAACAAAAAAAACTAACACGATCAAATAGCTATTGATATCTAATCAACATGATTTTTTACAAGCATATAGTACTCGACGAGTTCTACACATTGACGGTTCCGATTAGTAAAACGGGACCCGTGGTGGGCCCTCATGGGCCGAACAGAACCGACCAATTTATGCCCAAAAACTAGAGAATCAATCTCCTACACACCTTCCACAGCGTTGCTTCCAACCGTACGGCCTATCCCATTACTTTATTTCCCTATACACTTATTTATACAATTTTTTAATACACATTTTTTTATAAAAAATCAAAAAATTAATCCAAATATTCATATTTTTTTCCTCAACTTTTTAGTTTAAAAAGACAAAAAGTACACTTATTTAAAATACTCCAAATAACCCCTTAATATTATAATAATATATCAAAATCTTATAGATCTAGGGGAGTGCATAGGAGGCCCGCACTCTTAAAATATCATATATTATACTAAAAAATTTAATATTACAAGAATTTACACCTTCACACATATTTTCGCGTTTTCATAGTGATTATACCGAATTCATTCTTGTTTATCCTCCTCTCTCTTTCCCTCCCTTCCCATAAAGTGGATTTGACCAGTTCGTTTGGGATATGGATTGACTTTTGATGTTTTTACATTTTGACTATTTTAACTTGAATTAAAAAGTCTCATTGAAATAGACTTTTTGACTTTTGTGAAAAAAAATAAAATAATTATGATTTAAATGTGATATTTTATCTTATTAAACTAAAAAATTTATTTTATATTTTTGATAATTAAAATAGCCCCAATCTCACTCAAGCCCACATGCCAAACGAGCACTTAATAGAAAGAAGCCAAAGAGAAAATAATGAAGTTAGCAATGTGTGTCACTGTCTACCATTAAAGGAGACAACTCCTTTTTTGCATTGCTAATAGGGTTTCATATGGACCTATATATATATATATATATACATACAAAGTTATACTAAAAATCTAAAATTATTTGTATTTAAAATTAAACCTAAATTATCAATTTATAGTTGAGATTCAAATCTCAGCTGCCCATTTATTTTCTGAGTATATTTCTTGACCCACATTCTGGGCTTCTAGAGTTTTCTTTCTTTTCTTTTTTTTTTTTTTCAAATTTTTCCCACGAGTTTCTCTGGAATACAAGAAAATGACCCCTAAAAGAAAAGGAACGTAATATGTTAATGTTTCACTAATTTCATAACACTTCTCATTATATATAATAGATTTTTGTAAGATATTTTACCATTTATCTTTTCGTTAATGAACAATCAAAAAAGAAAAATTATTCACTATCATTAGTGGCAATGCCACAACTTCTAATCTCATCATTTATTGGTGTGAACACCAACACTAATAAGGGTGCGATTATTATTTGTAGGATGACCACCAAATGTGGCTAATAGTTTCTGGTAAAATTTTATTGAGGAAATTACATAACAAAGTAGGTTTGAAAAAATATTTACAGATTAATGATAAATTTTATCAACATTAAAATATGAAGTGATAAATTTTTCCATTAATTAGTAATTAATTTTTCAAAATTTCACTGAGCAGTGTTTTTTTCCAATTTTATTTAGAATTAAAATGTGTGAATAAAATTTATTTCAAATAAAGTTTACAACACACTAACTTTAAATTTATACCCAACACTTCAATTGTTAAATAAAATTCGTAAAATTCTCTAAAAATCTAAAATTATTGAGATAAAATTAAAGCAGTAGACTTCGTTTGGCTATCTCAGTTGAGATTAAAATAACCACTAAAAATAAAATAGATTAAAAAATCAATAAAACATAATGTTATATTCAAATCATAATTATTTTATTTTTTATCTCATAAAAATCAAAAAAAACCAACCCAAATAAATTTTTTAGTCTCAAATTAAAAAGAAAAATTTAACTCTACAAATTCAAAAATATTTTTTGCCAAACGACAACTATGAACTTCTTGTAGACACGCATTTGGGGCACCAAGGATCCTCTAGAGTTTTTTTTTCCTAAAGTTTTCTAAAGTGGTGTATTATATGGTTGAGATTTAATACTAAAAAATTGATATGACTTATTATTAAATTTCAACCATATAATACACCATTCTAGAAAACTTTAGGAAAAAAAAATTCTAGAGGATCCTTGCTCCATTTGGAGGGGCAGGAGAGTACGTGGGACCCGCCAAACCCTTATTTGAATGTAATAAAATGTCATAGGATTAGTGGTGAAGGGAGCTTAGTATGTAAGGGATTAGCTTGGGTGAATTTTAAATGGGATTAAGAAAATAGTGAGAGGATTGAGTTTATTTTATATAAAAAATTTAGTTTTTTATTTTTTTTTACCAAATGCACCTATTTGTTTTAGTTTTTTTTAATGTAGAAATAATTTATTTATTTATTTTATATAAAAATATTTTAATAATTCCATCACTAATCATCTCCCACACTATCATCAAAACAAACACACTTTTAATTAATTCTCTCATTAACAATCCACACATTAATAATCTCTTCACTAACAATCCTCTCACTAATAATCTCATCCAACCCAATCCGCCAAACAAACGTGGCCTTAGAATTATATTGGAAATTTTAAATAATTTATCAAACTCCTCACATACATGAATGTAAGATTTACATATATATAAATTTGTATAGATGTCATAACATAATAAATTATTCAGGATTCAACTTGTAATATCTGTTCTCAGCTCTCTCTAATTCACTGTGTATGCCATGCCGTACTGTATTTGGAAGTGTACAAAAAATAGTAAAATTTACCCTAAAGGAGAAAAAGTATAGTTGGATATTTTGTTGGACCACCTGCTGTCATATATGTTTGAGTACTCACCTATACATAGCCCTTGTTCGGCATGAAAATTTTTGGGATTAAAAGATTAAAATAATTATAAAAAAAAAAATAAATTAAAAAATTAATAAAATAAAATATCACATTTAAATTATAATTATTTCTTTTTTTTTTCTCATAAAAGTTAAAAAAAATTAAAAAATTCATCTCAAACAAAACTTTTTAACCCCAAATTAAAATATTTAAAATAGTAAAAAGTAAAAAAATCAACACACATCTCAAGTGCCTCCTTGTAATGTGTAAGTATTTAACTATATACACATAAATTTGAATTATTTTAGTTGTAATTTAAAGGGAACTTCATAAAAGCAAAGTTGAAGTTAGAGGCGGTGTATAGTAATTTTTTCTAATTTTTTTTTTAAATTGAAAGTTGATAATTAAAAAAAAAATTAATTTTTTTTCTCACTTTTGAGTTGATTAGAAAATAACAATTAAAAGCACATTTCTTTCACTTTTCAGATAATTATTTATTTTTCTTTATTTATTTATTTAAGTTATTTTTACCTTGTAAAATATGAATAGAAGTTGTACGAAATATTCTAATACAAATTCCTAAAATATATATTAAACAAATTATACGTTTGGTGACACTTTTATTTCTTGTTTTCTAGTGTTCATTTTCTTTTTTTTAAAAAAAAAAAATTGGAAACAAAAATTTATTTGGTATATTATTCTCATTTTTTTAAAAAGTAAATTTGGTTCTAAAATTTTCAAAATTTATAGAGGAAAAAAAGTGTTTATGTTTATTTTCAAAATAAAATTTTCCCTCTAATGCCTCCCTCTCCCACCACCTATAGCCACCACCAACCTTTGGCATCGTCGTCTGACTACCAACGAGCTCCCCGATTAACTTCCTGCCACCTTAGACAACATTCCGGTCACCCTATGACCTCCAAGAACACTTTGGCCAAAAACTCTGGAGGCACCACTATACAACATATCTGTCTAATCTCCACCTTTGACAACTCACTAAATATTCTTTTTTATTTTTGTTTTCATAATATTTTTATACACCAAACCATAAGTTTATAGTTTTTGTAAATAGAGAATAGGAATCAAATAATGTTATTGAACGACACCTAAACAATTTTAATAAACTATGCTAAACAAAATCATAGTGCGATTCAACATCATATAACATGATTTTGCCCTCTCATTAGCAAATACAGCACCAAGTGAGCCCCAGGCCTTTTTTAGTTGGAATATGTTTGATCAATGTGTTGTTGCCTCTTCAATGGACCACAGATTAAGACTTGCACCTAAATGTACAAGATCAAAACACAACACCTAGCATTTGCACATGGTACAGTTGTGGCTAATAAATTACCTCCACCGGTTGGTGATATAAGAACGATTTGTTAGCGCTTTTGAAAGTGATTATAACTTATAAAAAAAAGATTCGGACCCTCTTTTTTCTCACTTCCTTGACCTTTTTTTTTTCTGATTGGTCAGATTTTTTTTTTTTTCCTTCTACTCCAATCACTACCCGCCATGTGTGTGTGTGTGTGTGAGGGGGGTAGTTATTGGAGGGGATTTTTATCAAAACTCATAACTTATTTTGATTTGGAAGTCTGTGCCAAACTATTTGGTGCAACTTCTGCTTATAGCTTTGTTAGCTAGAAATAGCTTAAATAAACTGAAAAAAAAAAACTGATTATTTGATAGTTGGGATAGGGGTGTTTTTAACTTATATTTTTTGATTATTAACTTTTAACTTAAAAAAGCTCCACCAAACAAGTTCATAGAACATGTATTCAAATGGAAGTTGATCACAACTTTTTTAAAGAAACATTTTTATTTTTTATAAAATTTATATGATAGTGATATTGTAAGGACCCACATTTTCATGCCTTAGTCATGCTTGCATGCAGTTATACGGTTTGCCATGTTAAGATTTGCTATCATGAATTGTGCCTTGTTTTGTATGTATGTGATTTGCCTAAGTGTATATGTATGCTTTGTTCCTCTCTTGTATTGTTAAGCCTAGGTCATGCTAAGCCTAGATCATTTCCAAGCCGAGGTCATCTTCAGTCCATAATCATCTTGGTACTACTTTGTTGACCTCCACCTTTGTCCTGGCATATTGGCCGAGATGATTATCATCTGGGCTGAGGTGTGTATCGCCGAGGCCGGGGTGTGTATTATCTGGGCTGAGATGTTATCCTTGTACCAAAGTGATCTTGTCCTGGAATGGTGTGACCTAGACCGAGGTGTGGCACATCTAGGCCGAGGTGTGGCACAGCTTAGTCAAGTGTTGTCCTTCCTAGCCGAGATCATTATTACCTTAGTTGCCGAAGTCTTGACCTTAGCCGGAGTTCTTTCCTTAGCCGAGGTCATTGTCCTTTGTTTGCCGATGCCTTGTCCCTTGCCGAGGTCATTCCTTGCCGGAGTGTTTTGCTGTGTAGCTTGTTGAGTACGCTTTGTCAGAGTCAAGTCTTGTCAATCTGTCACCTTTTTGAGAAGAACCAACCCGCTGTTGCCACGTGTCCGAGCAGAGTGTTAAGTCAGCCGATAGAGAGAGAAACCTATCATTTGTTGTGTTTTGTTCTAAGGAAGAAGAGAGAGAAGATCTAGAAGAGGGAGATGGAGTTCTAGAGAGGGAGTAGAGATCCAAGCTTGATTCCTAGAGATCAAACCGTTAGATTCGTGTTCTAAGGTTAGATTCTTGATTTGCTCATGTAGCTCTTTATGTTTATGTTATTGTATTGCATGATTGAACACGATTTGTAAGCCATGCATTGTTTTGAAGTTCGGTTTTAGAAAGAGAAAATGATATTCAAGTGTTCTTCAAGAAAAGTCATGTTTTGATCCGAAAGCTCATGTCAAGATATATGTTTTTGTGTTTGTTTTCATATGATCTTCAAGTACGGGTACCCAGGTCCATGTTTTCGAACTCATGGCATGAAAACTCAGATTTTGTATAAGCAAGTTAGGATTTTGGCATTCATCATATTCATGTTCTTCATGTTCATGTTCTTCATGTTCTTCACGGGTGGAAACCCAGATTTTCCAGACTTCACTTCCCGAAGTGTAGTCTCCGAGATCATTCTTACCTAGACCTTACACTTAGGCCAAGCATCGTATCTCACCTTGGCCTACCTTGCATGATCACTTGCACTTGTCTTGTTTGAACCTCGGCACCAAGACGCCGAAGGTAACCACACCTGGGCCAGGAGGTGTGGGACCTCGGCAAAGACCTGGTTGGTACCCAGCATGTCCTCCCGGCATGTAAAACAGTGTTTTGACTTCCAGCATGTTTTTCCGAGATCTTTTGCATGTAGGTAAGACTTGTTTTGAGATGTGTTTTCAGTAGACCTTACCATGTGTTTGTAGGACTTGGACCTTGTTGTGACCCCGACGTTCCAAGAACTAGGTGAGTGGTACCTTTAATAAAGTTATGTCCTAATGTTTTGATAAGCTTTACTTTGTTTTGTCTTGAAAAGCATTTGATCAAGCATGAATGATTATCCCTATTTTGGTATATCAAGTTTAAGTTTTATGTATCAAGTATAAGCTCTGTTTTGATGATGTTTTAGACAAGTCCGTACGTGCCAGGGGACTTTAAGCATAAGTGGCACAAGTCCGTACGTGCCAGGGGACTTTAAGCGTAAGTGGCACTAGTCCGTATGTGCCAGGGGACTTTAAGCATAAGTGGCACAAGTCCGTACGTGCCAGGGGACTTTAAGCGTAAGTGGCACTAGTCCGTACGTGCCAGGGGACTTTAAGCATAAGTGGCACAAGTCCGTACGTGCCAGGGGACTTTAAGCGTAAGTGGCACTAGTCCGTACGTGCCAGGGGACTTTAAGCATAAGTGGCACAAGTCCGTACGTACTAGGGGACTTTAAACGTTAGTAGCACATATGTTTTGTAAGGCCAAGATTGATTAATACGGTTCATCCTATGTTTTGATAAGTAAGCAAGTTTTGAAAGCCCAAGTATATGTTTTGTACAAGTATTGCCAAATATATGTTTTGATGCAAGCCATGTTATACGTATGTTTTGAATAAGCTACGCTGTAAGTACAAGTTTTGAACAAAGCTAAGATATGTGTTTTGTTTTAACAAGAACCTCAGGAATCATTCATTTAACCCCTTTATTACTTGTACCATTCACTGAGTTTCCATACTCACCCTCTATATATATATGTAGGTTCCAAGGTAGAAGTCGGCTTCGCCGAGGTGTGTTTTGTGCCCGACGTTTTGTACGCATGTTAGGTCGGCATCAAGGATGTCGGCAACTGTGAAGATCATGTTTCTCGATTTGTATTTCATGTGTTTTGTTTATGTCGGCTTGTAAAGCCCTTTTGTTATGATGTAATGTATATTTTATAAGTTATAAAGTTATGTAAAGATGTATGCCATTTCATTTGACTTACGCACAGCTCTTATGGACCACTTGTATTTTAAGTTATTGCTTCCGCTCTTGTTAGCCCCATATGTATACTCTGATTGTGTGTGATTCTTGAAAGTTGGCCTTCGGTAATCTCGGATTACTGGCCATCACGGCACCATTCTACTAGGGGCGGAATGGGGTCGTGACAGATATTTTTAAAATTGTATTCCCAATGACAAATATTTTTATTTGAAATTACAGTGTTTTTGGTATGAAGAACACTTCATTCTGTATATAAATTATGCACAAAAATTATAGCATTACTCTAAACAATTTCATTGGTGGCCATATAGAGATGAGGATCATGTGATTTTGTGCTCTAGCACTTCAATTTCTGATCAAAGTAATTAATAAGTACTTGGCTCTTTACCTTGTTTTGGTTTCTTGTTATGCACAATGTTCAGACCAATATATGTCATATATATGTACTTATTTAGCATATTTGATTAGTAACAAAATTTGTTATTCATTGGCTCTAGCATGATCAAAAGAATGCATTATTATTTGGAGCACTGGGTGCTTTAATGAAAGAATACAAACAAATTAAACTGAAAATAAATTAAAATGTTATGATTTAAATTAAAAATTCAGATTCTATTTTATTACAATTCTGTGATTTTTTTATTTTTATTTTTTTGGTTGTAATTTCTCCCTTTAAAATAAAATTAACCTTTTATTCATTGCAACAAACATTAATCAAGGACCCTTGACAAAACCCAGGGATCAATCGACATTCTAGAATCGCATGATCCTAACAAACAAAATGAGTTGATAAGAATCGAATCTGAGTTGAGCATATCGGGAGCAAACCCACTGCCATCTAGGTTACCCCTGAGGTAAATGGCTTATTTGTGTGTAGTAAGAAGAGAAATATGAAAGAGGTAGTATGGATTCCAAGTGCTTCTGCTACACCCAACAAACACTCTTATTTTTTTTATTAAGGGTAAATTAGAAATATACTCTTTGAAGTTTGCATAAAATATGGATTATCTTTCATGATTTTAGAAATTATATATTGCCCCTTTAAATTTTTAATTACATAATAAATAACCCATTTTATAGCTACCACAAAACTGTTAACTGTGAGATTTCGTACATTATGACTTTCAAAAGAAATGATTTCACGTTACAAGGAGAGGTGTAACACAAGGAGAGGTGACCTTTAAGAAAAGAAGGAGATGGTGACCAGAGTAAGAGATGGTGGTTGGATTCCGGTAGTGAGGCAATTGAAAGGAGGTGGCGCACAGAATAAGGAAGCACAGCATGGTATTTTCACTGTATTTGTGGACAATATCCTGTCAACTATGGATGCTAAAGCTCTGTTCAAACTCTTCATCAAGTTCGGGACTGTAAAGGATACCTACATCCCTTTCAAAAGAAGGAAAGTGACTAATTCAAGATTCGGGTTTGTGCGTTATAACTGTAACATAGCAGTATCTGTCACAATCCAAAAAGGGAATGGGCTTTTGGTGGATGATTCTATGCTAGAGGTCAAAATGGCCGCTTATGACAGAAATAGCAGAAGTGAACAGAGTAAGAGAAAGCTTCAGCCTTCCAGAAGATTCTTGGATACAATCAATTTCAAGGGTAAAGCTGCATTTGTGGGGCACTGATCTTTTGCTGAAGTACTAAAGGGTGACACCTCTGTAGCGGAAGGGAACACAAACACAAATATAATCATAAAAGCCAAAGAAGAGGGCAATGGTTGGCTTTACGAAAGTGCAATTGTTAGATTCAACACCGAATATTCCACTCACAATATCCTAAAAGTCCTGAAAGAGAAAGGGTTGGAGCAGATAGAAGTCAGGAAAGGAGGAGGTAAAGATATAATTATCTCCTTTAAATCTTCAAATGAGCTGCAATCAAACATTGGCAAGATCAAAGAGTGGTTCAAGGACTAGAGCCAATCTGTGATGGAATGGAAGCCAGATCTTCATTTGCAACAAGAGCGATGTGTGTGGTTGAAATGCTATGGTATTCCCTTGCATCTTTGGAGTAGGACTACACTTAACAGCATTGGTAGTATTTGGGGTACTATTCTCAGCGTAGATGGTGATATTTGTCAACCAAAATCTTTCTCTCACGCTACAATTAAAGTGGCTACCGTGTGCATGGAGCTCATCAACAAAACTATTATTCTAGAGTGTAAGGGCTATTCTCATCCCATTCTTGTTTGTGAAGATCATCTAGCCGATTCTAGTAAGTGGAAGTTCTTCGGCATGAATGACTCCAGCTCCACTGAAACTTGCTTCAGTGATGAGGGTAGGATCATTCCAGCGGTAACTGCTTGAGCGAAGATTGATGGTGATGAGGTGGCAGAAAAGCGAGCCTTGATTGGTGCTGACCTGGCTTGCACAAATGAGGTTGAACAAAGGAAAGAGCCTCTTGATAGTTACATAGCTGAAGAAGTAGGCACTGTCGTTGAGGAGACTCCCTATGCTCCAGCAGAGAAAAAGAAGCATGCGTTGAGGGGTCTTTGATGGATGGGTCAGAGCAAAATTCAAAAAGCAATGATGGCAAGTTCAGATATGCTCAGCAAGCTTCCATTTCTAATTATATTAGTAGATTTAATGATTTTAGTAATGGTATTGGACCTGACATCAACTTGGAAGATAATTTGGTTAATGAACCTGTTGCTAGTCTTGGGCCTAGCATTGGCCTGGCATCAACCTGGAAGTTTTTTTGGCCCATTCACCTAGTAAGCTCCTTCCTAGTGGCCCTGAACCTCTATTTAAGCCCATTGAGTCTTATAATCTCAACCCTATAAGCAATGGAATTTTAGCCCATGTGCAATCAGCCGACCTCTATCCAAGTCAGGACTTACTGGAAAAAGAGCAATGAACCTCATTCATTCGGCCCAAGCTAAGCCCCCTGTTCTTAATACAAAATCTCTGCATTTTGAGAAGAAAAAATGGAAAAAGAAGACTCATTTAGAGAGCTTTACCAGCTTTGCTAGATTCCATGGTTATAGAACTGCAACAGCCCACAAGCACTCCTCTAAGTCTGTAATTTTCAAACCAACAGCATTTGCTTTTGCTCAGTCTGATCTATCTAATGATGGCTCATCCTCAAACAATTATCTCCTTGATGAGGCCAGAGCCACTATACACTTGGGGAAATCTTTAGGTATAAACTATAATGGGAAAGAAGATATTGTGTTGAGCAAGATAATTGATTTAGAGCTTAAAGATAAGAACAGAATCTCTAATGAGGGGAAGGCTCAACAATAAGCTTCTGCTCATGGGAGTCTTGAGTGTGTCATTTTTGTTTATCTATGAAGCTATTATCTTGGGACATTAGGGGTTTGGGTAAACCTGAGAAGAAGGAAAGAATTAAAAGTCTGTTAAAGGACAAGCATGTTGATATTGTTTTTTTTCAAGAGACCAAGAAAGTTGTGGACTCTGAAAATGCTGTTAGAAAGCTTTGGGGGTGCAAAAATATGGAATTCATGTATGTGGATCCTGTAGGCTCTACTGTTGGACTTCTATGCATATGAGACCCTTCAGTGTTCCAATTATTTGGCTGTTGCTGCAATATGAGGTACATCTTACTTTCTGGTTCTTTGTATAATTCTTTTGATTGTGTTTTGATCAACATATATGCACCAAATAACACCACTGCTAGATCATCCTTTTTGGCGGGTATCCTCAAGCTTAAGGACCACTTTCCTGCTCCTTGGTACATGGGTGGCGACTTTAATGAAATTAGGATAGAAAAGAGGGTTGGCTACTCCAGGAGAGACATGGGGATGAAACATTTTAATGATTTTATTGAGAAATGTGAGCTCTATGACTTACCCCTTCATGGAAGGAAATACACTTGGTGCAATGCCCAGGAATTTGAGAAATGGAGTCGCATAGACAGAGTACTTCTCAGCCCATAATGGTTGATTAGCTTCATAATGAAGTTATGGGGGCTGCCTAGATTAGTTTCTGATCACTGCCCTCTGTTGTTGATGGAAGATGAAAGAAACTAGGGCCCCACGCCTTTCAGGTTTCTCAATGCTTGGACTCTCCATCCAAGTTTCTCTAAGTTCTTTGTTAACATTTGGAGCAGCACTACTATTACAGGATGGGCCGGATTTAGAATTGTTCAAAAATTAAAGAACTAAAGCTAGAATTAAAAAAATGGAACATTGAGGTGTTTGGAAATGTCTCATCCAAACTCAAGGCTTTAGAGGAGGAATTGCATGCATTAGACATCTTAGTAAAAGAAAGACTTCTAGGTCATTCTGAGAGGACAAGAAGAAGAGTGGTCAGAGATAAAATGTGACATTTGCACAGAATGGTGGAGTGGATTTGGCACCAAAAATCTAGATTGAACTGGACCCTAAATAGGGATAAGAATACTAGATTTTTCCATGTTTTTGCTAATACTAGACAGAGTAGAAACATGATCAGCTCTATTGTAGTTAATGGGGTGTCTTATGAGGATCCTAGCAAGGTTAAATTAGAGGTCTATCAACACTTCAAGAAGCTGTTTGCTGAGGATTGGGTCAAAAGACCTGTCTTGGGAGGGTCATTCAACACCATTGAGGCAGACTATGTTTCTCATCACCTTGTTTCAGAATTCAGTGAAGCTGAGGTGTTGGCTGCAATTAAGGATTGTAATAATAACAAAGCTCCAGGTCCCGATGGTTTCAATCTGCTGTGTTATTAGAAATTTTGGAAGATTATGAAGCCTGAGATCATACAATTTTTTGCAGACTTCCACACAAATAGCAAACTGACATATGGCATTAATAGTACTTTCATTAGTTTAATTCCTAAGTTGGAAAATCCCTCCGGCCTATCTGATTACAAACCTATTAGTCTTGCAAGCTCCCTTTACAAAATTTTGACAAAAGTGTTAACACATAGATTGAAACCAGCTCTATCCTCAATTATTGGTGAAACTCAAACTGCTTTCATAGGTAGAAGGAACATCCTTGATGGGGTGTTCATTGCCAATGAAGTGGTGGGTGGTTAGAAGAAGACCAACAAGAAAAGTCTGATCTTAAAGCTAGATTTTGAAAAAGCTTTTGATTCGGTTAACTGGGAATTCTTGTTCTCTCTGCTGACCAGTTTTGGGTTTGGAAACAAATGGATTTCTTGGATGAAAACTTGTGTATCTACAGTCAGGATTTCCATTCTTGTGAATGGAGCTCCAACTAAGGAATTCTCATCACAAAGAGGGCTTAGGTAGGGCGATCCGCTATCACCTTTCTCATTCAATATTGTAGCTGAGGGGTTAAACATTCTTTTGGTCAGAGCAATTAATCTTGGCATTCTTAGAGGTGTTCATGTTGAGTCTAAAGATGTCCTTTTGTCTCATCTACAATTTGCAGATGATTCAATTCTCTTTTCTGAGGCAGATTGGGATCAAATGGTACTTATCAAAAGAATTCTTAGATGCTTTGAAGTTCTATCTGGTCTTAGAATTAATTATCACAAAAGTGTGGTGTGTGGTGTGTGGTGTTGGTGTGTTTGATGCTTTATTGCTCTCCTTTGTACATCTCCTTAACTGTAAAGTTCACAACCTTCCTTTGAAATTTCTAGGACTGCCTCTAGGTGCCAATCCTGGTAAAAAATCTACCTGGAAGCCTGTGTTTGACAAGATCAGATCTAAACTTTCATGGTGGAAGAGGAAACTGTTATCTTTTGCAGGTAGATTAACTTTAATCAAGTCTACCCTATCTAGTTTACCAGTTTACTTTCTTTCTTTATTTAAGATGCCAGAAGGTGTGGCGAGAGAACTTGAAAAGATTGAGGCAACTTTTTTATGGGGCAGTAATGATCTTAAAAGGAAAGTTCACTTAGTGAAATGGGGGGAGGTAACTAAAAGCTTTGACCAAGGGGGCTTGGGTATCAGAAGAATCAGAGATGTTAATGCTTGTCTATTTCTCAAATGGTGGTGGAAATTTGGAACTCAAGTCAACTCTCTTCGGAGGAGAACTATATGCAGCAAATACAATATTGATAAGGCTAGTTGGCATCCACCTTTAAAGTTCTCTTACAAACATTCTAGAGTTTGGAAGGACATTTTATCTATTAGGAATCATAGCACAAATATTTATAATTTCTATATAGATAACTGCCAAATCCAAGTAAGCGATGGAAACATAATTAAATTTTGGCATGACAGTTGGTATGGCAGCTCTAGTCTTAAGTCTACCTTTTCCCTTCTCTTTAATCTTTCAACAGATAAAGAAGGCTCTTTACAACAATTCATGGCAAGAAAAACCAGCCCAAACAATTAGAATTTTCCTCTTAGGAGATTGCTTTTCACTTGGGAATTGGATGAAGAAGCTAACTTACTTGGACTACTTTCATCAGCTCCCTCTCTGTCACTTGGCAGGGCTGATCATCTTATCTGGGCTACTGCATCTGTGAGTCCTGGTGTATTTTCTGTGTCCTCTCTGTATTCTGCTACTAGCTCTATTCTAGGGCCTTACTTTAAAATATGTAAGCATATTTGGAATGGGGCTATCCCCCATAAGGTTTCATTCTTTAGTTGGTTGGCCTGGAAAAACAGAATCAAGACAGCAATATTTATGCACAAAATTGGAATTTTAGATGCTTATGCTTCCTTCATCTACCCACTCTGTTGTTCTGAACCTGAATTTGCTGTCCACATCTTGCTTCATTGCCCATTTTCTTGGTTGATTTGGTCGTCTATAATTAATGAGTGAGGGTTCTCTTGGTGCATACAAGGTTCAGTGGATGATCTCCTCCAATGGTGGATGGCTGTTAATTTCAAGAATATTGATAGGTTAATTTGGAGAGCCATCCCCCTTATTGTTCTTTGGTCGCTTTGAAAACTTAGGAACGAATATGTTTTTACAGAGGCTCAACCTAACTTCCCTGGTTTGAGTGAAAATATCAAAATCAGAGCAGCACTTTGGCTGAAAACATCTATTAAGGACCTTTCCTATTCAGTTGATGATTTAACTTCCAATTGGCGTCAAATCAGAGGATGTTCTTAACTGTTCTGAGCTGGTTTGTGTTGGTCTACGCTAGTATGTTCTGGGCTCTGGTCTGTTGTCTAATCTCTGGGTTTGCATTGATGTTCTGATGTGTTCAGCTGGTAGGCAGAGGAGTTTGTTATATTATTAGTGTTCTGTGCTTGTTATTGATTCAGTTGGTGGATGAAAGATATGAGGGTAGTATGTAGTTTGTAGTCTGTTGGAGCTTTAGATTGACGTGTTCAGCTATTTTGTTTCCAGGGTTTTGTGCAAGAAAGAGTAGTTGTTTAGCTTCTAGTGTTGAGCTCTGTTGTATCTACTCTGCTGTTCTGGATGACACTTAGATGAAGCTGGTATGGTTGTGTTGAGACTGTGGGTGCAATTGGTGCTTTGATGTTTGTTGTGCTGGTCCCAGTTATGCTTAGGTTGTTGATAGGTTGTTGGTAGTATTGTTTCTAGTGTCACTTTGAGGTGTTGTGTATATGAATCTATTGGTCTGCTGGTATGTTAAGATGAGCTTGTTGTTAGGCTACAAGTCAAGTTCTGTGTGTGATCCGATCCAATCTGTTGGGGTTCTGGGACTGGGAATCTAGCATGCTAAGGTGAGCTTGCTGCTAGGCTGTTAGTCTAGTCCTGTGTGTAATTGAATCTGTTAGCCTAGAATCTGGCTGCAAGTTTCTAGGTTGGGTGGCCAGCTGAGCTTCCTGCTAGGCTGCTAGTATGGATAGAATATGTTAGTTCTGCTTCTAGCTGAATCTGTTAGAATCTGTGTATTGCTGATCTACTTCTGCTGCTTCTGTTTTGCTGATCTGCTACCAAGGCCACAACTGATCTGTTCTGCTCTGCCTCTAAGTGGATTGATCTGTTTTGTTTTTTGTTTTGTTTTGTTTTTTTTTTTCGTTTTTTGTTTTTTGTTTTGCTCTGCATGTTGGTTACTCACCAACTTCGAGCTCGGAGTTTGTGGTAGCAGATGATTTGGTGTGCATCTAGGTGCCAACCTAGGTGGGATCTGAATGTTTCACTGTGATACTTTTTGCACCCTCCTTTTTATTGTTGTTCGTTTTCATACTCTGTATGTTTATTCATCAATAAAGCTTCTTTTTTTGTCGATCAAAAAATAAATAAATAACCCATTTTATTAATAAATTATTAAGTCAATTAAATTTTTTAATAATTTTAGAAATATATTTTTGCCAATCAAAAAAAAAATTAACTAATTTTCGCTAATAAAAAAAAAAACTGTTCTTAATGATTTTAGATATTTATTTCAATTAACAATTCTGGTAATTTTATTATTTTATAAGAGAGTAGTTAGGATTTTTTTTTTTGTTAATTCTATTAAATAAAAAATTCTGACAATGAGATATTTATAATTTTCAAAATTACAAGAGCAATCTATTTTTTAAACAAATTTCAAGAGGTATATTTGTAATTTATCCAATTATGTAATGTATGTAGTCTTATGAGGGTATGGAATTTTAACTGGAATGAATAAACAATGGGGCAAATTCTATTTCCATACAGCTATTTATCTAAGTATACACACTTAATGAATTATTATTGTAATGACAATTATAATGTAAAGTAAAATGACCATAATAGATATTAAAATACACCTATAATATTATAGGAAAATATTTTTTGTACACATCTTATTAAAAAATAAAAAATAAAAAATTCTCAATGCACATCTTTTAATAATTTAAAAAAAAAAAAACCTAAATCCTAATTCCTCCATTTTAGGAAAAAAAAAAAGTAGCAGGAAACAAAGTAGATTAAGAGATTTTTATGATCTTTCTTTCTTTCTTCTTAGCGTCAATTTTCTAGTCAATCAAACAGATTAAGATCACATATTTATACATTCAACTGAAATAAAAGCATTATAAAATAATTAAAAATTCTTGGTTGTGTGGAAGAATTTTCATTACATATTAAAATTTTTGTTTAAAAAAAAAATCCAACATTCTACAATAGACTCTTATGAACTAAACCTTAAAAACCATATATATTGCAGTTCTTAATCTCAATCTTATCCCAACTTCTATGGTGAATTAGACCCCTTCCCTTGTCCATTTCCACAGCCACCCTCCATTTGTTGTTCTCTTCCTCCATTTCCAATGTGTTTGTTTAGTACCAAATCGGTACCATGATGAAGCAAAAACACAAATTGAACATCTTAATAATAAAGACCCAGATGAGATTTCATTCAACTAATCAACATGCAAGTAAAAATACTAGGGCTTGTTTGGAAAATGAAAAGATGGGTTTGATGATAGAGGTTAATGAAGATAATAGAAATGAAATTCTTTTGAGTTCAAAGTTGCTATTTGTTAAGAGTTTTAATGTCCTCTTGATCAAAGTTTACTCTTGACTATAGATCGACTCCATTGATTTGGCCTTGGATGAATTGCTCATTGACTCCATGAGAGGAGTTAGATTGATGTGAGAGTGTGTGAAAAGATGGTTGAGGTGGTGTACGTACAAGATATAAGTTAAGATATGATTAGAATATTTGGTGTGTGGAATGAGAACAATAATTAATAATCAAATTATTAAGTGGTGCACTGAAAAATAATATGTACTGAGATAAGTAAATGTGTAGAAAAAAAAAATTCCCGAACAATGGTCTGTTAGAACGTCAATATAGTATGAGTTTGGTTTTACCATAAGTATTGATATTTCAATAAGCCAATTAGAGAAATGGGAAATTTTGTTGCTGGGACTGAAATGAGTAGTATTTGTCAGAATGACAAGAAAAATATACATGAGGCCATGGGGACTGGCAGAGAAAGGGTCTTCAAAGAAATGAGGGATAGATAGTACTGCTGAGACTCAACAAAGGATCTAATCATGATGTGTAAAGAATTATAACGCTTGTTCCTTATGATGATGATGATCCATAATTGTGTTGGGGGAGATTTAAGAAAAGTTGTTTTGTTTGTACCAAAATTTACACTCAATTGTTTGTGCCAAAACTTACAAACATACACATTGTTGTCGAGGAATAAACATTTATCGGTCAAGGATTACACGTGGGAAGGATCGCACTGTTTTAATAAATAACAAGGTTTGTTTTGTTCAAATATCTTATTATCAAGTATGTGAATAAAATTGGATTCCTTTTGTGGATATGGGATGAGGGATAATAACGATAGTGAAATTAGAAGAATTAGAGTCAAGAGCGACTTGTCTCCTTCTGTTAACGTATTTTCATTATTAAGTCTCTAAAACCATGTCATTTTGCTCTTTAAAATAATATAATGGCATCGTTTTATTTAAGTCAGGATTTTCTCGTAAAGTAATAATATTTTATATCTTAAATCTTCAAAAAGACACGCGCCACATCCTAAACAAGACCTTTGGTAGATGGCCGAGGGGAAATATTGGGAGAGCATCTAAACCCCAATAATGATTGTGCATTTACTTATAAAAATTAATTGTCAAAAAATATAGAAATTGGACTTAATACTTTGTTAACCGAACACTAAAAGCCATCTTTTTTCTTTTTGCACTTTTTTTTTAAAAAAAAACACAAGTTAACAAATGTCTTAAAAGGAAAAAGCCTGTTAATTTGTTCAAATGATGCCACGTTTACCTAAAAAAAGAAATAAAAAAAAAAGCCAAACAAGAATCATTGATTATTTCTACTTCAGAATATCACTTTAATCTTAAAATAATTTAAGCAATTAAAATCTGCCAAGATAATATATATATATATATATATGGGCATATCAAATTTGTAGTCTCTTTATTTTATCTTCGATATTAATTTGGTCTTTATAATTTTAATTGCATTAATTTTTTCTTACATTTTCTTAATCTAATTGATAATACTTTTAGAAATTTGAACTAAAATCAATTGAAAAAAAAAATTCCGATTATAAAAAAGGTTTATAGAGATGAGCATGAGAATATTGTACCAAGCTATGCAAATTTTAATTTATTTTTGACCGACTCTAGGTTATGTTATTGGTTAGTTTGAATGTCGGAATGATAATAAATAATATTAAACTAATAACAAAAATGTTATAAAAATTAATAAATTTTATAATTTTTTATTTATTAATATTTCATATAATAAAAAAAATATATGAAAGAAGACTCATTTTAATAATATGTGTTGGCAAAATTTCCAAATTAGCCATGTGAATTTTTAAATGCATATGTCATCAATGCAAACATTGGCACGTGAAGCATTCTAAAGTATCCAATCAATGACATCAACGTGCCAAAATCCCAGTTCATTTATAGGAAAAAAAAAAGTGTATGTTTTAAAATAAAAATAAAAATATTTATATTAGTAGTAAATTTTACAAATATTCGTAATTAAAGTTTTAATTTTTTTATGAATTTATAATTATTTTGTAAGACTATCGTTAAATTGTGATTTTTCTATTTTTATATAATATAATGCTTGTAATTTAGTAAGATTACATTGAATGATAGAAATTAGAAAATAAGAAGAATTATATTATCAAAAGTCTTATTATTAGTAAAAATATTTATATGTCAATGTAATTTAAACATTTGGTTTGAATGCGAGATTTACGTGCAGGAATGGGGAAATAGAATTCCAATTAATCAGGGGATCTCATTCTACTTTGAAAATTGAATTAGAAGTAACATTTCTATTTTAGACACACCCAAACAATGTAAAGAAAGAGACTTGAAATGATATTTTTCATTCCACTTCTCTATTTTGGTAATCTAAACATGACCTAAGAGCAATGATATTTTCTTATAATTTTTTAATTTTCCTAAATGCTTGGGTTCTTCATCTCACTTTCATGAACAAGGTAAGAGACGTTTGGGAAAGCACACATGTGGTTGGATGGGCGGGATTCAGATTGAAGTCCAAACTGAAAGTTTTGAAAGAAGCACTAAAAGTGTGGAATAATGAAGTTTTTGGGAATGTTGAGTTTAAAATCAAAGAAGCAGAGGAGGAATTGCAGGCTTTAGAAATAATTTCAGATGAGAGATCATTGCATGAGAAAGAGCTAGTAAGAAGAAGAGAGGTTAAAGGGGAGTTATGGAAGCTAAGGAAAATAAAGGAATGGATCTGGGTATAGAAATCTAGAGCAGATTGGGCGTTAAAAGGAGATAGGAATACTATATTCTTCCACATCCTGGCTACAAAACGTCAGAGTAGAAACTTGATGGACTCCATTACAATCAACGGTAACACTTTCAATAACACTGCAGAGATGAAGAAAGAAATTGCAAGTTATTTTGGTGAAATTTTTGCAGAACACTGGAAGAATAGACCCAAGATTGGAGGAATGTATAGGTCCATTGAACTAGCTCAAGCTGAGATGTTGGAGAAGGAGTTTTTTGAATCAGAAATATGGGCAGCAATCAAGGAGTGTGATGGGAATAAAGCACCTGGCCTTGACGGATTTAATTTGATTAGCATGCAAAAGGGGTGGAGGATTATGAAAGTTGATATTCTTAAATTCATGGCTGAGTTCCATGAGAACGGTAAGTTGGTGAAGGGTTTGAATTGTTCTTTTGTAACACTAATTCCTAAGAAGCATAGTCCAACCATTATTTAGGACTATAGGCCAATCAGTCTTATAAACTCAATGTACAAGATTCTATCAAAGTCCCTAGCCGGCAAATTTAGTTGTGTGTTACCAAGCATCATTAGTCCAGCACAATCTGCATTCTTGAGTGAGAGAAATATTTTGGATGGTATATTGGTAGCAAATGAAGTGGTAGATTGGTGGAAAAGAAACAAGATAAGTGGACTAATTATAAAACTTGACTTTGAAAAGGCATATGACACAGTAAAGTAGAATTTTTTGTTTGATATGTTGAGCAAATTTGGTTTTGGGACAAAATGGATGGAATAGATGAAATCTTGTCTAGCTTCTGCTAGTGTATCAATTCTTGTGAATGGGTCTCCATCTGAGGAAGTGATTCCACAGAAAGGTCTACAGTAAAGGGACCCAATTTCACCATTTTTGTTTAACATTGTTGCTGAAGGTTTAAACATGCTTTTGGTAAGAGCAAAAGAGTTAGGTCTAATAAGAGGGGCTACTATTGGGGTTGGTGGTGTGAATGTATCGCATTTACAATTTGCTTATGACATAATTTTATTTTGCGAGGCAGATTGGGTGGAGGTCACAAATGTTAAGAGAGTATTGAGGTGTTTTGAAGTTGTGTCTGGATTAAAAATTAATTACCATAAGAGTGATGTCAGTGTAGTGGGTAATGATGAGGCAATAGTTGATGAGTTTGCCTCTAGATTAAATTGCACAAGTCATAAACTTCCTTTCAAATACTTGGGCTTACCATTAGGGCTAATCCTAGAAAAAATCAATCTTGGAAACTTGTAGTGGATATGTTCAAGTCTAAATTAGCTAGTTAGAAGAGAAGAGTGCTTTCTTTTACTGGGAGGGTAACCCTCATTAAATCTGTGCTAGCCAATGTACCAATTTACTACATGTAAATTTTTAGGATACCTCAAGGAATTGTAAAGGAGCTTGAGAAGATACAAGCAACTTTTTTGTAGGGAGGCACTGATTTGAAGAGGAAAATCCATCTAGTAAAGTGGAAGGAGGCTGCAATCAGTAAAAAGTTTGGGAGATTGGAAATAAGGGACATGAAAACAGTCAATGAAAGCCTTCTTGCCAAGTGGTGGTGGAGGTTTGAGTTTGAAGATGATGCACTTTGGAAAAAGCTAATTTGTAGCCGATATGGTTCTGTTGGTAGGAGATGATTTCCATTCCGCATGGTTGATAGTTCTAGTTCAAGGATATAGAGCAACATATTATCAGTAGCAAAAGTAAATCCCAGAATTCTTAAGTTTTTTATGGAAAATGTTGCGATTAAAATTGGAACTAGATGTAGGATTATGCTTTGGGAGGATGATTGGCTGGGTAGTGGTTGTCTTCAAGAGAAGTACCCGAGGCTATTTAGTATTTCCAATGACAAAGAGGTAACTTTGAAAGAGATGATGACAAAAAAATAAGTTACGCAGAGTGGTGTCTCAACTTTAGAAGGAATTTAATGGCTTGGGAATAGGAGGATCTGAGAAATTTGAAGATGGAGTTAGGAACAAGGCCAAAACTATGTTTGTAGAGTTTTGACAGCATCATACGGAAAGCTGACAGTTCAAGTTGTTTCGAGGTGAAGTCAGTGTTTCACTGGTGTGAGTTGAATGTTGGATCAAGGAAAAAGTTATCTATTTTAATTTGGAATAATGCAGCACCCCCAAAGGCCCAATTCTTTGCTTGGTTGGTGTGGAAGGGAAGAATTAAGACAATTGAGTATTTTAAAAAAAATTAGAGTTGTCACTACAAATGTGGGTGTTGTGTGTGCTTTGTGTAGCTTAGGAGAGGAATCACTTAACCACATAATGATTCACTACCCTTTCGCTTTGGAGAATATGGTCCAACATCATCAAATGGTGGGATGTGCAGTGGGTTTTACTAGGCTCAATGGAAAGCTTGTTGTTGTGGTGGAATGGGTGGAAATTTAAAAAAGAGAAATTTTAGATTTGGAAAACTTTACCAATAGCAATTTTTTGGTCTATGTGGAAACATAGAAATGAAGTTATTTTCAATATGGTTCAACCCAATTTTGAAGTCCTATGCGAAATCATCAAAGTTAGAGTGGCTTTGTGGGTGAAGTCTAATATGGTAAGAAGTGATTATTCAATTCACCAGTTTGTATTAAATCTTCATCAAGTCAGGAAATGCATCAAGTGAGGAGTACATGTTCTACTGCTGGTTCTGAAGGTTCTGGTGAAGTATTGTATCAAAAATGGTGGTTGAATGTTATGGATCATGTCTGTTATCTTGAAACAGATACTTTGCTGAGGTGTTTTGTTAGGTCTCACCAGTTGGCTCTTTGTTCTGAATGGTTGTTGGGTATTTGTTTGTTGCTTGGAAGTGATTGATGGGTGGAGTTCATGGCAGCAGGATGCTGAGGTTTAATGATTGGTTTGTTCCTGGGTTTGTTGCTGCTATTGCGTGATGCATGATGTGGCAAATGTGCTTGGATTAAAGGAGTTATGTTTGAGTCTAAGTATAATGGATTAGGAGAGCATGGTAGTTTGGAGTGTAGTTTGTGCCCTGTTATGTTGCAGTGTTTAGTCTACTTGTGATAACCCTGCTCCGTATTATGCTAATTAATCTTAATTACGAATGTGATTATGTATTTGATATGATTTTGAGTGCCATTTGTATGAATATATGTGGTTTTGAATTTTTATCTGTTCACCGTTGGAAAACCTGTTTGATTATCTGCTTTAGAATTTAAATTGAAGGCCCTATCGGCCACAGAAACCGAAATTGACTACGCCATTGTGATTGGCATAATTTTCAGAGCCTACAGTGAAATTTAATTGAAAATTTATTCGGATCAAAATAATTAGATTCAGAACGATTAATTAGGCACTATTATTAACCTTAATCAATTTGATTAAGTGTGAGACTATAAAAGGGGCTCTATTACACTTATATTCACTTTGTTTTGAGCTCAAGCTAAAAAATCACTCTAAAGAGAGGGAGTGAGGGTCAATTAGAGAGAGAGGGTGGAAAGATTGGAGCTTTGATCTTGAAGCTTGGAAATCTTGAAGATTAACTCAAGAATTTGCTATAGATTGAAAGAATTGAACCTCTAGGTGAGCAATTGAGCATGGATTCATGAATATAAGTTTGTAAATTTGTGCATTCAAGCTAGTTAGGTAATCAAAAACATGAATTGAAATCAAATTAAAGAATTTAAAGCTTATATGTGCATGCATGTAAGAATTTGCCATTAAGTTGTATAATTGAGCATGAAAAATATGATCCATGTAGAATTGTGGTTAAAATTCATGCTTTTGATCATCATTTGTATCATCTAAGTTGAAAATGGAAGTTATAGTTCGCATGCAAGTGCAATTCATAGAAGCATGAGTGTTGAATGCATGAAATTGAAGTATTGATGATGGGTTTGATATGAATCGTGTGTGTGTAAGTAATTCGTGGAAATTAAGCTTCATAATGTTGTAATCTAGCATTTGTAACATGTTAGAAGGTTTGCATGTGAAGTATAAGTCGTGGTATGCAAGTTGTTTGAGTTTGAATACAAGTTTGAGCCTCAAGAACAGTTCTGGAAAACCCAAAATTCATGATGTTCGCTCGAGCGGGGGAACCGTTGCTCGAGCGTGAACTGCGAGCTCCAAGAACTTTTTGCAGACATGAATGTTCGCTCGAACGGGGATATTCACGCTCAAGCGGGGAGCCATGTAGTGTGACCTTTAGCTCGAGCATCCGAATTTACGCTCGAGCATAAAAATGAGGTAACCAGTACTTTTGCAGACCATAAGGGTCCGCTTGAGCGGCAGAACCCACGCTCGAGCGGGGACCCCTGTTTTCTGAAATTTTGTAAGAGTTTTCTGTGTTTCATTTTCCGTTCTCTTTCATTTCTAACCACTCTTAGGCATGCATTAAATATTATGAATGAATTAAAAGAATAAGAAAGAAGTCTAAAAGGGATGTATGAATTAAGAACGGATTGAATTGATTATGACCCATATGTGTTATGTAATGTGTAGGGTCGAGCTCCAGGACAAATCCACTAGCAGAACACAGTGAGTAATATCTTAATAAAGATATTTTGAAGTATGTTATTTGTCCAATTACTTATTTCCCTATAAGTCTTATAAGTTTGTTAATTTGAATTGTAGACAAATGTTTGCTATGCCATATGGTTGGGCCTAAGGTCATCTGCCATGAATGAAAGAATGAATAGGCTGAAGGCCGTCCGATATGAATGATAGTCTAACATATAAATGATTGGGCCAAAGGCCGTCTGATATGAATGATAGTCTGACACGAATGATAGTCTGACATATGAATGATTAGGCCAAAGGCATGAATGATAGTCTGACATATGAATGATTAGGCTAAAGGCCGTCTGATACGAATGATAGTCTAATATGAATGATAGTCTGACACGAATGATAGTCTGACATATGAATGATTGGGCCAAAAGCCGTCTGACATGAATGATAGTCGGATATAAATGATTGGGCCGAAGGCCGTTGGATATGAACGATTAGGCCGAAAGCTGTCGGATCTGAACGATTGGGCCAAAGGCCGTCGGATACGAATGATTGGGCCAAAAAGACTGTTAGAAATTAATGGATGGGCCAAAGGCCGTCGGGTATGAGTTAATTGGGTCCGGGGCCGTTTGATACGCCTAGAACTTTAGTCGATTGATACATTAAATAGAAACATGAATTGGGAAACATGAATTGGGCCCAAGGCTGTCTGATGTAACTGTTTCAAAGATTTTCATGTATCTTCCTTAATTGATATTATTCACTGGGCTTTCGCTCACGCTCATTCATGTTTATGTAGGTGAGCCAAGGAACGTCCAAACCTAGCCTCGGTGAAATATGTGAGAAACAGTTAAGGTTTTGAAGAGTCAGCCCATACGTCTCACGCACGAGACTTGTTTTCGCCCTTTTGCTATTTTGTTACATTTTGTTATGTTGGCGAGAATGTTGGATTACCTTTGTATATAAGTTTTGGTTAGGCTGACTAAGACTTGAATGATCCTGAGTATGTACAGAACCTTGTGTTGTTATCCCTTTGATGTGAGATATTAATAGATATGTATATATGGACTGTTATGATGTGTCACATAAGTACAGCTCTATGGACAAAAGTTTTAAATTTGCTTCTGTTTGGTTCCTTTACTCTGATGAGTTATGTCTTGTTTGGTTTGAGGCCGTAGATAATCTCTTGATTACTGGCCGGTTATGTCTTTAACCCATAGGGGCGGGTTCAGGGTCATGACACTACTGCTTTTTGGGTAATCAAAGGGAGCTGTGCTATACATCTGTTAGTTTGATAAAATTGGCTGAATTTCTTCATATGAGAGATGTATTCAATGGATGGCTATTGTTGAGTTTTGACTTTGGTGTGCTACTGAATCAGCTTGTTTGTTTTTATTTTTCAGAAAACACTTTTCAGAAAATTCTACGTTCTTATTTTCCGTGTTTTTTTATTTTTACTAAATTTTTTTAACATTTTAAGTAATTGTTTTACTTTTTAAAGACACCTAACATAAATACACTTAAAAAGTAAAAAAATTGTAAAAAAAATCTTTTAAAAATTCACTAAATACCACAAATAAAAGAATTCAGTACTTTTTTTGTATTTTTATGTATTTATTAAATTTTTAAAATATTTTTTCACAATTTTTTTACTTTTTAGATACATCTAATTAAGGTGCATCTAAAAAAGTAAAAAAAAAATGTTGAAAATTTAAAAAATATTCACTAAAAACAAAAGAATACGAAAACCAAAAAAATTAGTTTTCAAAAAACTTAATCCAAAAAATTCAAACCAAACACACTTAGCTACTCAACTATTTTATGCTGCTGAGTTCTTTTAGTTGGGCTTTGTTGCTGATCCTGGGTAGGAAGAAGCTAGCTGCAAATCTTTTTCTTTGGTTGCTATGTGTTTTTTCTTTAGTTGCTTTTGATTGGTTTCTCACCAATCTTGGATCAAGTGCTAGCGTATGATTGTGCTTCTTCTGTGGTGCCAACCTAGTTAGAATTGTTGAGGTTAGCTATTATGTTTTTTGCACTTCTTTACTTTGTTGATGTAATTTTTGCATGTATTGTGTTTTTTTTCATCAATAAAGTTTTCGTTTTTTTGCTGATAAAAAAAAAAAAAAAAAGAGAGAGAGAGAGAGAGTAAGAAATTAGAAGTAAATCGTGAACATTATTAACCACTATCAAACAATAGTTATTTTTTGAATAATATTGTTACCATCTCATTTTGAATAGTTCTAAAACTGAGACAAGTGTCTAGAATATTATACGACTACAAAAATTAATATAGTTTGAAATTTCATGAACTTTGAAAAGAATAATTATTTTTTGTACTTGAATTAAAAGATTCTTTGGAAACCAACTCCCAAAGCACATCTTGGGAGAATTATTTGGACTTAAAATGAAGAAGCAAAGTAAGTTTTACAAAGTGACCATAATACCCTCAAAGATCTCTCAAAAGGAGTTTAGAACTTCGCAATTCCATAAATTAGTCTTACGAAGTGACCATAATACTCTCAAAAGAAGTTTACTTCTACAGTCATTTTATGTTGAAGAAAAAAAACTTTGCAATTCCATAAATTAGTCGATGCTATTCTTTAGCACTTTAATAGAGCTTTCTATCATTTAAAATTTACTCTTTTTAATTTAAAAGAAAAAAAATTGTGAACGTTTGGTAACTTAAATTTATTTTTGAACCGACAAGTGCAAGATGGTTCATAACACAAAAAAATAGTAAATGAATTTAGACCGACCTATTTCATGTGGAAATAGGCTTCCAAATGACTTAATGATGAAGTTCGGGCGTTTTTATTGCATTTAGAATTAAATCTACATTAAAAAAAATTGATCAGTTTTTTAAACAAAGAAAACCGAAAACTGATGAACCGAACTAATTCATGGGGCATAGGAATAGTCTTATATGGACCATATCAATTCATTGGGAATGACCAGTCACGCATGAATCAGACAAGATCAAACTCTGAAAAATGTTTGAAAACCAACTAGTTTACTTGATGACCAACGTATTGGACTAAATTATAAGATTGTCTCTTCCATAAATACTTGTTCATCTCTCATTCAACATAGTTATATAGATTCATTAGACTACTCTCAATATGGTGAATTCCCACAATATGACAAGTAATTAGTGGTAGTTTGTAGTAATTATGGATCGTGTATCATAATTATACGTGTCATCTATATCTATACTATACATTAAGTAAAAGGAGAATTTTAACCCCAAGACTTGTGGGAGCTTCAATATCTTAATCTGAATTTTCTAAAGTTTTTATTTTTTATTTAAAAAAAAACTCAGCATTTATTGATTTGGTCAAAATCTCCTAATCAACATTTATTAACTTTTTTCAATCCACATGTCTGCATTTATTGATTTGATTAAAATTCTCTGATAAGCATTTAAAATCCCATCATACAAATAATTATAGATACAATCCGTGTATAGTTACTGCAGTACCCTTTTCAACTTCTCCCATATATTATAGCTATTGATAAGATTGTTAAATTATTTTTATAAAAAAAACTTAAAAAACATAATTTATATATTAAAAAAAATCTAAAACAAATATAAATATCTATAATTATTTCGTGCATAGCACGGGTGATATGCTAGTTATATATTAAGCAAAAGAGGGTTTTTAACTCCCAAGGCCGGTGGGAGTTTCAATATCCCAATTTGAATTTTCTAAATTTTTTATTTTAAAAAAAAACTCAACATTTATTGATTTGGTCAAAATCCATTGATTAGCATTTATTAACTTTTTTCAATCCACATGTCTTTCCACATGCCTGCATTTATTGATTTAGTCAAAATTCGCTGATCAGCATTTAAAATCTCTCCATTCAAATAATTATAGATACAATCCGTGTATAGTTACTATAGTACTCTTTTCAACTTTTCCCATACACTATGGTTAGTAATAAGATTGTTAAATTATTTTTATAAAAAATCTTAAAAAACATAATTTATATATTAAAAAAAATCTAAAACAAATATAAATATCTATAATATCCCGTGCATAACATGGATGATGGGATAGTATTCTATAAAGGAAAGCATTTTGAAATTTTAACATCGAATTTTATTGCCTTAAGAGTAGGTGTAAGATAAATGGTAAGAATGCTTTTACCCCTTGATAACAACCAAGGTAAGTGAGTTTATCTCATCCTTTAGTTTACTGTTATATGTGTTTGAAGTCGAACAATGAATCACACATAATTATCCAGTCTTAAATTATTTTTACGAAAACTTTCTTTGTCATAAAAAGGATAAAAAAGTAATTTTGCCAATGAAGTAGATAATGAATCACACACAATTGTTTGGGAAATTCTATTTCCACCACCCTAAAAAACTCAGGGCAAATCTTTTCTCAATACACATCTCTATTAATTTAATTATTAAGTAATTATCTCAACCCACATCGTTAAAATTACAAATAAATCCTTCACTCATATGTACACACACTTTAAGGTAATTCTATTTATATACCATTACTTGTCTTGGCACACATCATTTACTCTGTGCAAACCATACACAAATCAAAGACCCCAATTTACATCTGTACTTCAAACAGGAAGAAAGAAGAAGAAGTTCAAACAAGAAACCAAAAAATAAAAATAAAAAAATCTGCACTTTCCTCACCTCCATTGAAAATTTCAAGAGCTCCATTGAATATCTACAAAAGACACAACAATAAGTCTACGGATACATAATCGAGCACACAAAACTAACCACATAAAATAATCTATTTCACTCAGATTGGTTGAAGACATAAAACATACATCCCATTTCATAAATAACATGAACATATTATATACCAGTGAGTCTCTAAAACCTACATTTCACAGAACATTTTGACCTAATGAGTCTCTAGAATCGAAATGCAACGAAGATCAAGAGAAAGTTTACCTCGACATCAAGAATTATCACATCAGGAGACAGAGCCGAACATCTTCGGACCCTCCGACAACCGAGTTCGATTTGGCTTCCCCACTATCCGACGTACCATCGCTGCCGCCACCTCCGCCACTCCCACGAACCCCTCCACCGCCGCCGCCGCCGCCAACGGCGGAGGCAAAGGAAGCAGCAGAACTGGCAACACACTGCAAGCGAGACCTAATTGGAGGCACAGACACCGCAGCACACAAACATCTGAGCGAATTGGAGGAGTAAGAGATCGAATTGAATGGCTTGGGACTCTGAAACTCGGCGTTGAATAGTCGTCTGAGTTGAATATGGAGGCGTTGAATTGGGCGAGTTGAGGAGAAATGGCAGTGGAGGCGAGAAATGCAAGTCGAATTCAGGGTTTTAGACATGGTTAAGAGCGTTGTTGTCATTGCAGATAACTCCATTAGGGGAAATTCTATTTTTTTTTTTAAACAATGTATATTGAGATATTTTTATTTTAAAAAGATGTGTATTGAGAATTTGTATATATAATATTAAGTGTGTTGATCAATGGTTATTATAGTAAATTTTAAGTAGGATATACTTGTCATTAATCTAATTTTTCATTAAGTGTGTTGATTGAGTTTATCAGGGTGGTGGAAATAGAATTTTCCCAATTGTTTAGTTCTCAATTGTTCCTTGTCTCACACAATTGTTTGGTTTTCAATAAGGTGAAATTTGTAACAAACAAGTTAAGAAAGATAGTTTTGAGAGGATGGTTGAAAAAAAGGACTATTGGATACATGGCTAGGAAGTGTAGGGCCTTAGGAAATCATTTTGGTAAAATTTAAAGCTTCATCAAACAAACAAGAGAGAGAGAGAGACAGAGAGTAGGGCTATAAATGTGAGATTTCCTTGTTGGTGGGCTTATACATGTGAGGGAGGATTAGATGTTGGGTGTTCCCATTTAAAGATAGAAGAGAGTAGAGTGAGGAGGCATGGTGTAAAATTAAGGAGTAATGGAAGAACAAGTCAATACTACTACTCCATTAGCTGTTACTCATCTCCTTCAACACACCTTGAGAAGCTTATGCGTTCATGATAACTCTCAATGGGTTTATGCTGTCTTTTGGAGGATCTTGCCTAGAAATTATCCCCCACCCAAGTAAGATAAACAAATATAATTTTTTTTCCTTCCTTCCTTTATTTATTTATTTATTTAGAATCTTCAGATGTAAAAATCATAAATAATCTCATATTCTATATATAGATGAAAATATCATTTTTTTAGCATTGTGTATTTATTTCTCTCTAATAGATGGGATAGCCAAGGAGGAGCTTATGACAGGTCAAGAGGAAACAGAAGGAACTGGTATTTGCCTCTTTCCCTCTCTCTCTCTCTCTCTCTCTCAGTGATATAATTTGCCATATCTTGATGATATTCTCTCTCTCTCTCTCTCTCTCTTCCTAAGGATATTGGTTTGGGAAGATGGGTTTTGCAATTTTGCAGCCTCAACAACAGCAGAGATCACAACGGGCTGCGGGGGAGATTGTCCTCCTGGCTCCTCCTCAGTTGATAGAAACTGTGAATATCAACACTACCAAGGTCTCCAACCAGAGCTCTTCTTCAAGATGTCTCATGAAATCTATAACTACGGCGAAGGGTAAGTAAGTAATAAGGTCTTCTCTACTTTACGAAGCGAGATCATTTGTCCCTTTCATGCACCATTCTCTGTTCATTTGAATTTTATTAAAAACTCTATAAACCAATAAAAAATAAGGGAACAAAGAATGGGACATAGAAGAGAGTGATCTTGAACCAAAATTTTCTCTCTTTTTTTTTTCATGGATATTGATACAAAAATTAGGTTTATAATTGATGGGTATATATGAAGATTCAAGAGAGTCAACAAGTTGATTTGGTTTTGGTAACAGTTTGATTGGAAAAGTAGCGGCAGATCACGGTCATAAGTGGATATATAAGGAACCAAATGATCAAGAGATCAATTTCTTCTCTGCTTGGCAAAACTCAGCTGACTCAGTAAGCAATATCAAAATAAGTATCAGTAGCAATATCAATATCAATGATATAGTCATATATCGGACAATATATTAATGAATAACTGCATCAAAAGTCCAAAATAAAAAAAATACCAATCTTTTAAACCATTACAATTTGCTTTTTCCAAAAACTGTCTGTTTAGTTCTGAAATGTTTCTTTGCAGCATCCTAGGACATGGGAGGCCCAGTTCCAGTCTGGAATAAAGGTATAAATAAATAAAAATCACCCTCAAAATGAACTTAGATCAAGTTTTTATTTATTTACTTTATAATTTTATTTTATTTTTATCACAAGAGTGCCTGAGATTTTGCAACTAGTCCTCGGAACTTTCCTTACTTGTTAAACTCACATATCTTGCAGACTATAGCCTTGATTGCAGTTGGAGAAGGTGTTGTTCAGTTAGGAGCTGTTAACAAGGTTCTCTCTCATGCACATTAATTTTTAGTGTAATGTTACGTATCATGAAATAAATATCATGAAAAGTTTTATAAAACTAGTGATTGTATAATCAGCAATACTAGGTATCATGAAAAATTTGTCATGAAAATAATCATGAAAATTTTGTGACCCGTGGATTACACTTAGAATAAAGCACCACACACTAATCAAGGTAATCCAAGGATCATAACTCTTTCATGATCATTTTCATGAAAAAATATTCATGATCCCTAACTTTTCTCTTGTACAATATACAATAAAACACTATAAACACGGTAAACTAATCCAAGAATAGAGAATCTTCATGAAGACTTTTCATGATACTTCTTTCATGATACCTACAATTATTGTAACTTTTATTTTAAGTAACACTATTTAATACAGAATGACGAGACAAGTTCTGATTTTATTATTTTGAAGCAAAAGGCTCCATGACTTAAATTTCTTTTTTAAAAATATCACTGTTACGCTATTCTTATCACGAATTATATATATAAATTTTTTACGCGTTTTCCTTTTTGAGTTTTTCACTATCATCATCAAGCTTTGAATTTCTCATTTATGGGATTGAAGGTGATTGAGGACTTGAGCTATGTAGTGTTGCTAAGAAAGAAGTTCAGCTACATTGAAAGCATCCCAGGTGTGCTATTGCCACACCCATCATCGTCATCATCACCATCATCATCAACATTCTCATCCCCCTTCAAGATTGATGGGTCGTACTCGTATGGTACACCTGAGCATCAAGCATGGCACTTCCAAGGCAATCTTGCACCACCACCACCGCCAGTGGAATTTTATGATCACTTCAATCAACCAATGAGAATCACTCCCTCCATGAGCAGCCTTGAAGCTCTCCTCTCAAAACTCCCATCTGTCATGCCACCACCACCATCGCCGCTAACGCCTGCCATCTACTGCGAGGCTGAGCCGCCACCATATTTATCATCATCAAACAGGCCTAATCCTATGGAGCTGATGGGAATGGAGAAAGTGGCAAAGCAAGAGATTGATGATGATGACCATGAGGAGAAATATAGGCATGAGAAGGATCTTGTGGGTGAGAGTAGTAGTTCCATGTCATCTTACCCTCCTCATCATCATCATCAACATCAATATTTTAATTATCATCATCATGATATGAATGTAAGTAGCAGAGAAAACAACAGTGGATTTTAGGAATCAAATGGTTTTGATTTCTAACATTGTAGGTTTTAGTAAGTTTTTGGTCAAGTGGTGGTTGTTGTTAATTAGATTTTGGTGGTTATGGAAGCCAATTGAAACCTAGCTTATAAAAATATTCCGCTTTCTTTAGTTTCTAAACTCATTTGTTGTTTTTAAGCACATTTGTTTTCTTTTTCACTATAACTAAGAATACCAGTGTAAGAAAAATAAGAAATAATAATCAGTAGAAATAAATGGATTCGACCATTTATTTTATGCTCAAACTAAATCCATGAATCATGTGGGTGAATCACGTACTTCCATTGATGTTTTTGAATAATTCTCAGTAGTGAAGTAGAACTACTAGAGAACTATTTACAGTACAAAGGTTATGTTCTGTGTTTTCGTGGAGAGAGAAAGAAGAGAGAGAGTCTAAGAGAGAGAAAACAGATTCTGATTACCCATACAATTAAAATCTTACTTCCCAAATATAATACATATATTATGTGGAACAGTTATAACTACCTATAATTCTATTTCCTTAAGAGATAAGGTAGTGAATTATACACTCTTATCCTTAGGATAAGTAGATTTTAAATGAATCTCTCCTAATTGGATTTCTTAGTAGGTCATGCTATCATGGACGACCCAATTGGATATGGGTTTTAAATCTAACCCAATTTCTACCAACTAAAAACACAAAACGAGACACAAACACTCGCATATGCTTGTAGGCCTCATACCGTTTATCACATTCTGTGTGTTCTGTTTCTATGTTTGTTGCAAGACTTGTGTTATAGTAACTACTTTCAATTTAGAGTAACTTTACACATAATCTATTTTCTTATTTCTAATGCCCATGAGACTCGCTCATTTATGTGAAAGAGTTGAAAATGGGGTAAAAATGGGATTAGAAAAGATATTTCAAAGAAAAATGCTCAGCACACTACAAGAAAAAGCAGAATTGGCGATTAAAAATAGAATTTTCGTCGCTGAAAGTAGCAGAATTGGCGACTAAAATGGAATTAGTAGCTAAAAGTGAAGACTTTTGGCGACTAAAACAGTTTAGTAGCCAAATGTATAGTTATTGGCGACTAAAAATCAGTTTAGTGGCCGATTATATGACTTTTAGCGACTAAAAAAGTTTTAGTAGCCAAAAGTGAAGGTTTTTGGCAACTTAAAAAATTTAGTAGCCAAAAGTATAGGTTTTGGCAACTAAAAAATAGTTTGGTCGCCGATTATACGTGTTTTACCGACAAAATTAAATTTTGTAGCCAAAAGTGAAGCTTTTTGGCTACTAAAAAAAATTTAGTAGCTAAAAGTCTACAATTGGCGACTAAAATTCAGTTTAGTCGCCAAAAGTGGAGGTTTTAGGCGGAAATTAATTCTTTTAGCGACTAAAAAAATAATTAGTAGCCAAAAGTATAGAATTGGCGACTAAAAAACAGATTTAGTCGCCAAAAGTGGTCTCCTATTTTTTTTAATAAATAATTTATTTTTTACATAAATTATATTGAATAAAAATAATTATATTTATATATATAGTTTTATATTAATACGGGTCAATATACTATATAAATAATATATGTTGCATATATAATCATGTAGTGTTGTAGAGGCATAGTGGAGAGAGTGTGTTGTTTAAGGTTTAGAATGTGTGAGGTTGATGGTTTGAATCTCAGTGGAAGAAATATATATATATATTTTCACGGAATGAGCTTTGGCGACTAAAATTATTGGTCGCTAAAAGTGTTTCTTTTGGCGACTAAAAGGTTTGGTCGGCGATTCATTGATTATTGGCGGCTAAAAGATTAGTCGGTAAATGTATAATTTTAAAAAGTGTAATTGACTATTGGCGAACAAAACTTTGGTCGCTAAAGACCTATTTTTTGCCGACTAAAACTTTTTTAGTCGTCAATACCTCCAGCGACCATGTGTTCACGAAAAAACCGGCGACTAAAAAATTTAGTCTGAAAAACTAAAAAGTCGACTTTTGGCGACTAAAAATAGACTTTTGACAACTAAAAATTTAGTTGCCAAAAGTACTTTTTCTTATAGTGGCAATACTAGGCAATCAAAATATTTCAAAAATTTTCTTGGAAATGAATTATTTTGATTAGCCTTTGCATAAACCATAGTTCCAACCATTGTTCCTCCATATTGAGGAACCCCAAAATTCTCAATTGCGGATTCATAAACATCTTTCAAAGAGTCCAGTGAAGTCACCTTCAAGCTATTCCTCTTCACCACAAATCTACCCAAACAAGACCCATATAGAAGAAACCAAAAACACATAACGAATCCCACTTTTTCTCTCACTTTCCTGAGAAAGAAAATGACCCCAGAACCGAGCAATCAAAACTCAAATCACTTTCTCGAAACAAACCCAAACCCAAAAATCAATTCTTTACACAAATTTATTTTGAACCCACATCATTATTTATCTAAAAATGACGTAATTCTTCTGGGTTTTATTTTATTTTTTCTTTTTCAGCTGAATATGGATAGTTGGTTGTTTGGAAGACAACAATCTGCAAGAAAAAAGAAAAAGTTAAGGAATTGTAAAAAAACCTTGCTTATTGGATAAAAAAAATGTGGACTTTGGATTGTTTTTGGAAAAAATTCACAACCCTTCTTCACGAAGTAAACATGAGATCTAAAACCGCCATTAATGAAAGCTTTCAAAGCTTTATTTGTAAAATCAAGATAAGACAAAAATGAGGTTGCTTATCAAGATAAGACAGAACCGGTTGACTATCAAATTGAAAAAAAAAAAATTCAAGCCTAGCCGGTCATCCCATCGGACGGCCTCTTTATTTTGATGAATACTACAGTACAACGGTTGGAGCGGCTCATATCAGATCGAGAAAATTGTCATTTTTTTTCTCAGATTTGATGAAAATTTTGCTAAACCGTTGGAGATGCTCTTACATAACAAGTCAATCGCAAATAAACTTTTAATCAATCAAACACAAGTTGAAGTTGACTTAGTTTTTACAAGATATATATGCTTATCGAGTAAGATATTTAAATTGAATTTGAAAATTTAATAAGTTTTAAAATATGTTCAAAATAGAATTATTTACATAACAAATTAATTTTAAATAAATTTTTAACAAGTCAAATATCAATCCAACTCAAATAAGGTGATTCGTTTTTTATCTTTAACCACAACAATGGTGAAAAAAATAGTGATAATTGGAGTCACAGTAAAATCATGAACAGCAGCTTATTATATAGGTATCCATAAATAGTAAATCAGGACGGTAAAAAGCTGAAGATGATAAAGCTTGTACATGAGGGAGGGAGGGGTATTTATTTAAGAGTTACAAAAGATGCCCATTACTTGGTTGGTTGTAACAGTCTTCAGTCCTTGTACAGTTGTGCTGCAGTTTAGTATACTAGATCCGAATCTACCACACACAATTTTAAACAAGTCTATCCTGAACAATCTGTCAAATTGTACTCCACACAGACCACTCAGACCCAAAAAAAATTAAATAAATAAATAATTTGAATGCAAGATTTTACCCACCCAATTGTAGTAGTTGTCCTGAGAAATAAAAAAGGAGAGTTCCATAGATGTTAATAAATAAATTTATTATCTAATAGTTCTTATAATAACTAATAATATTTTTTTATTAAATATTATTAAAAAATATCATTAATTTTTAATTTTTAATAATAGTTTAAAAATTATCATAAAAAATTCACAAATTATAAATTTTAGCGACAACTTCAAAAAATATCACAAAAAAATGTTATTAATTTTTAACTTTCAACGACAATTTAAAAATTTGTCACATAAAAACGTTACTAATTGTAAATTTTAACAACAATTAATAATAATTATAATAAAAAAAAGTCACTAATTATCAATTTTTAACATATACACAAAAAAAGCATCACAAAAAAAAAAAAAAAAATTAACGACAATTTTATTATAACTAATTTTCAATAAGACTTAATAAGAATTAAGTCCAACTATAAAAACTTATGAGTAGTTTACCATTAAAATTCCACAAAACGAGACAAACACACATATACAAAATTGTACCCACCCAATTAATTATGGATTTTTATTTAGAACTCGTAATATAGGTTTTGGGGAGACGTATATGAATCAGATTTTGTTGGGTTTGCAATAAGAGAAATATAGAAACCGCAACAAAAATGAAGAGAGAGAAGCTGCTTGAAACAAAACCAAAGGTTTATATTAACTTAGCTTCATGGCCTTCTAGATAGAAGTGCACTCGTCCAATTCATTTTACAATTGCCAAGGCACACAGTCAATCCGTATGCAGATACGTGTAGAGTTGTAAATAAACAAACTATTCAAACTCGACCAGTATTTAACTCAATGAAAGCTTTTTCGAAATTCTCGTTAAGTAAATAAGTCAAACTTAAACATATTTTAGAATTGCAAATACTAGTTTTAACATGTAGTCATCATGGTCTACTCGATATCTCAACTTCAACACGAATACGTGCGTTGCATACATGAAAATACCATAAAGAGATGTAAGAGAGATTCGGGATTAAATATTAACAATTAAATGATGTGTTTAATAACTTCCATGTTACAATTATGAGAATGTATGTAAAAAACTATTAGGAAATCAGAAAATTAAATTAAATAAATGTATAACAGATGATGAGCATAAGGAGATTAAAATGAGGAACCAAAGAAAGAAAGGAATACAGGGAATAAACTGTAATGAGATATTAGAAACTTCTTCAACATCCAGGCTTAAGTTTCTTGATGTTGATTGTCTCATCGGTATCCTTATGTAAAAGCACACCCTTAATGAAAAGCAGCAACTTCGTCCCTGAAGAATTTGAGCAGGTCCTCGATGCTCTCATCTCTAAGATCCCTTGTGTCTCTCACTCGCAAACTTACCTGGAAACATTTAAAAGCATTAGATTGGAGGCATAAAATTCAAACGGTCTGAACAATCAGATTGCAAAATTAATAGGAATTCTAGACAAGATTAACACATGAAACAAAAATGAAATAGGAGATTTAATCACAGAATGTTAGATATTTGAACAATCTGGTGAGTATTTTCCAACATATGCCAAATATCATTTAAATTGTCTAAATGTTTCTACTACTAGTTTCCATCAATTTTCCACAACATCTTTGTATTCAATTGCTACGATAGAATCTCCCTATTTCAGAAGCTCAATATGACTATCAAAGATCAATATTTATACATTGATCATTATTCACCACCAGGGAATGGATATTACATGCTAAATATCATTTATATTGTCTAAATGTTTCTACTACTAGTTTCCATCAATTTTCCACAATATCTTTGTATTCAATTGCTACGATAGAATCTCCCTATTTCAGAAGCTCAATATGACTATCAAACATCAATATTTATACATTGATCATTATTCACCACCAGGGAATGGATATTACCGTTCCAGCTTCTGTTTCCTTCTCACCAACAACCAATATGTAGTTGTATTGTGCTAACTGAGCTTCTCGGATCTGCACAGAGCCAAAACTCTCAGTATACAAGTACTACTCTCTTGGAAATCAAAAATGAAAGTTTAAGGCTCTGTTTGGAAGAGTTTTGGAAATGTAATTCTACCTCTTGATTTGCACGTGGTGTTTGGTTATAATTTTCAAAAATTAATTTCACATCTACTTTTGAAAACTTTTTCCAAGGCAGGAAAATTTGGACTAACCGGTTGTCCTCCCAAATGTCCGGCCAGTTGACCGGAATAGTATAATTTTTTTATTATTTTTATTTTTACAATTGGCACCTGTTATTTTTTATATTTTAAATAAAAAAAATTCGGAATTTTTTAAAATTTTTTATGAGTATTGAATAGAATTTTGTGTTGTGTTTCGTTATGAGTTGTAAGTTTTTGTATCAAATATCATATGTGACATCAAAAATTCCCCACTCAATTCAAAACTCTTTTCAAAACTCATTCACCAAATAAATTTTTCACTCAAATCATAATTCCAAAAATCATAAACTCAAAATACAACTCATATTCTCAAATCATATTTAAAAAATTCTACCAAACGCTACCTAAAATTTTGGGTATCAAAAATTCTGAAGTTGATGCCCAAAGAAAAATTCCTTTCCTTTCTTCTTTAATGAGAACAAAATTCAAAGATAAAGTCCAAAAGAACCAACAGAAATTTGTATCTTCAATTTTAACATTAAAATCAACTTAAATGGCAACATGACAAAAGGGCAATGAATAAAAACTGTTGGGTGATCTGGTATTTGGGATGGATAGTGAGTTCAAGTATCAATAAACAGTTTCGACTTTGATACAAGGAAGTCCAAGCCATGGTAAATTGTTATTAGATGGAATTGGTCATAAATAAACCATCAGTTATTTGCTTAACAAGAAAAAATTAATGACCCCAAAATATAGTCAAGGGCAATATTTTCCGAATGAGTTGCACAATAATTATGTTTCTCTATTTTGGAATGCACAAGAGAAGGGGTTGTATGATTGGGCTTATAAGTAGGAGAGGGAATAAAAGTGTGTTTTTAAAGATAATCTGGATATTGGCATGTACTTGAGTAATCCCACCAGTCAATAAATATGTGTGAACTTAAGATTAAGTTTGTTAATCTAAAAAAGAGTGCTTAGTCAGCACTTAGGGAAGAAATGTCTTCAGGATCCAATTAGACAGCCTCACAAGATACCAAAGGAGTTCATTAAAGCCAAATAAATTGCACAAGCGAGCATTGTTCATTAGTATTATATGCAAAAACTTTCATGGTAGCAGTATGGTAAATTGAGGCCTAGAATGGGAGTTGTAAGCTCACCTTTTTCTGAATTTTTCTGTCGGTTGTATCAACATCAACATAAAATCCAGCTTCATGAATCTGGTCCTTTACCTATTAAAAATTAAATACAAGAAGACATTCAAACCGCTCAGCTTCTGGAATGTGCAAATGGGAAGAGGCAAAGAACAGTTGTTTATGTAAATGATAGACATGAAAATCCTTGAGACATTGTTAGCTGTTGATACCCCAAATTCAAAATTATCATCTGTTCATTAGAATAACTCAACAGAACAATGGCTTAAGACTATTAACATATTATGGTGTAATTTTACATGAGCTTTATTCAAATTTCTAATTGTAAGAAACAATATCCTATAACTTCGATAACAAACGAAATCAAAAGCTTTTGCCCTACAAAGAATCCTCCAAGATGCAGATCAATACAAAAATATGTATAACATTGATTGTATAAATCATTCAGTAATCAATAAAAGTAAGACAGATACATTTGACACAATTTATGAACCATTTCCAGTGATTTGGCTTCATCTAAGCAATAGGTGCAACTAACATTTAAATTATAACTACCACTACCATTGAGAGGAAAAAGTTGCAATTGCCATTTAAATTAAATATAGAAGGGCAATTCAACAAACAGAAAAAGCACATGTAGTCCATAAATAAAAATAAGTTACAGTAATGGATGTGATAACGGACTCTAAACAATTTCCTAACCAAGTGCAAGTCCAAGCATAATGAGAAGTAAAAGGCATGATTTTTTATTCAAGACTTGGGAATTAGGACACAAAATACTGAAAACAAGAAACAGCACAGCCAACATTGCTTCTACCACCTGCATGTGCATCAAGCCAAAATTCACAGGAAACAGGAAAGAACAATGAAAGCACATAAAGCAAAACAACCTGTAGTGCATATGGTTCCGATTTCTCCGAAACAGGGCAAACAATTGCTTGACGCGGACTAAGCCAGAAAGGCCATTTGCCCTTATAGTGCTCCAAAAGTATAGCGAGCATACGTTCAACAGAACCTAGAATGGCTCTGTGTATCATAACAGGTCTTTCCTTCTTAGCTTCATCCTCCGCTGAGTACGCTAAGTTGAAACGAGAAGGAAATTGGAAATCCAGCTGCAATAATTATCAATTAAGTGAGAACTATGTGACGCTGACAAAATAGGAGATAAAGATAAATAAAATTAAAATAAAATAAAAAGAAACAAAGAAAACAAAAGGCATTAACAAGTTAACCTGCAAAGTTGCACACTGGAATTTCCTATTCAGTGCATCAGAAACACTTATATCAATCTTTGGCCCATAAAATGCACCATCACCTTCATTTATCTACATAACATGACTCAAAAGGTGAATTGCAATGCATAAAGATACCCAAGAGGAAATACGTGGAACAATGCTTAACAAACAAAATCCCATCCAGATGACCAAATAAGTAAACACTCGCATATTCAAACCTAGACCACTTACGGATCGACATCTAACCCATTTCAACCACTTATAATCTGTACATAAATCACTCAAAGCAACTACCTTCGGACCAAAACCTCTTACTGAACAAAACTGCCTGGTACATAAAGATGCATAGCCAAAATTACCCAAATTCGTTGAAATTTTATTGCTTTATTATAAACTTTAAAGCAGAAGCACCCAAAGTGTTTTCTACACTTTCTGTTCCACCAATGTCCCTAATAAGAAAACGAAATTGCAAACGATTGATTGCACAGCAAACAGAGTTTTAAACAAAGAGCATCCAAAAATATCAATATCCAATTCACCAACAGAAAATATTCCATTCCATGGTTGCATGTTTTCTCTCATCAAATGTGTAGTTCCAAACATTGCGCCTCTCTTATTTCGTTGATTAATGGTTTCCATGGGGCATGTAACCCATCTTATATACTAGTTCACAGCCAGTTTGAGAATCAAGAATAACAAAACAACTTGCAGATCACAATTATGACGCCATCCAAAATCTAACTCCATCATATTGTAGGTTATTCGTTTTTCAACATTGGGTTCTGATAATCCAATAGACAGCACATATTTTCACACTGTAATTCTTTATTATAAGGTCATATGTATATGATTTGATTTCACTGTAACTGTTGATTTCCAAACTTATCCGCAATCCCATCTGCAATCCCTGCTTTTCACAACAACCATTTTTGTGTGGTATTCTTTAGTGGGGTTGAGTGGGACACAAGGCTTAGTTTAGTTGGTTATTATTTATGGGTTCAGCCTTCGTTTGAAAAGTTTTAGAACTTGAACTTGTTCTCAGCTAAGCTCATGGATTGATTAAGCCAAAGCTCTACTTGGCCAAGTACTATAAACTTCAATATCTACTATCCATGCATAAGTACATTTATACATACATAAATAAACATATTTTACATGAAATAAATAGTGTACAGCAATACATATGTTATCTAGATGTAATTCATTACTAGAGTGATCATGCACTAGTAATTCAAAACCCAGACACAGCCTGAAGACAAACTGATATAAGACAATTGTGGAGAACACTCTCCTACAATTAATGAGCAACACAGTACCATGGGAGAAAAGACTAGAATGAACCCAAGCATGAATTACATCTGAACTATATATGACTAGTCTAATCAACAAACTTAAACTTATTAATTAATTCTAAGAAAACAAACAAAAAAAAGAAAAGAAAATGTAGAACATGTGGCAAAAGAGAACCTCAAGATAAGTGAATCTGTAATTACCTCCCATGGCTTCTTAAACTCGTTCAATGCTTCTGTAAGATGAGCCTCAGCTTTTTCCCATGTTTCTAAGTCCCCAAGATATTTATCTGGCCTCTACAATACAAAATATGTGTTAGCAAGAATAAATACTCTCTTTCGGACCTCCTCTATTGAAGCACAATGAAATGCGTAGAACAAAATAGGCTAAAACAATAAAATTTGTATACCAGAATAAAAGAACACTAAAAGAGAGACAAAACAACGAAATAAGGTAATAAACATTATCCTTCTTGTATGTTGCAAAAGGTAGACTATAAACTAGAAAGAAATCAATGATTGCTAAAATTTCAGCACAACCAAATGCACGTCCAAAAGTGAGAATGTATACTAAAACTGATCAAAACACAATAGAAGATATTCATGAGAACACAACTCACAAGAATTATATTTCAAGACCCACCAACTCTTTAATAGGAGCCAAACTTTAGACCACATGATCACATCTAAACAAGGTTGGATTCAACTCAAGTCTTATGCTTTTAATAAGACTACTGCTGCTGTTATAACTTTATTTTGTTTTATCAAGTTTTAGGAGTCTAGGGCAGACTGGCATGGCAACCTGCAGTATGAGTCCATGGGGCTTATTTGGGGCCAACTCCCTTATTGGGCTATCAAATGAAGTTTTTATTGGATCCATAATGTTCTTTACAATAGAGGGCCACTGGTTCAATGATTAAAACTTGGCCTATAAACTTTGAAGTTGGCAGTGAGAACCTAAGAGTAACCACAACCACTTCGTGCAAAAATAATGCCAAAGGAAGGTTAGGTCTGTACCCAATCTACCCTCCCAGACTGCCATCCAATGGGAGACTAAATGGGGTATATTTTTAATATTCTTAACAATAAAGTACAAAAGTTTCTTATTTTTTACGTCTTAACTACTTTTCTTTTGGGTAAGCTTTTGAAAACCTAATTACAATAGAAGCAGAAGAAGCCACCAACCAATAAACTCATTTTATCTTAGTCATCTCACATATGCAAAGCATCACCCAAGTTGTAGAAAAATTGGAAATCACCATTAACATGTTAAGTATGACTCAAGACAATTACACAAATAACTTTGATGCACAAATGAGTACCATATTGTCATACCGTTGATAGCTTCAAGTCAAAAGTGAACCCAAATATCTCATAGGTGTAACTGATGAACTCTAATGCATTCTTGACTTCATCTTTAATCTGAACAATTAACAACAATAGTCATACCAGGAATTCAAAACAAAATGTTAACAGTTCTTAGCAACATATAAGCAAGGTTCATCTAACCTGGGCCTCCCTGCAGAAGATGTGAGCGTCATCCTGTACAAAAGTTGTAGTGTTAGGCGTAAAGAGCTTCCATCAGCCATGGACTACTACTCAATTGGTAGTAAAAAGATGTTAAGTTCTCTTTGTCATTTTCTTTTTACTAGTCTTATTTACTAAAGTGTTACATGACAATGGACCAGCTAAATTCCAAATGAATACGGTCTTGCTGGACAGTAGCCTGTAGCCAATTGAGGCTCAAGGAATTGAAATACTAGTGCTAGCACAATAGCTACTGTTTAATTAGGACAAAAGTTTAGTAAATTCATCAAGATCACAAAATATCATAACAAGGACTAGTCCTAACATAATACAACAAAAAGCTACCTGTTGAAATCTCCTGACACGAGTTAACCCACTAAGTGCACCACTAGCCTCATTCCGATGCAAGACTCCAAAATCAGCCAGGCGAAGAGGAAGTTCTGCAGAATTATATGAAAAAATCAGGGTAAAAACAGCACATATCACTCAAAGGAAACAATAGATGATAACACAGCTTTGGGGGAAATATAAGCTCAGTCTACAAAACTTCTACACAAAACATATTCAATCCACACAGCATAGATACAGGAGAAAACAAGATAAATTCAGGTTTGGAGTTCTTCAAATCAACCTTTTCCACTCATTCTTAAGACCAAGCTAGTTTCAATTTCGACACACGCAGTTACCCAATAAAATTCAAGATGGAGCATAATTTAGCCCAATAAAAAAACCCAGGTGAAAAACAAAAGGAATGAAAATGCAATCTAAAAGTTGTATGGATTAAAATGAACTAACCCCTGTATGAACGAACTCGATGATCAAATATTAAACAGTGCCCTGGGCAATTCATTGGCTTAAGTCCGAACTCTTGCTTCTCAATCTGTACCAATCAGCCAGAAATATTACTTATATAATCAAGCATTTACCCACTGAAGAAAGAAAATATGAACCCAGATACAAATCTATATTACTCAGGTAATACACTACAAAGAATTTCATTCTCCACTAAGGCTCCATTTGCTTTGACGTAAAATGTTTTTCTCAAAAATATTTTACTCATTTTCCGTTGTTTGGTTGAACAAAAAGTAAGTAAAACATTTTTTAAGAAAAATACTTTTGCATCATTTTTCCAAAAATTACTTACCTTTATAAATTCCATTAGTCAATTTTTACAAATTGATTCTCACTCACTACCTTTCAACACATTTAGCCTTTTCAAATAAATATCTTAACTCACTAAAAAGTCATAAATGACACTTTATATAATCAAAATTTCTCTTTTAGGTAATAGAATGTTTTTGTTTCAAGTGTCAACCAAAAGCCGAAAAACAAAAATAAAAACAAATTTTTTTTTTTTTTTTTTTTTTGGGGGTAAAATCAATTTACAAGAAAAATATTTTACATCGAAAAAAACGGAGCCTAAATTACAAAAATCTCAAACGAACTACCATATTTCTTACGAAGGACAATAAGTGCAAAGGAAAATATACAATTAAATATAAATCATACAAATATTATATTTAAGAAAAATGACTCCAAAAAATGTAGGTACGCAATGAGCAACAACAAATCACTCAAATGCCCAAGATTTCAATTGCAAACCATCATAATCAGGACAAATGCAAAGCATCTCACCTCAACTAAAAACATATTCTCCTTATACTTTGCAGCATGACCAGATGTTTCCCAGAGTTGCATGTTATAGATATTTGGTGTCACAACCTGCCCAAATCAAGTTAATGATATACCACATGCACTTATCTGATGTCATTCAGTATTTATGGGCATAAACTATTTACCTCTTGGTATCCTCTCTTCCAATATTGATTTCGTATGAATTCCACCAATTTGTTGTAAATTCGAGCACCATGCGGAAGGAAGACACAGCTTCCTGGGCTGAAAAACATACAAAACGCAGCAAGTTGTATCAAGCATAAGCCTAACTAAATAGAAGTAATCTTGAGTAACTAACAACTATACCTCAGTGGGTGAAAAAAGAAAAGCTCCTGAGTCTTCCCCAGTTCTCTGTGGTCATATTTCTTTGCCTCTTCCAGTCTGGCGATATAATCCTGCAACAATGATTCTTATACATTAAAAATATTGTCATTTGAAACCCACGACAGCATCATAATTTTTCTCATAACTACATGATATATTTAAGGGTGAAGCCTTAGTTGCACGAAGCGGGAGCAGGGAATCGTAGACATTCCAAGAATTGTTGGTTGGGAGCGTTTGTATATATATTAAATAATATAATATATAAAAATATATTGTAAGATTATTTATTTTTTCCTCTAATGATAATGAAAATATATGTTATAAATTTAAATAAATAAATAAAAAGTACCCCTTTCGTCCCAAAATAATGGTCCCTTTTGGAGAATCCAACTCTTTTTATAGTATAATTATTATATTTTAAAAATATTAATTTTTCAAAATTACCCTTTGATAGTACATTTTTTAGATAATAACAATTGTCATAATAGTACTTTTTGTGTTATTAATGAATTTAAAAGAAGGGCAAAATAATAAATTCATATTATTTTATTCCTTGATTTTTGAAAAGGGATTAATATTTTGGGACAATGAAAAATGGAATAAGGGAGTAATATTTTTGGGATGGAGAGAATATAAAAAATCGTATGTTAAAATATTATAATTATATACTTTTATTAGATTTTTTTCATTTATTATAAAATATTTATTTTAAAATATTTATATTATTTTTTTTATCTATTTATTTTAAAATTATTTGTTTAATTTATTTTCTTACAAAAATAAAATATAAGAAGAGAGAGGGAGAGGAGAAAAAGAAGACAGATGAATGGAATAGAAGAAAAAGAGGGGAGAGAGAGAGAGAGAGAAGAAGAAGAAGAAGACGATAGAGAGAAGAGGAGGAGATCGATCAATCGATCTCGACAGGAGACGAGAGAGAGAGAGAGAGAAACAAGATCGACCGAGAGAGAGACGATGAGATCGAGAGAAAGAGAGAGACGACGAGATCAATCGAGAGAGAGAGAAGACAGAGACGATCGACAGGGAAATTGAGGTCAAGAGTGAGGATGACAAATCTAGATAAGTTCCTTCTCTTCTCAGATTTGCATTTCTCTAGCATTAGACTCGCAATTCTTCTCCAATTCTTCCTCAGAAGCGCAAAATCGCGCTTCTTCAACTGATTTGTGAGCAACTTCAGCAATTCCTACTACTAAGGGTGAAGCATCAATAAATCCCAAAATCTTATAGACGGTTTAATCCTCTCTTTTTTCTTATAAACCCAAAAGTCTTATTAAAGTGAAAACTACATAAAATGGTAGTCACTTACATGTTTGGGTTTAATTTTTTAAGGATAAAAGTGGGTTTCTCAAAATGTAAAATTATACATTTGAGCAATCCGCGCTATAGAAATTTCGAATTTTTCCTCATTTTGGAACAAATCTCACTATTACGAACAAAAACGTAATACTCTAATGTAACACTCCAATAACATAGCACTTCAATGTAACACATTAAAAAACTCCTTGGTGTATTTTTTCCCAACGTAACACTAAAAAAAAATTCTTTAGTGTACTTTTTCCAAACGTAATGCTCTAATGTAACCCAAAATATATATATATATATATCTTTAGTGTACTTTTTCCAAACGTAACACTCCAATCAATGTAATTCCAAACGTAACACTCCAATGTAACACACACAAAAATACTAAAAAACTCATTCAAACGTAAAACTCACAGTTTGAAATTATACATTTGTCCAAAACTTACTAAGAAATATTTCTTCTTTTGAAATGGTTTGAAGAATTCCACATCCGTTTTTTGAGTGTTACATTGGAGTTTTAGGAAAAATATACTAATGATTTTTTTTGTATGTTACATTAAAGTGTTATACTAAAGAATTTTTTTGAAGTGTTACATTTGGAAAAAGTACACTAATGAATTTGTGTGTTATATTAGAGTGTTATATTAAAGAATTTTTGTATGTTATATTAGAGTGTTACACTACGGAGTTTTTTTGGAGTATTATATTAGAGTGTTACATTCAAGAAAAGTACATGAAGGAATTTTTTTGTGTTACATTAGGGTGTTACACTAAAAAAAAATTTGGTGTGTTACATTGGAGTATTACAATTTGAAATTATACATTTGACCAAAACTTACTAAATAGTTTTTATATTCATTTTGAAATGTTTGAAGAACCCCACATCTTTTTAAAATATTTGAAGAATCTCATATTCCAAGTCATTTTTATACTCATTTTGAAATGTTTTCCAAATAAAAAAGATTTTCATATAAAAATTCATCTAAATTTGATTCTCATACATTGTGTACCTTACCTTTCTAGCACAAAAGAAAAAAATAGAAGGAAACATAATAGAAACAAGGGTATAACCGTAAATCTAATTTTTAAATAATATATTAAATCTACCTTTTCAAAATCAATAGGACTAATTGGTCTATAAGAAAATTCTTAGTACCAAATGGATCATCATTCCTCAAGATGGGATTTATACGTAAATTTTCTTATATTTAATACGTAAAAAGAAGAGGACCACATACTGTCACAGCACAGACACATGGACCTTAGTTGCACAAAGTGGGAGAGGGGCAGGGGCATGCACACAAAAAGAATCTAAAGTTGGGAGCGCCTAGGGGAGTGTTTAGATATTTTATATTTATAAATATATTGTACGATTTTTTTTTCCTTAATTATAATATATATTTTAAACATGCACATCACACTTCCACTTAAATTGTTGCACAAAAGCATAGCAAATTTTCATTACAGAAGTAACAATCCATCACCAATAATATATATTTTTATTCTCCGGTCTCATAGAACCCAAATCGAAAAATCTATCAAATAATAGAACACGTTTAGAAGAAAAGCATAACAAACACATGAACTCTTTGCAGCTTAACAAAAACAATAGATTTGAAAAGTAATGCAAATACATAGAAATAACACACAGAAATTGCATAACAAATGAATATTACCTTCAAACTTTTTTGATCAGGATAAGATATCCCATAAACTCTTTGCAAACTTTCACGATCTCTATTTCCCCTCCAATATGCTGATGAAGCCTGAATATTAAAATTGTAAATAACACAGACAAAATACTTGTAAAATGCATGCAAATAACCAAACTCCAAACCTTTAAACAAGCAAATGCTTTCACAAAAGATGTATTTGGTATATGTGGTCCACGACACAAATCAACTAAGGGGCCACATCTATATACTGTGATAGTTTTGTCTTCAGGTAATTCATTAATGATTTCAATCTGGTTAAGACAATAGAAAAACAAAGTATAAGATACAATGCAAAAAATAAAATAAAATAAGAAATGGAAATAAATCAAAGCAATTGAAGGATCAAATGCTTCAAGTGATGTAAACTTACCTTAAATTTATTTTCAGAAAACATCTCAAGAGCTTGGTCTCTCGTAACTTCAATGCGATCAAAAGGCTGCTTTTCCTGAAATGAAAAGCATTTAAGGTAATATATGCTTATGGAAGAGTATCCTTTGCAATGCATTGAAAGCACAAACATTATGAGCTAAATCATAAACCTAAACAATTAAGAAAGAAATCCCACAATTTTATCATGATTCTACAAATTCAGAATCCAAATGTTAGACGCAATATAAGAACAAACTCACTTGTGTGCATGCATATATAATAAAGAGACCTACCTTGAGCGTGAAGAGAAAACAGAGTACTCTATATATTCATATTCACCAAAAGAATATGGTTCATGTAAAAAACAAAAGAGTTGATAACATTTCATCAAAAGGCAAAGGGGAATAATTTAGAAGAAATGATGTTGAAACGACTACCAAATCTCCTTTGAAATCCAATCCATGGTCATAACTAAATAATATGTCAAAGGCAATTGAATTTTAAGAAAGAATGATCGCGACATCTAAACAATAATCACTAATTTTCAATTCTTGATAAGATTTTTGCACTGTCCTAAACTAATTTTAAAAACGCATATTTATTGTTACATGTACTGAATTTGAATGAAATAAATAATAAATAAATAAACAATAGCACCTCAAACAATAGTATATAATTAACAAGGAAAAAACCAAGTGTAACTTCATAATAGGCCAACTTCTAAATAAAACAAGTAAATGAAAAATACCCCAACAGCTTTCGCTGCCCCTGATGCAATCTGTTTGAAGTGATCCTCATTTAAGCCCAGATCACCATAAAAAGCATCATAATAAAAACCCTACAAGGGCAATTAACCATTTCATGAGAACCTGAAAAAATTGCAGTTGTAACAAAGAACAAACTTACACAACGTAAAGGATAAACAAAATGCATCAAAACTTTGATTTTTAGGAGATACTCCTCAAAGGCTTGCGTGCATCACAGTTTGAGGTGTGCGCCTGAGGAGCACCTTGTATGCCTTTTGTGCATAAGCAAATAAAGAATACGTACATGGATAGCTTGTCTTGGACTATTGTTATACATAGTTTAAACACAAAAAAGAAGAACCTCTTTTGTAACTTCATTCCATGAAAAAAAAATCTTGTAAATGACTACCTTAGAAAAAACACAAAGTTAAGGATTAAATGAGAAAATCGATGATTTAAGCTAACAATGTTGTGTAATTGTATTCACTTTCGATGAAGGCAAGCTTCCATCTTTTTTTAAATAAATAAATTTGAGGTCTTTAAGAAAAAGAATATAGACTTTATATTTTATTTTTAATATGTTTTTACTATTTTCAAATATTATTTATTCTTTAAATATAAAATTTGAAATGTTTATGCCTCAACACCTATAACTACATATCGCCTCAAAAGGGATAAAACACCTTGCGTTACATATTCGTGTTTAAAACTTTGCTCACATGCAACTCCGTCTTGTGCATAAAGATGCAAACTTCCAAACATGTAGAGAAACATAATACAATTGGAGAAACAAATGCAAATGGAGAGACTTGAACTCAAGGCCTCTCATAACTTGAGCTCTAATACTATGTCAGCTCACCACTAGTCCCAAAAGCTTAAATGGTTAGGAAACAAACCCAAGACTGCATATCAAGCTCTCCAATAATGATTAGTGATCACACATACCACTCTTTAGTCTTTATCCACATGAATAACAAACACCACTAAAACAAAAATCCATATTTAATCTAATTAGACATGAACTTTCATGGTTTGGACTTAAAAGTCAAATTATTCACTAATACCTAATTCTTTACAAACAAAATTACCATATGCTCTTCTATTAAAAATTTAAAAAACAGAGAGAGAGAGAGAGAGAGAGAGAGAGAGAAGAGAATTCAGCTACGTTAAGTGAAAGTACGACAGTTATGCCCAAATTATGCTGTTTCTGATTGGTGAAGAAAATTGTTCAAAATTGGTGCAAAACTAGCACTGCACTGCACTGATCAAGGGTCTAAACAGTAAGACCAGTCTATTGTCACACAATGCATTACATGTCGTAAATTTCCTCCTACTTCCATTGAGCTCTTTTTAATAGCAGACAAAGTAGGAACTGTGTCATATGTTGGTTAATATATATATGTATATATTCAAGAGCTTGATGATGGCAAGATCAACAGTTAATCATCTTAAATTCCTGATAAAAATATAAAATTGAAATTACACTGCAATATATCTTAGTTAATAAGTATGCAAGTGTGAACAATTCAGAATATAATGCACCTCCCCTCTTGTAGTACAAGGCCCAATGCATAACTTGCACCCATATTCCATCTCAAGAGCCTGCACAAATCATAAAGAGAACCAAATCATTTCAACCCAAATACAAATTTTTTGCCAACTACATTGAATGTGAGCCTATACCTGCCCTAGAATGTGAGCACTTGAATGCCAAAAGGTGTCACGACCTTCATCGCTGTCAAATTTAAATAATTCGAGTTCGCAGTCACCTTCAAGTGGCCTCAACATGTCCCACAGCACTCCATTGACCTTCGAAATCAACGCATTCTCTCCCCAGTCCTTGGAAATCCCTTTCGCAATATCGAGTGGAGTGGATATCCATTTCTTCCCATCCTTCACACTCCCATTCCTCAATATTATCCTTCCAACAACAAAAATTCAAATCAAAACTATATCCCATTTTGGTGAGGATCTAACAAAATCATATTAATTTTGTAATTTAACTAATTAGTCTAAACATGTCCTGACATTCACTCTTGGGATTCAATAGTCCCCTAGGGATTGCACTCACATGGCTTTGGGATTGGATTAACAATTCAACAAAATACATACCCATGTTTGCCTAAAAAGAGGTTCATACTAATTAGTTAAATAATTAAATTACAAAAATTAATAGGATTTATGAAACCCTCCTTATAATTTTAAGTCAATCCAAAAGGGATTAATAAACCCACCACTAACTGTCTAGCAATGCTAATACCCTGTAATGCGGTCAGCCAAACAAACATATATGGCCTACGGAATACTATGTTCAGATGTACTGTTACTATTAAGGGACGTTTGGCAATAGGTTAAATTAGTCAAAAAGGAATTACAAAAATCAAAAAACCAAAAGGCAAAAAAATTAATGTCAGAGATTTTTTTTCTCATTCTTTCTCCTTTATTTTTTGATAAAAAACCAAAAAAGTCATTCTAAATAACTCAACTTTATTAGCCTCATATTGTATAGCCAAATAAGGGACTAAAAAAGCTACTTCCCAAATGAACCCTTCATCCAACTCTAATTTTCTTAACCAAATATAGGGTTCAAGATTAAGGAGACTTATGTCTAGGTCCTAATAGATAAATTTATTATTCAATAAGTCTTATGATAATTAAAAAAAAGTCACTAATTATTAATTTTCAGTAATAGTTTAAAAATTGTCATAAAAAAACGTTACTAATTATAAGCTTTAGCGACAGTTTAAAAAATCGTCACGAAAAAAATAACTAATTTTCAACTTTCAGCAACAATTTAAAAATTCGTCAAAACAAAGTCATTAATGGTAAGTTTTAGCGACAGTTTATAAAAATTGTGACAAAAAAAATCAGGTCAATTATTAGCGACATATGCAAAAAAATCCTTACAAAAAATATTTTTACCAGCACATGTGGGTATAATTTTGGATTTTTTTTTTTTTTTTTGGTGGGTCTTGAACATTTTTCTATTAATTTAATTCCAAGTCATATCCACCCAAAACAAACATGCCACTATAGTTGAGGGGAATGGTGAAGGATGAGTACTTGATGGGATCGCCGCCGATGGATTGACGGTGAGCGAGTTGTTGGGCTTTGATGGATTCGAAGAGAGCGATGCGTGTGGGAATCACGGTTTTCAGATACGCTTCGTCCTTCGGGTAGTCCGGGACACACTCCGGCGGAGCATTACACTTCTTTCCCATCGCTGGTGGTGGTGGCCGTGGCGGTGGCGGTGATCAGAACAGGAGGAGCTAGGTCTCACACGGCTGAGCACGGCGACGAGGAACACAGAATCCTGGTTAACTATTTTGCCAGAGGTTTAGGCTCCGTTTGTTTGTGGGATTATCAAAGTTGATAGATCGTATTTGTTTATATAGTAGTATCATGGAATTAATTTGCTACCGACCCTATAGGACTTTGTAATTATTTTTTTAAAGCCAAGGATAAAATAATCATTAACCTCTAATTTTTTTAGTAAGAATCACCATGTTTGGTTCTTTTTGTTTTTGTTTTTTTTTTTTTTCAAAAAGTGATTTGAAAACTCTATTTTAAAAAAGAACCTTTATTTGGTTTTCAAAAAAATTGTATCATTGCAATTTTAAGTTTCCCTCTAATTCAAGGAGAGAGACAATTTAAAAAAAAAAAATTTTATCACATCAAAAAATAGGGCCATTTCCCTAAATAAGCCAAAATACTAAATCAATTCCCAAACTAAGCTTAGTTTTGAAAGAATTCCCGAAATAGGCTAAATCGCGGTTGTGAATCGCGAGTTCAACACTTTTCCGCCTGTCTCGCGTGAGTTGGGTAATCTTAAAATCGTGGTTACAAAACGCGAATTTAATTAAGAAATCCCGGTTACAAAACGCGATTTTAATTTTTTTTTCTTGAACTGCATTTGAACCACGATTTAAAAAAAAAAAAATTCTTAAGAACTTCGTGGTTATGAACCACGAGTTTAACCAAATCTCCATTTTTCAACCCAAGGCTTCATTTCAACAGACACACTGACAACTCTATGCACACACATCACTCACACTCACAACACATCACTCACAATAATATACATATATATATATATTAATATATATTTATAATTTAATATATATATATAAATTTTATTTCATAAAATTGAAAACAATATTAAATATGAATAATAATAATTTATAATAGTAAATAATAATTAACTATATAAAATAATTATTTTTTATTTTAATTCTTAATTTTTTTTATTTTACTGTTTAGAGATAAAATTTATTTTTATTTTATTTTAGGGTTTAGGGGTTAATTCTTAAAATTTATTTATTTTTATTTTAGGGTTTAGGATTTATAAAAAAATAAATTTTAAGAATTAAATTATAAATTCTAAACCCTAAATTCTAAACTCTAAAATAAAAATAAATAAAATTTAAGAATTAAACCCTAAATCCTAAAATAAAAAAATAAATAAATTTTATCCCTAAACACTAAGGTAGCGTTTGGTAACATTTACGTTTTTTGTTTATGTTTACAAAAATTTTATAAACTGGTTTCTGTTTATTTTTAGAAAAACATAAATTACAAACGTGTTTGGTTTGAACAAAATGTTTAAAAAAAATTTAAAACGTAAACTAAAAAATATGTTTGTTCAAGCCTAAAATATTTATATTTATATTTATATTTATTATTTATGACAATGGGATCACACATATTATAATTGAAAAAAATTAATTAAAAAATAATTGAAAAAAATTTAATTGGAAAAAGCGTGATTTGTAAAAATTTTTGAGAAAAAATTAATTAGAAAAAATTTAATAGAAAAAATTATTTGAAAAAAAAATATTTGAAAAAAAAATGAAAAAAAAACACGTTTGTAATTTATGTTTTAAATTTTTTTTTATATTTATGTTTTAAATTTTTTTTAAACATTTTGTTCAAACCAAACACGTTTGTAATTTATGTTTTTCTAAAAATAAACAGAAACCAGTTTATAAATTTTTTGTAAACATAAACCAAAAACGTAAATGTTACCAAACGCTACCTTAGTGTTTAGGGATAAAATTTATTTTTTTTTTTTATTTTAGGATTTAGGGTTTAATTCTTAAAATTTATTTATTTTTATTTTAGAGTTTAGAATTTAGGGTTTAGAATCTATAATTTAATTCTTAAAATTTATTTTTTTATAAATCCTAAACCCTAAAATAAAAATAAATAAATTTTAAGAATTAAACCCTAAACCCTAAAATAAAATAAAAATAAATTTTATCTCTAAACAGTAAAATAAAAAAAATTAAGAATTAAAATAAAAAAATAATTATTTTATATAGTTAATTATTATTTACTATTATAAATTATTATTATGCATATTTAATATTGTTTTCAATTTTATGAAATAAAATTTATATATATATATTAAATTATAAATATATATTAATATATATATATATATGTATATTATTGTGAGTGATGTGTTGTGAGTGTGAGTGATGTGTGTGCATAGAGTTGTCAGTGTGTCTGTTGAAATGAAGCCTTGGGTTGAAAAGTGGATATTTATTAAACTCGTGGTTCATAACCACGAAGTTCTTAAGAATTTTTTTTTAAATCGTGGTTCAAATAGCGAGTTCAAAAAATAAAAATCGCGTTTTGTACCCGCGGTTTCTTAATTAAATTTTTTAAGATTACCCAACTATTTTGGGAATTCTTTCAAAACTAGGCTTAATTTGGGAATTGATTTAGTATTTTGGCTTATTTAGGGAAATGGCCCCAAAAAATACTATATATGTATGAAAACATAATTTCTTTTGTTAGAATTAAAAAAAATTTCAACCACAAAAAACGTAATTTTTTTTCTAAATCGGCATTAAAAAAATTCTTTCGTAGAATTAATTTTTCATAAATGTTATGCAGAAAATTGATTTACAAATTCGCATTAAAAAAATCATAATTTTTGAAAATTTACTTACAATTTTTTATGTTTAAATTTACTTACAAAATCGTAAATTTATGCTTAAATTTACGATTTACAAAATTTCAAAATTGTCTATCTACTTAAATTGGAGGAAAATTTCAATTTGAAAAATCTTCAACATATCATTTTCAAAATTGTCTCTCCTTAAAATCCTCAACATATCATTTTAAAAAGTGAACTCAATTTTCGAAATAACCAAACAAATACTCTAAAATTTTTAAAAACTGAATTTGAAAAATAACAACCAAACATAGTGAATAATGCTATATATGTATCGATTAATGTATACACTGGTATACCAACAGATAATTTGACATCATTTGTATGATTTTGAATATTTGTAACTTGTATAATAAATGTAGTCAATAATAATATCATAACACTAGTTAGTATATTAATGTGTACACTAATTGATGCAGATAACACTACTGTTTTAAATAGAAGTCAAGATTACTACGTCTAAGGGTGAGCAGCGGATATATTGATCCGCCAAAACTGACCGAATCGAACTGATCCGCCACATTTTTTACAGATGCGTAATGACGAGCGGACAGTTGCAGATTGATTTTCTCCAATCCGCCAACCTGGCGGACAGATGGCGGATTTGAGATTCGTTTAGCCGAAACCGAACCACCAAACCGCGAGCACCCCTAGTAATTTATAAGACTTTGTGTTTTCAATTTGTTTAAATATTCTGTTTGTATTTTCAATTAAAAAAGAGTTTAAATATTCTATTGAAAAAAAGTTTTCAACTTGAATATCTTTTTTGAATTGAAAAAAATAAACATATTATTTATCTATATATATATATTTTTTTTAAATCTATCTCTAAAAATAATAAATAGAAAATATGATATATACTGGTTGGTTTTTGTTTTCAAAAACAGATATAGATGTAACAACACAGAGACATATAATCTCTACTATTACTCTGTTTATGGTTTTGGTAGTTTGAATTGTTTTTATATTTTAAGAATTGCAAATTGTAATACTTTATGTGGGATAAGACATGCTGTGATTGTGATATTTTAAAATTTCAAACTTTTTTACTTTAGATGAGGCATGCAGTGATTGTAATATTTTTTTAAGTCATTGACTGTAATACTTTTTTTTTTTTTTTTTTTTGAGAAAGTGCACAAGTTGAATTATGTTGAAAATTTATAAAATTTTAAACTGTCAAACCAATTCGCATCCATCCGCCAAATCGCCAATCCGCTCAATCCATATCCGTCGGATTGGCGGACGGATGTAGATTGATTTTCTCTAATCCGCCATTCTAAGAGACGAATTGTGGATTAGAAATTCTGTAGCCGCAATAGACTCGCGCCTACCTCTAACTACGTCTCCTGATTAAATAATATTTCTAATCGCATTAATAGTCCTCCGAGTTCCTAATGTTACAAAGTAAAATATCATTATTGTAAAATCCATTAGACCAGAAAATTATATAATGAAGCAAAAATTCTTATAATGTAAAATATGACTTTGTTATTTTTTTAGAAATGGAGGATTAGATAATCATTTAATATCTAATTTTTTGAATAAAAAATCTCAACTAATTACTAGTCTCCTAATTGAATAGTGTTCCCAATCCGAGTAGTAGTTCCGCTGTTCTTAATACCACGAGACAATTACTTTTTGACATAAAATATAATTCTTGCTAAGTACGCAAAGATTAATAATCCACTCCTATAGGTCATGGATTGAAAACAAACAGCAGACTAGGGTTTGGAATGGTTTTTTTTTTAAATTGTTAATTTCGGATAAAATTCATTAAACGGCGTAGTATTTGGTGCCTCTGTGGGCCTGGCGTGGGAAGCAAGCAATGGGCTTGTTTGATTCCAATTTTGTATGGGCTGCTAGAATGGTCAGATCAGATGTGACCCGAAATCCCTCAAAATGGGCCTTATGAAGAGCCTCAATATGAGCCTACGAATCTGGTCTGTTTTTTTATTTTTTATTTTTTATTTATTTTATTCTACTTTAAGTTAGCTTGATTTGGGCTCAGCAGATTCATTTTTTTTTGTTTATGGGTCTAGAAGATTGGTCCATGACCTGAATGTGGAGGGACCTCTATTTCTAGTACCATCATTGGCCTATACATGATAATACGGCTCAAACGGTATACAATATTAGCAAAGTTAAGATTGGTCATTTTTTAAAACGATATAATATTCGATATAACTTGTTACTATAATTTTTAAATGGATCAAGTCATTATCAAACCTATATAACAGGAAATTGATATAAATAACCTGTTGCACATTTAAATATCATTTATATTAATAGATCTCATGACATCTTTGAATTATTTGTATAACACCATCCAACTAAATTAGAAAGTACTTAAAATAAGACTTTGAGACTAATAAATAACCTGTTCCACTATTTCAGACAATAAAAAAACTAGTAGGTCACATGAATTTACCCCAGGACTATAATATAGTATTTTATAGAATCAATGATCTGTTCTCGTTAGAGAATGTCAATAAAAATAAAAATGTTTCAAACCTCTAAAACAAATCCTCTGATTAGACTCACAATGATGTGATATGATAGATATCAATTTTTGTCGCATATTAAATTATATAGGACTCAACTCTATTATCACATCATTATAAATGAATTTCGAGAGCGTAAATTATAACTATCTAGCATTTCTAGGGAATTGGGCTTATTGGGCTCCAAAGATGCTCTTTCGATTTCATGTCAATAGTCAAGACAACCCTCTTTGCTGGATCTGTGCCTTTTTCCCTATTTGTTACATAATTTTTCTGTTTGCTTCTCTGTAATTTTTTTTTTTTTTTTTTGGGTGCAGTAACATTATTAATATGAAAAACAATCATTAGTCGACTCAAACATTGAGAAGTCGTTTTATTTTATTTTTCTTTTATTTTTTTGAAGTCCAATAATCATGTATCCAAAGGAACTTTGGGCAACATTGAAGTGTGAACTTTGTATCAACTTCATCATCAATTGTGTCAAAAGGTTAGATTTTTGAAAATGGTGATAATTTCATTATTTTTAACCTCAACCCACAGGGGTTAAATTATGAGAGAGGGATTTGAGATTCGAATACAAAATGTATTATTTATTCTGATATAATTTTTAGGTTAATAACCGTCCAAAAAACTTAAATTATTAGAGAACAATAATTTCATTATTTATTTTCTCAACACTAATCAACTTTGACCAATGTAGTCCTCTGTCTTCGTCTCTCTATTTTCTTATATCAAGTTGTCTCTCAACCACACAATTAATTTTATTGAGTTTCATTATACAATAGAGAGTTTAGTGACCCAACACAAAGATGTAATGTATCCAAAATAGAATATTTAAAAAGTGTTTAGAATTTGAATTTTACATTATGTTTGATTTGATAATTGATAGTATTTATGAGAAAATAAAAGAAATAGTAAGGGGAAAAAAAAAAACTCTATCACTTGTTTGGATGTGTAGGAGATGCTACTATATACATTTTTAAATAGCTACATATGATATGCCCTTATAACAACGTTACAAAATTTTATAACATAAACCATAAAATGACATACTTTTTTCACTACAAAAAGTATATATTTTACTCATCGCAAAAAGTAAAACTTTTACTATAGAGTTTACATCGTAATTTACTTTTACTAGAAATTGATATAACACACTACAAATATTTGTAATTTGTGGTTTTTTTTTTTTTTTTGTTAAAATATAAGATAAAAAAATTTAGAGTGTTTATTTTTGTAATTTTTACAAAAAGAGAATAAGAAGATTTTTTTTTTCTTTTTTTATATGATTTTTTAGCTTTTTAACATTTTTAATGACTTTTTAATTATAACTAATTAGCCTATTGCCAACTATCCCAAAATATTGTAATTTTTAACTAAGTACCATTTGTGGAGTTTACATCATAGATTCAGGGCCGGCCCTCGGGCATAGGCCACAAGGCCATGGCCGGCCCTAGGGCCCCTCAAAATACACTAAAAAAAAGGGCCTCTTTCTATTATAATTTAGTGTAATATATTAGGTATGTTTTAAGTCTAAAAAAATTAAAAAAAGATCCAAACTAACTTAAAATCAATTGACCCATTAAAAAATTGAAAGGCCATTCAAAAAAAATTAGCATTGTTATCCATTGAAAATAGACCCAAAAAAGGGGTTTCTCTTATTATAGTTTAGTCTAATATATTAAGTATATTTTAAGTCTAAAAAAAATTAAGGAAGGCCCAAATTAACTTAAAATAAATTAATCCATTAAAAAATTGAAAGGGCCATTTAAAATAATTAGTATTGTTATTTATTGAAAATGATTTTGCAAAAAAAATTAGATTATGTAAGCATGATTGATTTATTTGCTTCTAAAAATACAAGAAGAGTGAGGATCAAGCGATACTTATTAGTTATTGTATTGTAATACTAAGTATTTTTTGTGATTTTTGACACAAATCTTTTGTCCTTTACTTTCAAAATTATTTTTTTTCATTCAATAAAAAAAAATGTGAAAGGCCCCAGAAATATATTAATTGATTATCGGCTTTGAGCCCCGAAAATCTCAGGGCCGGACCTGCATAGATTTCCCATTTTCCTTGCCCAGATTAAAAATCGCAATCATTTTTTTTTTCTTTTCTCACCTGTTATATAGATTTAAACTTTATATAATTTGAATCATACTCAAAATAAATTTAATCTGTACATTTTAAATTTTGATTTTTTTTTTCTTTCTAAATATAACATTGATGGGATCCAATGTGATTGATGAGGGAGGATATTTCTTGAACATTAAATGATTTTGGGATGCATATAGCATCCACGTATGCTTTCACCAAAAGAGAGCCACCAGGTGCACAAACCCTTTGGTGGTTTTGCACTCAATACCACCACCAATATTAACATAGCTGGAGAGCCATATGAAAAAGCAATATATATCACAGCCAAGAGTGAAACCCACATGCATTTGAGCTTATTTAGGTAATAAAAACACTAAAACGGTGTTGTGGTTTTTTATAATCTTTACACTTGGTCGGTCTTTGTTAATAGTTTAGTACACATGCCAATGCCATGCCACTCAATTAAAAAATAAATATCGTTAGGTAGCATTTGAATTTTGAATTTTAATAAAATTTTGTAGAGGATATTAAAAGGTATTAAAAATTTAGTAATTTAGTATCTCGTCTCACATGAGTCAAGTAAACTAAAAACAACAATGCCATTATTCCACCAAAAAAAAAAAAGAAAAAAAAGTTAAACTCTCTTAAATTTCACATCAATAGTCAAGATTCATTTACACAACAGCAACTTTCAATACACTGTTGATTTGAAATTCATGACAATTTTTTGGTGCTAGGCTTTTTGAACCAAAAATATCCTATTTGCATTTTGGATTTGAAAAATAAAATAAGTTGAGATAGAAAGGAAAAAAGAACAGAAAAGTAACAAAAATTTAATAGATTTTAGTACCCCATGCCATGTGAGTCAAGTAAACAAAAATATTCTTAGATTGTGTTTGAATCTTGAATTTGTAGACAAAAAAGAAAAAGAGGGGAAAAATGACAAAAAATTAATAGTTTAGTATCCCATGTCATGCGAGTCAATTAAATAAAAAGTATTGATAGGCTATGTTTGAATAAATAATAGGAATTGTGAATAGAAACGAAAATAGAAAGAAAAAAGTCTTTTTTTCTTCATAATTTTTTACTCAAATTTGTTATCCAAATATAGTCTTATTTAGCAATAAAACTTTTTGTGTGGAAATTATTTAATATTCCCGGAGTACTACGTGTCTATACTCCTTAACCAATTATTCAATATGTCTCCTTATATTCTCCAATCACCCAACACAATACCCCACCTACCCACATTCTCCACTAATCATAATACTATAAAATACCACGTATCTATACTCCGAAATTACTGAATAATTATTTTTTTTGTGACCCCCACAATTAGGGAGGTAGGACACCACCCTCCATTTGGAGAACATGTTGGGTGTGGAAGAAGGGTTTGTGATGAAAGTAGTATAAGGGCATGTGCAAGCATGTGCGTTCCGTTCCCACCGCCATTAGGTCCACAGCTGAGCTAACAATGAACCCCAAGTCACCTGCTACTAAATTGCACCACCACCGCATTTACCACTATTACTATTCACCACCTTGGCTTGTTGGCTCTTCCTCCACCACCACCACTAACCAGTCCTTGGCATGGCTTGCTAGCCTCTCAAAAAAGGACCTCACAACATCATACTACTATCTTCTCTCTTATACATGCTCACCTGAACATCTAAGATGTTAGTCGGCCATTGGCTGAATATTATTCTCCTCCCCTCTCCTCTTCCAGCTAAAAGTGGCTTCTCTATTATGCCACTTAACCTATCGCCTAAAGCTCCCAAAAAAAATTTAAAATTTTATTATTCGTAAATGTCTCATTTTATTATTTAGCCTAAGGTCTCAAAGAATCTTGGGCTACTATTTTTTTGATCAGCAAAAAAAATGAAACTTTATTGATGAAATGAGCAAAAAATGCAACAAAATACATCAATAAAGGAGGGGAGTGCAATTCATAGGAATTATTTATAACTTTTTAAATTATGGGAGTCTGCATCAAAGTAGATATTTAATATAATTTTTACTTATAGTTTTTGAGGTAAAAATAACTATAAATAAGATTTAAAAAAAAAAAAAATTAATTGTTTAAAATTTTTTAAAAATATATATATATATATATATATTTAAGTTTTACTTTCTATTTATCACCTAAAAAACGGTACCAAAGACAATCATTGTCTTATCAGAGGCAAAATAAATCTAAGGGCAAATCATTCAACACAGTGTTTAATGTGACTTAGGTGCCATATGTTTGAAACATAGAAACAAGTTCTTCAAATATGAAATAGTTTTTTTTAGTTTTTATTATGAAGTAGGTTGCACATATTTGACTCTTTGTAAACTCTCAATTATGAGAACTTTGTGCACTATATTGCCATTTCTATTTGGTTACAATCAAAAGAGTAAATTGGAAATACTGCATTAATAAATGATAGATTCTCAAGTAAAAATTTTAAATAATACATTGATTTTTCAAAATAAAATTCTAAATAAAAACTTTGGGTATGTAATAGTACGTGATAATTTCCTATTTGCGTCGAACAAGTTAAAGATCGAACTTTAATTTTGATGGAAACTTATGCATGATTTTAGAATTTACTTTTGCATGTGATAAATGCAAGGTGTTTAATGACTTTGTAATGCAGGTTTCATGTTTGTCTGCTAACTGAAAATGGATGCCACCTTTTATGACATCCACAATCTTACAAATATAATCTTTGTACATAAAATTGACCGTACGGGAATGATGTGAAAGAAATCATTTTTAAATTTGAATTATAATATTTGATATTTTTATTTGAAATTAAATGACCAGTTACATCATTGTGTATAAAAAATTCAATACAAAAATTATTTTACAAAAATTCAATAAAAAAAAAAAGTATGTTTCATTACTCATCTAGTAGGCCAGTACATTCTCTTCTAAATCGATATACAAATAGAAAATTCAAGTGTAAATTATATTGACTTACCGTGAAAATACAATAACGCCACTAATTTTACATAGTGACATTTGGATTTCTTTTAAAGTTTCAATTTATATAATACTTAACTCTATTTTCATCCATAATTCATATGAATAAAAAAATAATATTGTCAACTTTTTTAGACTGAAATATATTTTTTACCTTGTTTATCTTCATGTCTGTACATGTCATCTATGTTAGTTCCAATCCCTTTATTAAATAGGAGGTTTATGAAATTATGATAAATTTGTGAAATATATTATATTTTCTCCAAACTTCAATGACGTCAATATAATTTACGCCAAATTTCAAATATAATTTTTGTATAGAATGATATTGAAAATCAACTTTTTATTGTAAAACAGAACACTCATAAAAAAATAGTTTGAATTTATAAAAATGACATTAATTTTTTTTTTTTTTTAGTTCTTATAACTGTAATATACATTAATAGAAAAAGGTATGACTTCCCACTTTCCAAGGGACCATACAAGCTAAAGAACAGATGAACCTGTCAAGAGAAGCACTAGTTTTAGTTCTCCAATTTTCTGTAACCATCACTAGTGTGGATGAGTATGTCTAACTAATGAATGGTCTAGATCAATGAGTTGGCATGCTCACATGCACAGTATGGGTTGTAGGGTGCAATCACCATTTTATTGTTCAAGGGCCCTTCCCATCAACTAAAAAACGCGAAGAACACGCCCAAAAAAGACAAAAACATTATATATTAAAAAAATAAATATATATAATAGAAAAAGCAAATCCTCAATTTGCCAAGTAACTACCAAGTCATTAATCGAAGGGCTTGTGGCACTTTGATAAAGCCTTGGCTACTCTCAGGGATTTGGTGCAATGATTTTAAAACAGCTATCTAAATACTGGTAACTCGTATTTAGGACTTGAGTGTGAGATCGAATTCTGGAAGTTGTACTCTCTAACTAAAATGGTGTGTGTATTGTGAAGTTAGTGTACATACCTGAAATTTGTCTCTCATTCTACTCCAATCAATTAACCGATAAATACTTTATTCCGAAATCAACAAACAACAGGGTTGAAAAAGTTTACTGGTTGACCAAAAAAAAAAAAACTATCAAGTCATTCTCTTTTCTTCTACCATGTTTTTTGGTTTTATACTCCCAGTCTCAGGTGAATATGTCACTTCCACTAATGCGACAATCCGATTATAATTTAGAATTCATAATTTATGTATAATAATATGATAATTAAATTAGGTCTTATATAATTGAATTTGTAACAAATTAAAAATTAACACATAATATGTTTTATTGTGTGTAAAATTAAGAGAGCCTTTTAAGGGTCGCAATATTTTCCTAAAATTATTAAGCACCTTAAAATTTTATACAGTATTGTTTACATAGTACTCGTGACAAATATCTATGTAATATCCCTAACAAATGCGAAATCAGAAAACAGAGAGTGAGTCATTTTTATTGTGCAATTAACTAACAATGATGGGTCAAAAGATATGTGCCTATAAAATTTTTCATTATATCATACTACAACATATAAAAATTTTAGGGAATAATTTTTTTTGTTTCCAAAAAATAAAAATTTAATTGCAAAAAATATTTGGGGACTAATTCTTGTTGTTAAGAGAATAATCATTAAAAAATCGTCTCCAAAAGTAATAAAAAAAACTAATGACAAATTTTTGAAAATATCACTAATAAATGCACCTTTAGAAATTAAAAAAAAAATCCAAAAATATTTATTTTTTTAGACAAAAAAATGATATTCATCACTAAATGTCTAATTTTGTTACTAAAAATATAATAATGATACTTTTGACAATTAAAATATTAATTTGTTGTAGTATCATTAATTGAGAAGACCACATGAACAATATTACATAATACTCCAACAATCTAGATGAGTCACTTAGCAATTCTTCCCTTGAACTAGGAAAATTATTAGAAACTCCTAGAGTATTTTCTGGCATTCATTTTGTATTCTTATTTTATAATTATTAAATATGTAATCTAACAAAAATGATGAATCAACATTTCACTCATAAATTTTTTTGACTTTATGATTTATTTAAAACAAAAGGTAGATAAGATTATATGATGTTTCGAGATTACTGAATAATTTTCTATATTGAATTGACCTAACATAAAAATTTAGCCAAGGTCACATGAGGCATAATTAGGACAGGCTTTGGCCGACATAGGGCACCATCCTTGTAGAGAGAGAGATTTAAGAGTTGAAGAGTATCAAATTGGTCCTTCCGTAGACCTCCAACATGTTCGCATCCGACATGTTGTCCTTAAAACACTTTTATCTCAATTACCTGCCATGAGTTGTATGAACTAAAACAACAAATGCTGCTTATAAAAAAATTTATCGACAAAATAAAATATTTATTGATGAATAAAACCGTACAAGTAGTATAACAAAATTACATCCATAAAGATCCAAAAATGAAAATAAAAAATGCGAAGATGAGAAAAATTAAAACATAATAAACACTCAAATATATAAGGACTAATATAATTCGGCAATTTGTATACGTTCATAGGTAAAATTTGGCTAAACGAGTAGATTACAATAAGAATACTCTCTTTTTGCAAACTCTTATAAACCCCAATATATATATATAGGATTTAAAATTAACAAAACGGGTCAAAATAGATCCAAATATAAATTTCAGGTCGAACTGTGATTTACCCATTAATCGCCTTGTGCTAGCCACCAAGGAGGAATATGAATGTTAGGGTTATCCGTCAAACTAATGTTCTCTTGTTATCTCCAAGTTACATGGAATAAAATATCGATTATTCAATAAGATCAATTCTTTTGATTGCATGATGGATTATCCTTGGAAAACACTGCACGCCTATAAGCCAGGTGCTCAAGATCTTTTATTTTCATCAAAAAATTGGCTTCAATTTTCAACATTGTTCCCATTGCAAAATGTTGGATTTCTATCCACACCTTGCCCTAGTCTTTTAATTGAAACAAAGTAGAATTTTGAATTCAATTCAAGATATACCCACAACAATTCCACGTCACAAAATCACTAAATCATTGCATGATTTTGTTTACATGAACAATAATATTATGTACGGATTTTTTACTTAAATATTGATCCAGTTTCATTCTACACATTATAATACATAAATTCTATTTCAACCACACATTTTCATTCGAAGCAATACTTTGGACACACCATTTTTAACTTTGTTCTCATTACTTTTTGGGAAAACTAAAAATTCAATACCATCCTAAAATCATGTCATTATCAACCAATGATATACCTGTTACATTAATTTTTTACTGTCTGAAACATATGAGCACTTCCCATCATCTTCAACCCAACTGTAACTTCATTAACCTGTTTCACGAGCCATCTATGATTTACTTGTTCATATATGTACAAATGCTACCAGGTTACTAACACCAACTTGTAAATGATAAATGCATTCATGTACTCTACTCACATGCATGTCCTGGAATATATATATATATATATTATATAAAACACACAACTCAAAACAAATTTAAAGCTTTGTCACTGTTTTTATTTTATTTATTTTTTTTCTTTCAAAAACGCTAGTATTGTTAACTGTTAATTAACTGCTGACCATTTTTAAATTCAACCCATCTTCCTTGTTTATGAAATTATTAAAAAATTTAAATATAAAATTACAAACACGCACCTGCTTTTCTTGCTTTTGTTTTGTTAGCTCCAAACTCCTCTTTATTGATGTTCTGTATCTTTTTGCATGCTTTCATCAATAAAGTTTTTCTTTGCCGATCAAAAAATATATATATGACTAATGCATATATATATATATATGTCAAAGTCATGATCAAGCATCACATGGCAAGGGTTTTAAAGTGAGCTCGTGAACCCTGGAAGTTTCTGAGGCAATGGGGGGACCGGTTCTTTGCTACATGCTAATGACTCTTGCATGAATATATACAAACTCTCTCTCTCCCCTCAACTCCACATATCTATATCTATTTTTATGCAATCCATTGGTGTTGACCATTAATGTCAATCCTTTCCACTTTGATATAAAATTCAACAAACTTGGCTTCATTGGGCTCAGCTTATGGTATTTTGAAGCAAGTAAAGTAATATGCGTAAAGAACTTACTCTCAGTGTAAATGTGTAGTTAAGATTAAATGAATATATTGTATAATTTTATATTTTTAATGAAATATTTTATATTTTATATATATATATATATATATTGTGAGGTTGGTGTGTAGAATCAATCTTGATTATATATTGATAAATTTTAATAAAATTTTTGGATATGTAGTATTACTGTTTGATAATTACTATTTTTGGTGCATCTCAACAATGATACTATAAATATACATTTCAAAATACAAATATTAAAGCAGATTCACTAGAATGAATGTTAAAACGAAATGTTCATTTTATTGGAATATTTCTTCTTATGCTTGGTTCGGTAAAATGTCATGTGAATTTAGAAAATTCTTATAACACATACCTCAAGAAAAAAAAAAAAAAAAGTACCATATGCCTCAGTTATAATTTATTGTGATTTGTATAATGTTGGTTATGATTTAGTTATAACCTCTTGCGCTCGTTATTTTGATTATGAATCATTGTAATGTTTGTTATGATTTAATTATGACCTATTGCGATTATTATTTTTGTTATTATGGCCAAAGAGGTCATTAGTTATGTTTCAAGGTGTTTGGTTATGATCCATTATGCGCTTTTAATTATGATTAAAAGTGATTTGATTATAACACTTTATTATATCAGCATTACAAAAAATCATAACTACTTCTATGAGATACACCCCTTTTGGGAGATGTGTTTGGTAGAAGAACTCGTGAATTTATCATTATTTTAAATTTAAAAAAATCATATATCCAATAAAGTAGTTTTTTTATACCCATCAAAGTATATAATTTAGAATTTTTTTACAATTAAGGCAATATTTGGCATGAAGGTTTAGTTTGGACTGGGTTGAGGTTATTTTAGGTATAAAAAGACAAAATAGATTTTTTAGTTCAATAAGATAAAATATCACATTTAAACCATAATCATTTTAATTTTTATTTTACAAAAATTAAAAAAATTAAAAAATTTATTTCAAACAAAACTTTTTAACCTCAAATTAAAAAATAAAAAAAAAACAAAAACAAAAAGGTAATCCACATCATGGCTAATAACATCAATCCGTACAAATAAATGACTAGAAAACACTCATTTATTGAATTTGTTTGTCTATGGCTCTAACCACGACAAAGTAGGTCTCAATCTCAAACATTTTAGCATCAAAGATTGAAAGCCTATGAGATTTTGAGTATCTTATATTTATCAGCTTTTGGTCTAATTATATGGTACAAGACTCCAAAAATTACAACAAAAAAATCGATGAACCACTAAAATCTGATCCAAATTGTTGACTTGATTTAGTATTTTAGTCACAGATTTGGTTCTTAAAATGGTAAATCCATTAAAATCGGTCCCATTTTCCTTTCCAAGACTGTAGTTTTGGTTCTTAAAATGGTAGAACCACTAAAATCGGTCCGATTTTCGATTCAAAGACTATAGTTATCTGATTCCGAACAGTGATATATTTATTTATATCTATATATATAAATTAAAATATAAAATATTTCTTATAATGTTTAAACACTAGTCATTATTATTGGGAAATTGATAACTCTAACCAACTTAACCAATCTAATTATTGTTAATTTATTTAAGAACATAAAACACATACCATATTTATTGTTACATACAATTCTTAGAACTGCAAAATCGAACTGAACCAAACTGGTTTATATGATTCGGTTCTGATCTGGTTCCATAGATTAATGGTTTAATTATGGTTTCAATTTTTTCTAGAACTGTAAGAATCGATTTGGTTCTTAATTTACTCTAAAATCGGACTAATCCAATCTGTGTACACCTCTACCAAAAATGGTATACATAATTACAAACCAAGTCTGGGTGTAAACAGCAATGGTTGGTGACTCGAAAATACATGGCTCGAAACACCCAAAACGAAAACTGAGAGGGTAATTTATATTAATAAATTGGGCCGAGCTGGGTTTTGGGCCGAGGTAAGCCCAAGTTCGGAAGACAGTACATACACCGGTCGGAGAGGAGCATTATTGTTAGTTCGGTTGCTAACCAGGTATCCGTATCTCGGTCGCGGCAAGTGACAAGCTAATCCGATTCATGAGAAAACGGAAGTTAGGTCGGTCTAGGGGTACTTCGGGGAGATAGACCGGTCTTAGAGTGACACCGGTTCGGGTGTCTTAGTCCGGTTTAGGCAAGACACGGTTCGGTTTAACTCTCTTATGTTTAGCTCGGTTGTAGCATGATAAAGCCGAGGTGAGAGAATGGATTGTAAGGGCCGAACTAGAGGTTACTTCGGTCGTATTGAAGTTCGGCTGTGGTGAAACCATCTCACTTGGTTTAAGCAGTGAGGGGGGTGTTGGAGGATAAGCATTATCTTCCAGGAGTATGAGTCCTAGGAGGACTCTGCATGGAGGAGTTAGAGTTCTACTAGGATTGTGCTATGCGAAACCTATATAAGCTCACCAATATCGCCTTTGGAGAGGTAATGCAACTTTTGCTCCCTGAATACATAGAGCTTTTGCCTTCTTGTCTTGCTTACTGACTTAGGCATCGGAGAGGCTTCGACACACCACGCCACCACGCTTGTGTTTTCAGGTGATAGAGCGACGTCGTACAGAGGAACGCAGACTTGATCAACAGGATTATACGAGAAGGTATATTTCTTTCCCGTACAATTGGCGCCGTTTGTGGGAATACAGACAAGAACAACCTCTTGATCAAGCTTTCTCTCGAACATCAATGGCGAATAATGAAGAATTACCTCAGTCCGTCGTCGATGGACAAACTCCAGATGGGGGTGCAAGGCGAGAAGGCCTACCCTTGGTCGCTCCCATGGCGGATCTAGAGCCACAAAGACACAACTCCAGGAGGGATGCGAGGGGTCGAAGCGAAACAATAGCCCTCATCCCTCTTGTTCGCAAAGCCCAGAAAGGCAAAGGCGCAGAGTTGATCCTCAAATTTTGAAGGATCGCGTTAGAGAACAAGACGAATTGATCCGTAAGATGGCGGCGGACATGGAATCCTTAAAGCGCCAGATGAAGGGTAAAGAAGTGGCGACAGGAGAGGGGCGCAACAAGAAACGCCGCCACTCGGAGGGTCGAGTAGGAATTCTACACCTCCCAACCGGAGCAATGTAAGCCTCGGGACAGCGACACGCGATCCAGATCCTCCAGACTCGCTACCTGTGTCCGAGAGAACGAAGTCTGAGAGGTTATACACCGGGAAGCACCTATTGGCCTCACATACGCGCGAGCGAGGTCTAGACAGACGGAATTACCCAGTCGTCCACCCACGATCCATGCTAGAAGAAGGCACGATGGAGGAGGACGCCAGAGCGCGCGATCCACAGGGTTCTGCCTTGCGGTTATTGGACGCATGGAAGCGTCGAGGTTGGAATGACAATGCCGCGCCCGGCATCTGAACCGCGGACAAGGCATTGGTGAGGCCGCAAACCTCACCATTCGCCCCAAAGAATAGAGAACGCGCCTTCCGTCGAGCTTCTTACCCTAAATTCACAACGATGGAAGACGGACCCCTACACGTACTTGAGCCACTTTCGCCAGTCATGGTCAGTATCTGCGTGAACGAGGCCTTGATGTGCATCCTATTCCCTTCTAGCCTTGGCGACCTTGGTTTGACTTGGTTTGAGAAGCTTCCAGAGGGCAGCATAGCCTCCTGGGCACAATTGGCTGAGGCGTTTGTAACGCGGTTCAGAACAAACACAAAAACCCCAGTGGAGATCGACCAGCTACTCTCCATCGACATAGGCGACAAGGAGACCCTGAGGTCATACAACAGTCGCTACTGGGAGACATTCAACCAGATTGGGGACTGCCCAACTAACCTCGCCATCGCCTAATACAAAGAGGCCTTCCGGTCGGGAATGGTGAGGACTCTATCACCATGACGCCACCCTTACTATGGAGGCCTGATGAGAGAGTGCATCGGACATCGTGTGGAAGAGGATGGCGCTCGTGCCAAAAGCAAAAACCGCGCGACCACAACATCGAGAAGAAGACCTCGGAAAGGTCAATGCGAGATCGCCAAAACCGAAACGACGAGGCAAAGCGAGACAACAAATAAGAGATGGTTGAGAATCCGCACCGCCATAACCACGGTATTCAAGAAACCGATCTACCGTATACTTAGTGAGATTCGAGACGAGCCTTTCGTCAAGTGGCCAGCCAACCTAGGCGAGGCCCAAAAGGACTATGATGACAGATCCAGATGCACCTTCCACAAAGAAAATGGGTATCGCACTGAGAATTGCATGCCGCTGAGGCAGCATCTGGAAGAATTAGTGGCAGCAGGCCACCTGGACAAATACATAGAGGGAGGGGCACAGCCAGCCCCTCAGGACCAAAATATGCCCAATAGAATGCCAGTCGACGCCCCACCTCAAGGCGTTATTAACGTAATACATGGAGTCTTTGAACCTGAGCGTGTATGCGAGCTCAAAGGTTCAATTAAAAAGGTTGAACACTTAAGGGAGGTGCTAAGCGCCCAACTGGTTGTTAAGAAGGGGAAGACAGAGGCCACAAATGTCATGTCTTTTTCAGATAAAGACTTGGCAAGGATTTATTGCCCTCACAATGATGCCTTGGTCATCACTCTCCGAGTCAAGGATTTTGACGTCAAGCGGATTCTGATTGACCAAGGTAGTTCATGCGAAATCATGTACTATGAAACCTTTAAGCAACTGAAGCTTCAAGACAAGGATTTAGCCCATGCCGTATCCCCTTTGATTGGATTCAATTCTATGCCAGAGTGGCCAGTCGAAAAAATCATCCTTCCAGTTAAGGCAGGGAGCGTGACGAAGCAAGTAGAGTTCTGGGTGCTGAAGGTCCCCTCCACCTATAACCTTATCTTGGGCAGAACATGGCTGCATCTCATGCGCTCAGTAGCGTCCTCCTACCACCAAGTGATGAGGTTTCCCAACGACACCGGAGTAATAGAAGAAGTTTATGGGGATCAAATCATGTCAAAGCAGTGCTTTGTAACTGTAAACGGCAGCCGCGCGGACAAAGGATATGTTCATTCGGTAGAGGAACCAGAGAGTAATGAACTATTCGCGGATGTTGGCAAAGCGGCTAGTCAGAAAGTAGTGGAGGACTTGGTGGAAGTCAGGATAGATGAGGAAAACCCGGATAAGTTCTTCTTACTTGGCTCGTCGTTGTCCAGCACTGAGAGATTGGAAGTCTTGAAATTCCTAACTTCCAACATCGAAGTGTTTGCCTGGACCCCATACGACATTCCAGGCATCGATCCCAATTTCATTTGCCACCAACTCAACGTCCACCTTCGCGGGCCATTCATTCAACGCACACGCAAATCGGCACTCCACCACGCAGAGATAGTGGCAGAAGAAGTGGGTAACCTTCTGGAGGCAGGAGCAATCAGGGAGGTACATTATCCCAAATGGATCTCCAATACAGTCGTGGTGCCAAAGAAGAATGGCAAGTGGCGTGTCTGCGTCGATTACAAGACGGTCAACAAAGCATGCCCAAAGGATAGCTTCCCCCTACCAAGGATAGATCAATTGGTGGACCTAACAGCCGGGCACAGCAGGCTTAGCTTCCTCGACGCATAGAGAGGCTACCATCAGATAGCCATGCACGAACCAGATCAGGAAGTAACATCCTTCACCACTCCAAGAGGACTATACTGCTACAAGGTCATGCCCTTTGGCCTAAAAAATGTAGGGGCGACGTTTCAGAGAATGGTCACCAAGATGTTTGAACCACTGTTAGGCAGAACAATGGAGGCTTACATCGACGACATGGTGGTCAAAAGAAAAAACGCGAATGACCATCTAAAAGACCTAGATGAGATGTTCCAGATCCAGAAGAAACACAAGCTGCGCCTTAACGCTTCTAAGTGCGCATTGATTGTAGGGTCCGCAAGTTTTGGGTTTCTGGTGACCAATCGGTATTGAGGCACCCATCCCAAATCAAAGCAATTCAGAGTTGGAGAGGCCTAACTCGGAAGGAAGTCTGATCTCACCTGGCAAAGAAGATTTAACCGATTCATCGTAGGTCTTCGACAGATTAATCCATTCTTTCGTCATTAAAAGCTAAGTTTGAGTGGGATGAAGAATGCGACCGAGCTCGAAAGCTTGAAGGAGTACATGTCCTCCCACCTCCTTGTAACCCCAATTCACGAGAAGAACTTTTCTTATACCTAGCGCTCAAGAAACGCAATCAAGTTGTTGGTCCGTGCAGAAGGAATCCAACATCTGCCCATCTACTACGTAAGCAAGACTCTGCTGGGCGCCGAAACAAGGTATTTGTCACTGGAGAAACTGGCATTAGCCTTAATGATGGCCTCAAGAAAGTTGTCGCATTACTTTCACGCCCACACTATAGTTGTTCTCACAGCCTTCCCACTCAAGGCTTTATTTGAAAGGCGAACTTTTCTTGGCGAATTTTGAAATGGGCAGTAGAATTGGGACAATACGACATCAAGTTCCAACCCAGAACCACAATAAAGGCTCAGGCACTAGCAGATTTTGTCGCGGAGTTCACCCCTGGAAGTCACCACATTCGACCGTTGAAATGACCGAACTAGGGAGGAGGTTGACGTCGGAATAACGCAACCCCTAATCTTGGTTGCTCGGTCCAGCCCCAAGACGCAGTAGAAAGGGTGGAAGAAGTGAACCATGCTACACCAAGTCGACTCACGACAAACAAAGACTTGGTGCAACCGAGGACAAGGGGCAATGAAGCATCGACTCAAGAAGCCACCGAACGTGGAAGATCCCAAGACATCATCGATCCCTCGCTTGGAAGTTGTTCGTTGGAGAGATGTGGCAGCTCTTCGTGGATGGAGCATCCAACAGGCATAGAGCAGGACTTGGCATAGTCCTCATCTCTCCAGACGGCCTAGTAGTGGAGCAGGCAATCAACCTGGGCTTCCCTGCATCAAATAATGAAGCAGAGTATGAAGCGCTCCTAGCCGGTCTCAAGTCGGCATTCTACATGAAGGCCACCGAGCTAATGGTTTACAACAACTCGCAGCTGGTGGTAAACCAAATATCTGTCGACTATGAGGCAAAGGATGATAGGATGGCCAAGTACCAAGACTTGGTCAGAACAGAGATAAAGAAGTTCGAAGTAGTGAGGATAGAACAGATTGGTAGAGAGGAAAACAGTAGAGCAAACGAACTCGCAGGCCTCGCCTCAATGGCAGACACCTCCATTCCCCATCCACTACTAATCGACTACCTGCCTAGACCAAGCATTGAAGATCCAGAAGCTGAAGAAGTATATTGTGTAGAGCTAGGTCCTTCATGGATGGATCCCATTATACTATTCCTAAAGGACGGCACCCTCCCAGAGAAGAAGAAAGAAGCCAACAGAATAAGAGCAAAATCACAGCGGTTTTAGCTCTCTCCATCTTTGGCATTGTACAAGAAGTCGTTCACAGGACCTTACTTAAAGTGTGTCCACCCCAGCAAGGTGGAAGCATTCCTGTTCGAAATACATGATGGGGTATGTGGCAGCCATCAAGGAGGAAGATCATTGGCATACCGAGCTATTTCACAAGGATACTGGTGGCCATACATGCAAGCAGATTCAGAGAAGTATGTCAAAAAATGCGAAAAGTGTCAGAAGTTTGCGCATCAAATACACCAACCCGGAAGAACTCCTACCTTTGACTAGTCCATGGCCTTTCGCAATGTGGGGCTTAGACATAGTAGGTCCACTTCCAACAGCACCAGGTAACAGGAAGTTCTTCCTTGCGGCAACAGACTACTTCACAAAGTGGGTGGAAGCAGAAGCCTTGGCGTCGATCAAGGAAAAAGATGTGAAGAAGTTTGTCTGGCAGAACATCATTACTCGCTTTGGCATACCAAAAGCACTGATCTCAGACAATGGCACTCAGTTCGACGGCAGAATTTTCAGAAGCTTTTGCGAAGAATACAAGATAGAATTCTACAATTCCACACCGGCGTATCCCCAAGCAAACGGTCAAGCCGAGGCATCAAACAAGGTAGTGTTGGACGGATTGAAGAAAAGGTTGGAAAAAGCCAAAGGCAAATGGGCAGAAGAGCTCCATCATGTTTTATGGGCTTATCGCACCACACCACGGCGGTCAACAGGAGAAACTCCATTCTCCTTAGCCTATGGCATGGAAGCAGTCATTCCGTTAGAAGTCGAACTCCTCACAATTCGGAGCGAAAATTTCGATCCAGACTTAAATGGCGAAGCTATAGCATTGGAACTTGACCTTGCGGAAGAAAGAAGAGACAGAGCATTGGTTCACATCGCCTCCTACCAACAAGAACTATCTAGGAAGTATAACAAAACTGTGCATCCAAGGCAATTCAAGATCGGCGATTGGGTACTTCGCAAGGTTATGGGCAACACATTGGTCCCAGGAGATGGCAAGTTAGGTCCTAACTGGGAAGGTCCTTACAAAGTGGTCGGATTAGCAAGAAAAGGGGGCATACCACTTGGAAGATGAGGACGGCAAAGCAATTCCTAGGCCTTGGAACACTGCCAATCTTAAGTTATTTTACTTTTAGCTTTTTCTTTTCTCTCTTTAAGTATATGTAATTTTTCACTTCATCAATAAAACAAATCGATTCTTTTTTAGCATATTTGTTTTTAGTAGAAAGTAACTTTTGTAAGTTTGTAGCATTGTAGACATAGTTGGCTGGATTAAACCAACTATAACACCTCCTAAGCCCAGGATAAGGATCCAGGCTGCAGGACGTTTGGTCGGAATAACCAAACACTATATTCTAGGTTGGCTGGAAAAACCAACCTAGAGGTTGGCTGGATTAAACCAACTCTTTGTACTCTTCAAATAAGTGTGTATGGTCAAGAGTGGTTGGCTGGATTAAACCAACTCTTTGTACTCTTTAGCCGAAGTAAGTGTATGGCTGAAGAGTGGTTGGCTGGATTAAACCAACTCTTTGTACTCTTCAGCCGAAGTAAGTGTATGGCTAAAGAGTGGTTGGCTGGATTAAACCAACCCTTTGTACTCTTCAGCCGAAGTAAGCTATATCAGCTGAAGGCCCTGTTTGGTAGAGCTGTGGAAAACTGCTTATAACTTATGCCCAAACAGCTTATAGCTTATAACTTTCAAATTTGATTTCCAAATTATTCTAAAGCATCTCCCACTCAAAGAATAAGCTAATTTCTGACTTTCAAAAAGCTATAAGCTATAAGTTATAAGCTAAACCAAACACATCAAAATAGCTTAAATTAAGCTGAAAGCTGGAATAAGCTGATTATAAGCTGTGCCAAACAGGCCCGAAGAGTGGTTGGCTGGATTAAACCCTCTGTACTCTTTAGCCGAAGTAAGTTATCTCGGCTAAAAAGTAGGTTGGCTAGTAAGTTAGAGAGCTAACCGAGATCACAGTTGTACAAAAAAGTTCAAAATTCATTGCAAGTATTAGCATACATACACAGAACCGGAATAAGAGTTGAGGAAATTTTTCATTGAACCACAAAACAGAGAAGTACAATTTGGGGGGGGGCCCAGCCCGGTTACAAAGTTCAAAAAAAAAAAAAAAATCAACCGAGAAGTGCATCAAGCTCGGCATCAAATTCTGCATCAGCAGTCGCCTGGAGTCCGGTGTCAGAGGGGAGCACGGTTTGAAGTGGGACTCCGGTGTCAGCCTGAACTTCGGTGTCAGTCGGCTGCAGCTCAAGAGTTGGATCCTCAATGACTGGCTCAGACCGAACTACCTTATCGTTCTGCTGCTCGTTGACAACCGGAGTGTGAGATGGCTCCTCATCTTCATCATCATCGTCATCATCATCACCGGACCCCTCAAGAAAGGCTTTTTGGAGTTCGGCCGCGTATTGTGTGGAATGGAATGCGGTGGGCGTTGTGAAGCGTCGGTGTCGGACGTACGAAACTTCTCCACCGACCTCGGCCGCGCTTAAAAGAGATCTTTGGCTGCGTTGCATTGCAGGGTGTAGGCGTCTTCGGCTTCCTTGAAGCCCCGCTTCTCGGCCTTCTTCACCTCCCCCTTCCACTGGTTTATCTCGGCGTCTTTTTTCTTCTCAATTGCCGCCAAGATACGGAGGTATCTATCTTTTGCCTCAACGGCAACTTTTTTCTTTTCGGCCTCGACCGAATTGGCGATCTCGGTCAGCCGACCGTTCTCTTCCCGAAGCTCAGCCAATTGCTTCTTCGCCTCCTCCAGTTCGGCCGTCTTTAGTTCGGCCTCAGCCATGGCCTCTCTGGTACTCCTCCTAAGCTCCATGACCCTCCTGTGAGTGACTTGGTTTTTCTGGATGGCCTGCAAAGAAGGAATAACGTTAGCTGGACTCCAAGTTAAAAAAAAAAAAAAAGAAGAAATCTTACATGGAGGAATACTGCTTACCAGGATCATGGACTTAGTGGAGGACCGGATTGACTTTAGCTCGGTGTTGAGCTGTTTGTAGTGGTGCTCCATGTCTTTGGGGAGGCACACACTCTTGGCCAAGTTGAAGGCCATCTGATGATCCTTCTCTGAGACCACCGAATCAGATGCGGTGATGTCTCGGTCATTGAAGGTGAGTATGGGAGTCCACTTGGGAGAAGCGGTTCGGTCGGTGGGTTCCGGTTGGAGGCTCGGCTGAGGGCTTGGTGGAGGACTTGTTGGCAGGACGGTCTCGTCTTCATCAGCAAGACGTGGCTCGGTTTGGCTAGTCCGGGCACGTTTGCTTGGTCGTGATAAAGATGGCCGTTGAGATGGGAGTGCCACCACGGTCTCGGTGACACCACGATTCTCACTCAGGTTGTTTCGGTTAGGAGGGCTTTCAATCTGTTCTTCTCAGTCTTTTCTTCCTCGGCTTTGAGTGAAACAAGGTTGATGTGAGGCAAGTTTGGGTCCGTTTCGAGTGCGTTTTCAAGCAGGAAGTCGGTTACCCTCGCTTTTTTGGCGAATGGCGGTATGTCGGTTCAGTCTAGCAATTTAGCCCAACTTCTTTCCGAACCCGTAGTGCACGCAGAAACGCCTAGGTTGGGGTAGTTGTAAAGAGAGTGAAGATGAGTGAATCGCAAAATGAAAAACAAACTGTTAGTTCGGTTCAAGAGTGAAAAGCCGAGATAAAGAAAAGTGAGAAAGGCAACCGGAGTATGTATACCGGGTTCTCCTTTATTCCAATTTATTTTTCGGCCAGGAATCTGGGCTTGATGGTCTTCGAAGTTGCCAGACACCCAGAAGAAGTCATCATCATTTAGGTCTTTGTCCGGTGTGTCCTTAATTATTTTTTCTCGGCCTCGGCGTATTCTCAAATAATAACACTAGCCTTCATTCTTGGATCCTAATGAGTACTGATGGAGTATTTCGGCTAGGCCTAGGTTAAGACCGGTCTGGCGGTTTAGGGCGTCTATGCCCATTATTATGCGGTATGTGTTGGTGGAGAGTTGAGTTGGGCATAGTCTGGTTTGCCTAAGAAACTCACAGATTAAAAAGGTCGATCGAATCGTAGTCGGTCTCTATTATTGATTGAATGGTGAAAGGACAAAGCAGGTTGCCCCATGGATCTACATCTGGTTGGCTAGGGTGAGGTTTACATCGGTTGGTATGTTGTAATCCTTCTCAATTCTTAAGCCACTGGGGTTTCTACCAAAAATCTGTACTTCCCCATTTATTGAATAACTTATAAATAATTTAATTCGGCTAGGGATTTGGACTCGGGAGCTCGGTTGAGCGCGCGGAGGAAGTATCTGGGCAACCTAAGTCTGCAAATTGGAAAAACAAGGTGTTAAGCACAGATCATCGACCGTGCTATAAAAAACAAAACAAGGAAATGAAGCCTTACTTCGGCTAGATGAATTACTGTGAGATCTACCTCGGTTTCAGAGAGGAGCATGTTATCTCAGTTTTGGCAAGTCGTTTGGTTAGTTCGGTTCTACTTTTTGTTTTGTTATTCCGGCTGAACGCCAAGGGGCAGCTTTCTGAGTTCGGTTTAGGAACTGGGAAAGCTGGCTTAGCCCCCAAGGCTTAGCCCGGTCGAGGCTATAGGAACTTCTAGCTCGGTACGTTTTCATTTCGGCTAGTATGGATCAGTTTATGGCCTTATGAAACTATTGTGATATGTTCGAGTTCTAGTTCGGTTTCAGTCTGCCTAGATTTTTATATACCGCAAAAAGATTCTAGTTCGGTTGAAGCATGTGCCAAGATCAAAAGGTGTTCTATTTGCTAAATCAAGATATGCAATATGTTCTTGTTAAGTTCTTCGAAAAAAGTACGACATACGTGGAAGAGAAACAAAGTGTTTTGCAAAAACACGTAACATAAACTACGGACTAAAACGAAAGCAAAAACAGAAAAACAAGAATAGATTCATGAACTTACCAAGAGGAAGAGGAGAAGAACTAGAAGATTGAAGCAAAAGGCAGCGAGGAAACGCAGCAATTCCTAGCTCAATGTAAAGGTACAGAGAGAGAGAGAAGGTGAACAGAGTAGCGTGATTCAAAAATGAAGGGTTTTTTTGGTGTAAAGGGAGAATGAGCGGGAACTGTTCAAATGCACAAGGAATGAAGAACGGCGCGCCAGCTGCAAAGAGCCAATAGAAGGCTGACACGTGTCATTGGAATATATAACGCTTCAGTTGCTATGACTGAAGAGACGTTTGACCGGACGTGTATAGCTCGGCTTAAGCTTAACTCGGCTGGAGAAGCTAAAAGGGTATCAGCCCGACCGGAGTATTTAAAGGATTTGAGCCTGGCTGGATAAGCTCGAATTTTAGCTCGGTTATAAACAGATAATCCCAATCATGTTGAACAGATGGAATTAAGGGGCAATTGAGAGGGTAATTTATATTAATAAATTGGGCCGAGCTGGGTTTTGGGCCGAGGTAAGCCCAAGTTCTAAGACAAGACATACACCGTCGAGAGAGCATTATTGTTAGTTCGGTTGCTAACCAGGTATCCGTATCTCGGTCGCGGCAAGTGACAAGCTAATCCGATTCATGAGAAGACGGAAGTTAGGTCGGTCTAGGGGTACTTCGGGGAGATAGACCGGTCTTAGAGTGACACCGGTTCGGGTGTCTTAGTCCGGTTTAGGCAAGACACGGTTCGGTTTAACTCTCTTATGTTTAGCTCGGTTGTAGCATGATAAAGCCGAGGTGAGAGAATGGATTGTAAGGGCCGAACTAGAGGTTACTTTAGTTGTATTGAAGTTCGGCTGTGGTGAAACCATCTCACTTGGTTTAAGCAGTGAGGGGGGTGTTGGAGGATAAGCATTATCTTCCAGGAGTATGAGTCCTAGGAGGACTCTGCATGGAGGAGTTAGAGTTCTACTAGGATTGTGCCATGCGAAACCTATATAAGCTCACAAATATCGCCTTTGGAGAGGTAATGCAACTTTTGCTCCCTGAATACATAGAGCTTTTGCCTTCTTGTCTTACTTACTGACTTAGGCATCGGAGAGGTTTCCGGCACACACCCGCCGGCCAGCTCACGTTTGTGTTTTCAGGTGATAGAGCGACGTCGTACAGAGGAAGGCAGACTTGATCAATAGGATTATACGAGAAGGTATATTTCTTTCCCGTACAAAAACAATGTTGTTTTGTGTGTAAAACAACGTTGTTTTACAGAATTTGGGCTATTTGAACCACAGAATTCGGGCCACCAAACATTATTCGGGTGTAAAATATAGGTATTTCTTAGATAACTGTGCAGGGTGATCGCTTCTTTTTTATCGCAAGCATATCCGAGATTTTACATCAACTAATTTTTAAATACATCGTGAAGGATACGTTATGTATTTTATTCTAAACTCTCTATTATTTTCTCCTTCAAGCATAGTTCTAACTTGATAACCCTTGAAAAAAGCATCCATGGGTGTTCTCTTGGGCCTGTTTAATTCTGTGTTTGTCTAAAAAAATGACACTGAAATTAATAGTCGGATAAGATTAAAAATATCCTTAAGTGAGGAAACTAGCGGTCCAATATTTGGTGAGGTGATATTCAAATCCAATTCTAGGGTTGGAGGTGAAATGAATCTTTTATCTCTTATTTTACAAAAACAATAAAATTACCTTTTTAATGAGAAATTTTATATAGTAGTGTTTTGAAAAGTTGATAAAAAATTAATTTTTTTGACTTTTTTAGTTTATTTTGTCTTTTTGTGAATAAAAAATGTAAGAGATGATGTGATTCAAAATAAATAAAAAATTAAAAGTTGGCTTTTTATTTGGTTGCCAAAGCACCCCATAATTTGATATATTCTCGACTAACCAGTATGATTATAACATCTCCATTCCATGGTTGTGAAGGAGAATTTCCATTACATTAATATTTTAAATTTAGAAAAAACCATTATAAGCTCTTGAATAATACAATAGAGATCTTTCATTATAACTTTAGAATGGAGAGAGTTACAATCCATCATAATACTATACAAACAAATACAATTTAGTTTATACCTCTATTTAATTAATACCAAATACTAATAATTTTCTCAGCCAATCCCATGATACTACTAATCTTTTCTAATTTAATCTGACAAATAAACAGAGCCTTAAAGGATTTAATTGTAAGATCTTGCAAGGAGGAAAACCAACCCATTGTCTCAAAAGCCCTATCCATCTTCATCTCTACCGAACCATAAATCATCAATCTAAAATCATTGACCTCCTAATGAGTGAAGAATAACATATACGTGTCAATTAATATATTAATTAGTGTATTAACAGATGATATAATATGGATATTTAGGAAGTTATTATTTTAGTTTTTGACTATTTTAGTAAGCTAAAATTTTTGTGTTTGAAAAGATGATTAGATTTTTTTGTAGTTGAATATGATATCTGTGAAAAAAAAAGTGAAATGATTATGAGTTTGATGTGACATTTTATCTTATTAATTAGTTTAGTTTATTTTGTCTTTTTGTAGATTTTAGCCTAAAAAAGACTAAATTTTTTTTTGCCAAACACACCATACAACATATAAGAGTTTTAGAGATCAAATTTTTTGGTCTCTAAAAGTGAAAATTTTGTTGCAAAAGATATTTAGGGACCAATTCTATCATCATGAGGATATTCACTAAAAGGTCGTCCCAAAAAGTCAAAAATAAAGCTTTTAGCGACCAAATTTTGAAAATATCACTAATAAATACACTTTTAGGGACAAAAGAATTTGGTCTCAAAATGATTTATTTTTTTAGACAAAAAAATTTAGTCTAAAAAAGATAATGTTTGGTTTGGTTTTGGGAGAGTAGTTTTTAAAAATTGTTTTGGAGAGAGAGTTTAGAAATTTTTTTAGTTTGTTTGATTGTTTATTTTGAAAGTAGTTTTGGAGTTTGAGAGTTTATAATGATTTGATATTTTGTTATAATTGAGTAAATGTATATGAGAGAAAAAGTGATTGAAAAAGAGAAAGAAGAGAAAAAAAGTGATTGATTGATAGGTAAGAGAGAGAAAGTGATTTTGGAAATTGTTTTAGAAAATTTACAAACTAAACAAATTTTTTAAAATTTTTTTCTCAAAATCACTCTACAAATCCAAATGAAACATACCCAATAATTCATCACGAATGTCCAATTTTCGTTGCTAAAACTTGTCGCAAATAAAAATATTTGTTCCTTAAAAAAAAAATTTATTCTTAAATTTTGGTCTCTAAAACCTTTATTTTTTTGTAGTACATAAGTTTAAAGGTTTTTGGTCTTTATAATTTATATAATGAGTAAGATTATAGTATTGAAATAACAATGTTATAACATATATTAATATACTAATTGATACGTGTAGTATTACTGTAGTGAGAATTTCCACCAACATAATCATGTTACATTAACATTAATTTATGAAATTTTGTAATTTCGCTTTCCACACCCATACTTTTTGTGAGTCCAAACAACGTATATGATTGCATTCTACAAACCTGATCAAGCTGTAAGACTTGTCTTCAAGCTTTAGTAGTCACCATCATATAGAAAATGCATGGTTCATCAATTTCCGCTTGGCTCTTCCATCACCTCAGCCACTAAGGTTAATGCCAACACACACACAAACGCACATGCAAAAATGCTAAGGAATATTGAATTTTGGAGTTTATAAAAATAAAAAATAAATAAAATAAAATTCACAAACACCCACACACTTGCACATTAACTCACACGCAAGTGGAAGCGTGCTAGTATTCTATGAAATTTGTTATTTCCAAATCTTAGACATAATGAAAACATAGTTCAACAAACCATCAAAAGGTCATGCCGTTGACTTTTGATAAATGATAGTTCACAAAAATAAAATACAAAAAATATACATATATCTACTAAAATTCATTTTAAATGTTATATAAAGCATATTTAAAATAAATTTAAATCATACAATTCACTTTCTGTGCATTTTTAATATTTTAATTTTATACATGTGGCTTTGCTGATTGGCTTGGGACTCATTCAATTGTCAAGGTAAGAGAAGTGATATATATATATATATATATCAATTAATTGGTGTTTCTACTCTTGATATTCATCAATAAAATTCTTTTTTTTACTGATAAAAAAATATACATCAATTAATTGAATTTTCAGTCTTATATATATAAGAACTATGGACCTTATAAGAGTCTATTAGAGGTGTCTACATTCCACAACACCTCTCATATATATATATATTTGGTGGAATTTATTATAAGTTAAAAAATAATAATTACAAAATAAAACCAACGGTATTTCTCTCCTACCTTTTTTTTTTTTTTTGATAACTTGGTATCCGGCTCATTAAACTGACTAATCCAGGAGACCAATCCCTCTGTCTACTAGGTCCCGATTAAAGTCAAGGCGAAGCATATTTCTGTGAAAAATGCTAGTTGCCATCACATTTTAAAAACATATATATCATTTATATAAAATGGCCCCCAACATAAAAATATATATCTCATTTTTCTTTAATTTGCCTTCTCCTTTTATTTTGCACCAAAAACACTTCTTCATCCTATTAAAGATTGCTTCTATGGTATTTAATTTTTTCTCTATGTATATATATAATTTATATATTACATTATATACATGTGTATTTGTATATATGATGAAACAATTTTATTCATCTTTTGGCCTCTTTAATGATGCAATCCTAATTCCGTTCCTACGCACCACCAAACCCTAAGCCTTGACCTTCAGGCCAACCTCTTGAAATTTATTTCTATCTCACCTTATAAATAATTAACTTATTTAAGTTAAATTTTCTAAATAAATTATAAACAAAAATTATATCAAACATTCAACACAAACAATAAAAAATAATAATAATAATAAAATAAAAAAAAATACTCCCTCCGTTCCAAAATATTAGTCCCTTATTCCATTTTTTATTGTCCCAAAATATTAGTCCCTCTTCAAAAATCAAGTACAAAAATAATATAAATTTCTTAGTTTGCCCTTCTTTTAAATTCACAAATAATATAAAAAGTACAATTATGACATTGATATTCTCAAAAAAAATGTACTATGAAAGGGTAATTTTGAAAAATTAACTTTTTAAAAATGCAATAATTGTACAATTAAAACAAGTTAAATTCTTAAAAAAAAATTATTATTTTAAAACGGAGGGAGTAAAAACTATTAAGTTAAATGAAATGAGCTGCATATTGGACTGGAGCTTCCAATCAATGGAAGAGAAGTCAACGACCAGAAGAATACCCTGGACAAGTTATGGTTCATATATTATTTAATCACATTCTCTAGATTAATCAAGAGTTTGCCCATGCTACCATCATCATTATAATATTAATTCTATATGTATTCATAAAGGAACTCAATCATCACCACAATCTTCTTCTCAAAAACAAAAACAAAAAACAAAGCCTCCGTTTGGGAAGTAATTTAATTTTTTGGCTTTTTAACTTTTTTGCTTATTTTAGTCTGGGCTAAAAAACTTGGTTTGGGAAGGATTTTTTAGTTTTTTTGACTTTTTTTGTGAGAGAAGAGTGTAATGATTATGGGTTGGATGTGATATTTTGTTTGTTGTGACTAAAATAGCCTATTTTGTTTTTTGTGATTAAAATAACCCAAACTTCCTTGCCAAACTAAATATATATATTTACAAAAAATGCATACACATATGGACACATAATAAACATTTATCTTTTAAGTAGAAGTAAGGGCAGGACGAGCCAGTTAATAGGTTGTTGAAATTAAATTTAAAATTTTAATAAATTTTAGAACATATTTAATTTTTAACAAGTTAAACAGTTAGTTCAAATAATAGATTGTTTATCTACGATGAATGGTTCAATCTCGAATAAATTTTAACAAATCAAACACCAGCCAAACTTTACTCTGGTGAACCATTCATCAATAGTGGTGGTTCTCCACATTACCAATTGATGCATACAAAATCTATTTAAAAATAAAAATATACATATACATATAAATAAATTAAAAATGAAAGATCACCTACAATTCATGTCCATCTTTTTGCCAGCCTTGCAAATTGTGTTTACTTGCATTTTTTGGCACCGTCACATGAATGGATCACAAATCAAATGATCACAATTTCCCCAAATTTGATGGTGGGCCAGGGCTTTAAAAATTGGGGTCCATTGATAGATTTATCATGAGCCGTTTGATTAGGTAAAGATCAAGAGGTTGTGTAGGAGATAAGATCCCAGCACGTGTGAGCGGGCAACTGTCGGGATTCGGGGATTACGAGGACAGATACACTCACATATTACCTATAACCGTTACTATTATTTTTTTTATAAGAATTACTGGTAAGTGATTGAAAAGATTTTAAAATTGAAATCAGGTTATAGTATTTCCTAAAAATTAAAATCAATCAACACCAAATTTGAAAGAACCATGAATAGTCATAATCCCATAATGTACAATCAATTTATCTTTACATTTGTGCTTTTTAATTGAGTCAATAAATAGTATATTTTGTATAATATACACTATATTTAACACTTAAATTGTGAAATATACAACGAAAATAATGGGCACATTTTACTTTACTCTCGAAACTATTTGTTGTTGTCACATTACCTGCTGAACTAAGAAAATAATATATTTTATCTTGTCAATCTTTTGATTTATTTTAATCTCAATCTTTTGTAAATATTTTGTAATGAAAAGTGATATGCAAATTGTAAATGTTAATTTTATGACCGCAATACTCATTCAATAACTAATTTATTCACATATAATATATCGTCTCCTCCCCATAAAAAATTATGTGTGAATATGCAAATGTCACCGTAAACCCGGAATTGGGGTCATCTAAAGCCTTGGCCTTGTTGAGTACTTCATGTCTACCAAAAATCATATTAATCGAATACCAATAACTATATGATTGCTAACCAAAAAAATAAACAAGAAGTTAATCTTTTGAAAAATAGTATAAAAATATGCAATTCGATCATATAGTTATTGATATCCGATTAACATGATTTTTGGTAGGCTTGAAGTACTCAACAAATCCTACAAAACAAACGGTTCAGATCATAAAAATAAACTCATAATGCATCTCAAAATGAGGCACAACAGTCACTGCTGTGCCCTTGGCACAGCAGTGACCCCAAGTCCCCGTAAACCCTCAAATAATATAATTTTAATAGTTTTACATTGGTGTGAGATAAATATAGGAGATGGAAAAGCTGCATACATAGCGGTGAGATTTTAAATTTGATATCACACAAGATAAGATCTTAGGGTGAGTTTGGGATGATTGATTTTAGCTAAAATTTCAAAAAATCATATGAAAAATGTCCACCAAAGAAAAGCATTCATTCTCTATTTTTTGCACGTTTTTCTTAAAAAATCAAAATTTATTCTCAAACATACATATTGGCTCTGTTTGGTTTGATTTTCAAAAAAACAAAAAATTCTAAAAAATAAAAAATTATTTTGATAAAATAAATAAATAAATCAAAAATATTTATCACTTTTATATAGTTTTATCATTCCAGAAGGAAGAAACAATTTTAAAAAATTAAAAATATCTTTTTGATATTTATTTTATTAAACTAGTTTCTATTTTTATTTTTTTAATTTTAAAAATAATTTCAGAGAATCAAACCAAACATGATTTTTAATTTTTGTTCACCTCATATTTTAGTCAAAAAATACTAAAAAAACTACTTCCTAGACCAACCCTTAAATCTCAATACAGTTTTAACACTAACTTGGTAATTTCCAATTCATAACTTGTATACATTTGATTTTGATTATTCTTCATTTTCTTAAATAAAAAATGACAATAGTTGCTAACAATTTTTGTTTTAAAAAAAAAAAAAAAAAAATTCTCAAATTGTATTTAAAAATCTTTGCACTGACTCAACATTAATTCTTGAGAAGTAATGGCTGGCGTAAGCGTGCGAGAGCTGTCAGACACGTCCGTGGGTCGCTGAAAGCTGAAGCATTATTGGGCCCCCACCTCCATAATACGACAAACGACTCAAGCGTGTGACTAGCCCAACCCAAAAGCCCAGCCCAACTACACCACCTCCTCGGCTCGGCTCACATGGCCCATCCCATCCTCAACACTTCCTTCATATCCCTCCTTCATTTATATCCCTCTCATTGCCTACCTCTCTACAAACAACCTCTCTCTCTCTCTCTCTCTCTCTCTCTCTCATCAACCGTTTTTGAAACTTTTGAAACTCTTTCTATAGAGCTCAAACTTGGGGTTATTTGATAATGGGTTGTAATGGATGCAAAGATGAGTCTAGGGTAAAAATGCAAATTAGAAGAGAGAGGAGGAGGAGGAGGATGGCGGCGGCGGCGGCACGGGGATCGGTGCAGAGGAGAGTGAAGAAGCTGCAGAGGTTGATACCGGGCGGCCGAGGGTTGAAGCCGGACCGGCTTCTTCTTAGGACAGCTGATTACATCTTGCATTTGAGGTTGCAAGTTAATGTGTTGCAAACTCTATCTGATATTTACAAGCCATGACAACACTCCTAGTAATCTTTTCTTTTTCTTTTTGCACCTTTTTCCACTATATATTTAGAATTTTATTGTTTTCCATAGTCTCTATATGACTATGGCTGTGGTATTTATCAAAATGTACGTCCTTTTTCTTTTCTTTTTTTCTGTGTAAGGTCTGTAAGAGCCATAATGGTATCATAACTCTTCATTAATGGTCTATGTTTAGTATTTTTTTTCTTCTAGAAGTTTATTATTTCTTCCTTATTTTCCCTTTCTTATTATTTCTTTTTCTTTTTTTTTCCCTTCTCTATTTTGATTAAGATGACTATCATTATGTGTTCTTACATTATTATTGTGCAAAAAGTTGATATTAGGGTTTTACATTACTTTAATTCAAGATCTTTTTAGTTTTAATCTTATATTTATGCATAATTAAATTAACGTGTTATGATCTTAACTTGTTTCACATTGGTAAAAGTGATAGTTTGGAAGCCGGTTTCGAATGGTAACTTCTACCCAAGTGATTTGTTTCATTTGGTATCAAAGTCATCCTGAATCGAAAGAAATACAATTTTATTGTACGAGCAGCAAAGGAGGGGATTACATATAAACTAGATTAAGATAGTTCTAAGATGTTAAATGAAGTTGTCAAAAGAAAAATTACTACCGTCATAGTGGTTGGGTAAGCACTTCTTCTCTTCTTTTTTTTTCTTTTTTTTTTAATGAAACATTTCTGAATTCAAGAAGGAATCTTAATTTGTTATATTTTTAACATAAAAAAATTACTGAAATTACAGAAGTGGAAAAGAAGAAGTTTTAAATGTGAACCATGATGAGAGTACATTGCAGAAATGAACATGGCCATTAATGAAGAATCAAAAGGGCTTTTGTTGGTTCCATTGTTTCTAAAATTCTTTAAAAGTTTTTTTTAGAACAGAAATTACAGGTAATGTATCATGGTGGTGTAACAATGAGCACAAATTAATACTTCCGTAATTTTGAAATGTACATAAAATTAAGCACAAATCATAATTTTTATTTTTTATTTTGTCCGATAACTGTATCTTTAATGAGTGGCTCATAATTAAGAAACTAGATCCCCACCCCTCTATAAAAAATACAAAAAAATATTATAAAAAAAAAAAAAATCTTATTTTGTGTAGTTTATTGAGTTGTTTATAACCTTTTTATTTTTAAGAATCTGTCTCTCTCTTAGTGTATTTAGTCTAATTTCTACCTATAAATTATGAGATATAAATAATTTAAATAAGCTTTAAAAATTAATCATCTAAAAATTTTTAATTTTTGTTTTTTTATTATCAACTTTCAATTTGACAAAAGTTACTGCAAATAAGCTCTAAATCTGTCACTTAGCACTTGCTAAGTATCTAATTAATGAGAAATTGTTTTTTTCTTTTTTCTTTTTTCCTTTTCCTCTATTTTGCACATAAATGCATTTAATAGTACTTTGAGAGAAACTCAACTGGAGTTGATTAATGGTGCTCTCTCTCTCTCTCTCTCAAAGTTGTCTTCATATGGAAAATTCCTTCTTCAATTATGATGCAGTGTTGGATGAATAATGAGGAAGAATGAGTAAGGTGAGAGCATCATTTTTTTTTTTTTTTTTGGATCGGGAAAGAAAATTTTTATTGATGAAAGCAACCAAAAAAGATAGACTACATCAATAAAGAGGAACTTGGAGCTAGCACAAAGCTCCAAGCGCCAGTTTGTGAGAAACCAACAAAAAGAGAACAAAAGAAGCAGAAGAAAAAAAACAAACAAGTGAGAGCATCATGAAGATAAAACTTATTTACAAACAAGTGAGGTGTAAATTTTTAGTGTTAAAAACACATCAAAAACTTGTACCTACAAAATTTCACTCGTTTGTAATTTCTGCTCCATTTCCCACTTGCATGAAATTCTTTCTAAAGTTTATTACAATGTGACTTCTAATTTAAACTGGATCGGGGCAAATTAATTATTCCTAATGAAAGAAATGTAAAATCCAAAAAATACAAATCCAAGAAATATCTATAAATTGAAATGTTTGGTATTTAGGGGTACTCGCGATTCAATTTTGGACAGTTCGGTTTGCGGTTTGGATCCACCCGCATATGTGTAGTTTGGGAAAATTTGAACCCACAATCGGCCACAGTATGGGTTGCGGTTTGTGCAAATAGGGTTCGCGGATGTGCGGACTATTGCGGACAGTTTGCAAATTGGACTTTTTTATTTAAAAATTTATTTTTGGACCCTTTTTTTTTTCTCCTTTTTTGTAAGTATCTGTTTTGAACCCTTTTTTCCCCATTTTCTAAAATGTTCAACATTAATAATTAATGAATTAAAACTTATAAAATTAAAAACAACAAAATCAATTATTAACACAAACAAATCATTCAAAATCCTAAACTTTTAAATAAAATCATAAACTAACGCAAGCGCATCTTTTAAAATCCTAAACTAAATTATCAAAATCATTCACTACCCAACAATACAATTAAAGTAAAATTATTCAAATTCTTAAACTTACCTAAAAGTAATTATTCATTAACTTTTACATTCATCCAAAATACAATAATAAAATAACAATAAATTGTTGTTATACTTAATCCAATTCAAACCCATTAAATAAAATAAAAACATTTGTAAACTCGCAAATTCCATCATAAAAAATAATATATATTAAAAACAAAAAAAGTCTAAGTGCGGGCGGATTCTTGCGGGTGCGAGTAAAACCCGCAACCCCCCAATAATGTCATATTTCAAACCACATCCGCCCGTATTGTGTCTGCAAAACTACCTATTTGTAGGTGGATCAGTTCGGATTGGGCGAGTTAGGCTGTTCGAATACCTCTATGCCTAGCCCTATTGGTTTTGATTTAAATTTTATACAATATAATGTGTTGTGGATCATACACTAAGACTATATTTAGATCAAGAATTTCAATAAGAATTAGTGTTGAGAAATAAAAAGGAAAACGAAAAGTGAAAAAAAAAATGTTTATATTTCCTTAACTTTTCACTTCTTTTTTTCATTTGTTTCACAAATTTCTTTTTTTAATTTTTTATCCAATTACAGTCTAAATAAATCTGATCTACATAGATTTTCATGTACACTTCTGTGAGTACATCGAATTATTTATTTACAATTTGCAATAAGGACCGTTATATGGTACCAAATGAATTATTAATAGAATTTTCATCTTTTAATTAAATTCACACAACAAAATACACCGTAAAAGATGAAGTTTGTGGTTGGTTACTCATCAACTTAGTATAGTACTAGCAAATAATTAGGCCCGTAAGTGTTAACATTGTTGGAATAATCTTGAGTACTTTGATACTTGTGGTACTATCCCTTTTTTATTGGTTGTACTTTGAATTTTATCAATAAAGTTAATATTACTTGCTGATCAAAAACTAAAATAAAAGATGAAAAAAACTTGAGAAATTCTCATCTTTCGATGCAATAAATTTCGTGTTTATAGGGATCAACTTAATTAATTACTAACTAGATTTCTACCCAACTTGGACCTATTAATTATGTTCTTTAATACACAATCCCTTTCACACAAACAAAAAAAAAAATTATGTAACAAGTATTTCATATAGCCGATATGGTATATCCTTCTATTCACTATTTATTATGTAATAAATGTGTGACTTAAGAAATCAATTTGCCCTTAGCCCAAGGTGTTGATCATTCGGTCATATCAAACTTTAGCCTCACTTTTTACCACATTACAAATAATGAATGAAAAAATATATCGCATCAACTCAATCACATAACATACGTGTTACACAAAATATTTTGTTGCTTTCACGTCAGCTTAATCACATAGCATACATATGTTGGATAAAATATTTTGTGTTGTTTCTTCTTGTTAGAACTTTCTCAGAAGGCATAGTTAATATTTCCAATCTATTTTGATGCTTCCATAAACCCAATTCTACTGTCACTAACAACTCAATGGTAAAGCTGAATTTGACAAAAACCTAGATAATATATTTGTGTGTTCAACTGAAACTGTAAACTTACAAATTGTTCTCGTTTACTTTATTTTATTTTATTTTTTTCTAATAAGTCTTCACTAAGAAGACCTAAAAGAAGGAAACAAAAATATAATCTTATATAAATTGGGGGTGCTACTAAATACACCAATCAAAGTTGAGATGATTTTACTAGCTATGATACATTTTGCACTCGCCCTCTCTTTGTTGATGTTTATCTTTGTATCTTTTATTTCAATTTTTATCAATAAAGATTTTTTGCTGCTAAAAAAAAAAAAAATAGACCAATCAAAGTTCTCTCTACGCCAATTAATGTGAGACCACAATTTTTAATGCATATGGGAGGGAGGGAGGTGAGTGTATGACCTCCAATACGGACTATATTAATTAGTCAAAACTCATACATCTCAATAAAAATTGAAAAGTGAGTCTAATTAAAATAATGACTTTCCTTATAAGTTTCAGGTTTCAATTTACTAAAAATAAATAAACAAAATTTGTCATCATTTTTAAGTGCCATTACATTTTTTGGATAAATTACACTCACCACTTTTAAAGAATGAAAAAAAAAAAATTACAGTTAACACCACAATTTTAACATAATTGCTCTGTGATTTCTTAAAATATAAATCTCACATCACTTTGGCTCTTGGTTATCCGTTGCCTTTCATTATCAATAAACTTGTTTGGTTTCATAACTCAAGATTCACTTTTCAGATAACTGAAATTTTTTATTTTCTGTATGTTTTTGTTTTTATTGAATTTTTTAAATATTTTAAGTAATTTTTTAATATTTTTTAATATTTTTAGATACACCTAACATAAATATACTCAAAAAATATAATATTTGTAAAAAAAATATTTAAAAAATTCATTAAATACCTAAAATATAAATAAAAAAATGCAAAAATTTAGTATATTTTTCATATTCTTGTGTATTATTGATTTTTTTAAATATTTTTTTACAAATATTTTATTTTTTAATACATCTAAGTAAAGTGCATATAAAAAAGTAAAAAAATTGCTTAAAATTTTAAAAATATTCACGAAAAGAAGAAAAAACACGAAAAATAAAAAACTTAATTTCTAAAAAATTGAATTCAAAAAATTAAAATCAAACACAGTGAACATTTTTTTTTTAATATTAGAGGCACTAACGTGTAGGTCGTAATAGGTAGATTTATTGTACAATAGGTTCTGTGAGAATTAATAGCATTTTTCATCAAACACTTTAAAAAATATCACTAATTATTAATTTTCAACGACAGTTTAAAAATTGTCACAAAAAAGTCACTAATTATAAGTTCTAGTGATAGTTTAAAAAAAGTTACTAATTATAAGTTTTAGCCATAATTTATAAACATTGTGACAAAAAATCAACTTATTGTCAATTTTCAGTGATATATGTAAAAAATTGTCACAAAAAATTATTTTTAGCGACTGTTTTACTATGACTTGTTTCCAATAGGATTTGATGGGAATTGAATCTAACTGTTAAGAGTTATTAATAATTTACCCTATATATTACACACCATTGAATTAATGAGGGTAGTTAGGTAAATTAACCAGGTAAGAGATAGTGTAATTAGGTCATTTGAAATCAATATACATTTTAAACACAACATAACTAAGTGTAATATAGCAATTTCATCACATCCATTAACACTTTTAAAATTACCAGTATTGTAAGAGAGGTCAATATAATTCCTTAAAGCTGTGAGAAAAAAAAAGGAAAAAAAAATGTGAGATCTCAGACTGGCTATACTTTTTCATTACTTGAGGGATGTCAATATAATTTATTTATTTATTTTTTTTGGTAAATTACATATAACTCCTAATAGTTAGACTTAATTCATATTAAGTCCTATTGAAAATTAGTTTTAGTAGAATCGTCGCTACAAATAATTTTTTGTGACGATTTTTGCATATATCGCCAAAAATTAACAATTTGTTTCCTCACAATTTTTATAGATTATAACTAAAACTTACAAGTAGTGATATTTTTATGTGAAGAATTTTTTAAATTATCGCTGAAAATTGAAAATTAGCGACTTTTTTTAACCGATTTTTTTAAACTGTCGCTAAAACTTATAATTAGTGACATTTTTTGTGATAATTTTCAAATTGTCGTTGAAAATTAACAAGTAGTGATGTTTTTAATAGTGTTTGATGAAAAATATCATTAATTATCATAGGATTCATTGGATAATGAGTCTACCAATTAGGATCTACACGTAATTTTTTTATTTTTTATTTTATTTATTTTATTTATTTTTTTATTTTTTTTGGTCTTTCACCTTTTCTAATAAAAAGCCAAATTTAAGGTCACTATTTTGTCACAAAACTCAGAGCTTGAAGTTTCCTTTCCCCACAATAGTTTATCGGTTTGTATCAAACAAGCAATCTTTTGAGACAAAACCATGCCAATGTCAAAAGCTAAATGACATAAAAAGCCATGGCCTACAATCCAGGCTTCATTTGCAGCCAAATATGCACTGCATGTTTGATATATATATATATATATATATCTATGTTTCTGCCAATTTATTGAGTGTGCCCACAGGATTAGCTGGCCTTGTATACGTATCTACATGTTGATTATACGGTAAAATGCATTTTTAATCCCAAAAACAAAAAAAGATTTGTGTTATTTTGAGGTAGTTCTATGAGAGAAATAGAAAAGTTAATTTTTTTCAAAGGATTTTGTTGGGAAAATTAAGCAAAATGCAAAAAAGGAAAATCAATATGAAAAAATTCTTTGTATGCCTTTTGTTATTCGATTCCTTAAATTGCAATCATGGATGGCAAAGTCTTAAACTACCTGTGAATAAAATCAATATGTATTAGATTAAAAATTTGGAATCGTTAAGACTATGAAAATTAATACAGACGATTTTCTTTTCAACTCTTAAATGAATTTTCAACAATAGTTACATATGGTATTAAAATTATTGGAGCAAGCTCAAAAAACATTATTATGGTACAAATTGTGTCTACTTTAGTTTCAAAAACTGAAACTTGATTTCCTCAACCTTGTCATATTCAATTTCTCTATCTTTCATCTTGTCCAAACCTCATCTCAAAGCAAAAGAACTGCTCCAAATGCTTAAAGACAAAGCAAAAGAACTGCTCCAAATGCTTAAAGACAAAATAATAATAATAATAATAATAATAATGAAGCGCTAGATATCTCTTCAATTCTTTAGGAGCTGTATAAGATCAAGAGAAATGTCCGAATCCCTTGCAATTCAATGTAAGAAATGAACATGTGCACCTTTTGAAAATAGGACATGAATCTTGCAAGTGGATGATGACATGCAAAGTAGCTAACTTATGCAAAAAGCCAAAAAGGTGGGCATACCCTCTAAAAATGGATTAAACATAGTAGAGATTTCACTACAAAATTAAGTTTGTCTTTTAGCTTCACTTATATTCGTGTGTGTTTTAATTTCAAATTTGAAATCTGATCTTTACCTATAAGAGGGTATATAGACTATTAGACTGTATCTTGTAAATGCAGAGTCAAAAACCAAGTCTTATTTAACAATATTCAACTCTTTTTTTTCTTGTAATCTATCAGCTATATTTAATTTTCTAGAGATCTAACAATAATAATAATAATATAAGTAAAGTAATATTCACTAAGTGAAGAATTATGTTTACTGTTTGCTAGTTGAAAGGCTTGATTATTAATCACAGAAAACGAAACAACCATGGCATCCATATCAAAAGCAAACAACCAACAAATATAAATTTTTGTCCAACTAATTAAAGCACAAAATTTATTTTCTTATGATTGCAATATTAAGGTCAAGTTTGGCATAATCTAAATAATACAAAAAGTTAAAAAGTCACTATCTTATTTAAGTCACATCATCTTATTTAAATCACATCACCTCTCTAACACATCACATCAAACCCAACCCAAACCCAACCCATATAGGCCAATAAGTCAAAAAGTGCACTTTTTTAGAACATCCCAAACCAACCCTAAAACTATTGTGCTAATAGTTGTATTAATGGATCTGTCAACTGCTGAAGCCATGACAGCTTGAGAAAAAATATTTTTTCATGATTGCCTATCTTTCTCTTTTTTCGTTCATAAATTCTACCTTTTGTGTTTGACCCATAAAACAAAAATGGAAAATGAAAGAAAAAAAAAAACAAGAGAGCTAAAAAAAATCTTTCAATCACTCCAAGAGCCTTCATGCATTTTCTGCAATTGTGTACAAAGTCAATTTGAAAATTACAATTCAAATTTCATGCATATATTACATTTTTGCCATATAATTTGAATATATAACAAAAATAAAGGTATCGAGTTCAAAAATTGCCGACTTTTACCAACAAGAGAGCTCCTCAAGTTGCCAATATGTAAAAGAAAAATTTTAATTTCCGTATACCAAATATCTAATCATAATGTACACAAACCACCTTCAAACCAAAGAAAATAAGTTGCAAGATGAAGCATCGGATGTATCACATGCTCAAAATCACCCAAAAACCTAACCGCTACAAGCCACATTGCCCACCAAACAATAGAATCAAAATAAAAAAGATTGCTGCACTAACACTACAGACAGGGAGAAGACACTTCTCGTGGAAAAATAAAGAGCTCATACATCATCATCTTTCACAACTTTGAGGACCAATCAACCTCACAATTCACTAGGGAAATTCTTGATTTGTCCTTCCTCCGAAACATCTTTGTTATTCGTCTTGTAACCTAACCGTATGCGCATGACAAGGGATTTCTGAAAATTAAAACAAAAAAATAATAAGAATAATTATACAGTATACAAACCAAACCAAACTAAGCCTTGTGCCCCAGTCGAGTGGGGTTGATTATATGAATCTTTCTCGCTATTCAACTCTATCAAGGGATATATGCTCAGTTAAATCATCATGTTCATAAGAGATCTGACTGAAATTTTTATGTGCTGGCTGTGAGGCTACCTAAGACAACCAAAGACATTTACTTTCTATACACAAATCCTGACCTTATCATTATCAATCAGTGAAGTAAGCTGAGCTTCTAACAAGTGCTGAAAATCTTATGGCCAGAAACTCGTTTTATCAAGTTTATAAAATATTTGTGAAAGAAAAAACCAATGAAGAAGGCCAGTGGTGGCATCACATCAAAAGAATGAAAGCACTTCTAAGAAGCAATTAAGTTTATATACAATAGCATATGATGACAAAAATCTGTTCAAGAGAAATGCATAAAGGTGAGGAATTGTAAAACCTACCTTGCCATGTTGGCTGTTCGTAACTCGCATATTTTGTGTAATTAACCCATCACCACTTGCAGGCAGAGTATTACTGCTAGCTGGATCTAATTGCAGTTGAAGAAACTGTTGATTGAAAACATCAGAAAATAACACAAAAGCATGTTGATTCAAACTTTTCTTTTTTTAATTTTTCTCTTTATGGAACATGTGGACTGAACTTGTTACCATGCCAATTGAATGACAAAATAGAAAACACTAAAGGAGCAAATACTAAATTGAAAGTCTACTTATTGAAGCTTAGGTAATCAGCTTAGGTATGATAGAATATCATCCCTTATTTATAAAATGAAGATTTAGGGTTTACAATTACAAGATGAACCCTGAGGGCATAGAATGATTACAAACCCTAATACAACTTTCGGCTATTATAATATGGTAACACTTTCGGCTAATATAATAACTCAGATAATAATATAATATGCTAACACTCCCCCTCAAGCTGGTGCAAAGATATCTCTCATGCCCAACTTGCCTAATATGTTATGAAATGGTTTATTCCCAACTCTCTTGGTGAGAATGTCAGCAAGTTGTTCACCAGATTGGACAAAAGGAGTACAAATGGCACCACTAGTGAGTTTCTCCTTAATGAAGTGGCGATCAATCTCAACATGTTTTGTTCTGTCATGTTGAACTGGATTGTGAGCGAGGTTGATGGCAGCCTTATTATCACAGTATAACCTCATGGAGTCCGTCTGATCAATACCTAGATCACTCAACAATAACTTGATCCATAAAAGTTCACACACACCTTGTGCCATAGCTCTAAACTCACAAGACTTGACCAGCAACCACATTCTGCTTTACTCCTCCAAGTAACTAGGTTGCCTCCAACAAAGGTGCAATACCAAGTCGATCTCCTATCGCCATCGATCCAATCAACATCTCAGAAGGCTTCCACACGAAGATGATCATACTTAGAAAAATAAAAACAATTACCAGGAACAAACTTCAAGTACCTCAAGATTCTCATGACAGCCTCAAAGTGAATCTGATGAGGAGCATGCATAAACTGACTAACCAATCGACAAAGAACAAAGAATATCAGACGGAGTGAGATAGGTAAATGAGCTTACCCACTAATCACGATAGCTCCCCTATCAACAAATTTCTCCTTCATCATCCCCTAATTTCTGATTGGGTTCCAGTGGAGTGGCACATGCCTTGCAGCCAAGCATCCTAGTTTCCTTCAACAGGTCAAGCACATATTTTCTCTATGAGATAAATATCCCATCCTTAGAACGAGCAACTTCAATTCCCAGGAAATACTTCAAGCTTCCCAAGTCTTTGATTTCAAACTCACTAACTAAATATTTCTTCAACAGAGGTATTTCCCCACTATCATTGCCCGTAAGAACTATGTCATCTACATAAACAATAAGTGTTGTAGTCTTACCACATGAGGAATGTTTTACAAACAAAGTGTGATCTGCCTGACTCTGTTTGAAGCCATATTTAAACATAGCCTGAGTGAATCTCTCAAACCAAGCCCTTGGAGACTGTTTAAGACCATATAATGACTTCCGAAGCTTGCATACTTTGCCTTCAGTCTGATGATCCTCAAAACCAGGAGGAATGTCCATATATGCCTCTTCTTCGAGGTCACCATGGAGAAAGGCATTCTTGACATCAAACTGATAAAGCGGCCAATCTAGATTAGCTGCTAGAGAGAGAAGTACTCTGACTGAATTTATCTTAGCCACGGGTGCGAAGGTCTCCTGATAATCAATGCCATATGTCTGAGTAAACCCTTTTGCCACAAGTCTTGCCTTGTAACGCTCAATGGACCCATCTGCTTTGTGTTTCACAGTATATACCCATTTACATCCCACAGGTCGTTTGCCCGTAGGTAACTCAATCAATTCCCAAGTGCCATTCTTCCTAAGTGCTTTCATTTCCTCAATCATGGCTAGTTTCCACTCAGAGATAGCAAGGGCATCCTGAAAATGGTTAGGAATGCTAACAGAGGAAATATTAGACATAAACGCTCTATATGAGGATGACAAATGAGAGTAGGACACAAAATGTGAGATAGGATGTTGGGTACAAGATCTCACACCTTTCCTCTTGGCAATAGGAACATCAAGATCAATGGACTCAAGAGATTCAAAGTTACCTAGACTCTCATCAGAAGCAGGAGATGGTAGTGGAGGAGCAGAAGTGGTCCCTTGTATCCAGTTAACTTGTTGTCTGTCTATGTCCCGGACATAAACATGCCCGTCCTTGTCCTTGGTGACATTGGGTTCTATAGTCCCAGTAGAAGAGGGTGGTGCAAGAACAACTGGGTCCACCATAGGAATCACAGGAGAAGAGGGTGGTGCAAGAACAACTGGGTCCCCCGGAAATGAGGACGGTGATACCGGAGAGAACAAGAAATAGGACTGGGACTCAAAGAAAGTAACATCCATGGACACAAACTACTTACGAGAAGGAGGGTGATAACATTTATACCCCTTTTGAGTAGGAGAGTAACCAAGGAAAACACACTTAAGGGAGCAAGGGTCCAACTTACCACGAGAAGGAGAGTGATTATGAACAAAACAGATACAACCAAAAATTTTGGGGGGAATAGAAAACAAGGACTGAGAACCTAAGAGGACGTGAAGAGGAGCTTGTTTTTGCAAGACCTGGGTAGGGAGACGATTAATAAAATGGGCAGCAGTGAGAACAGCGTCGCCCTAATAGGACCGAGGCACACTCATAAAAAAACACATGCACCGAGCCATGTCAAGAAGATGCCGATTCTTGCGTTCCGCCACCCATTTTGTTGAGGGGTATTGGTGCAAGAGGTCTCATGGATAATGCCATGAGAAGAGAAATATTGTCCTAACCCAAAATCTATGTATTCCCCGCCATTATCAGAACGAAAGAGTTTGACAGTGGCCCCAAACTGAGTACAAATCATCTTATGAAAATTGCAAAACACAGAGAAAACCTCACTCTTATCTTTCATGAGATACACCCAAGTAGCACGAGAAAAATCATCAATAAATGTAACAAACCATCGATGACCTTTCACGCACATAACACGAGAGGGACCCCAAACATCGTAATGTATTAATGAAAAAGGAACTAAACTTTTATTCAAACCGAGCAAAAGAAGCTCGTGTTGTTTTCCAAGTTGACAAGACTCACAAAAAAGTCGACACATGATGATTTAATAAACCAGATGGAAATAAATGCTTAAGTAAAGAAAAGGAAGGATGCCTAAGACGCCGATGCCACGCCCATAAATCGGGGTAGTAGAAGACGTGGTGGAAGAATAAGCAAGTTTGTCCTGTTGATCCATGAAGTAGAGACCATTTTTGCACTACCACGCTAATCGCCCTCCTCGTGATAAGGTCCAAAAAGACAATCGTGAAAACGTCACACTACAATTCAAATCTCGGTAAGACGACTCAAGGATAACAGATTAACAGAAAAATTGGGAACATGGAGAACAAAAGATAGATGTATGGTAGGAGTGACCTGGACTAAACCTTTTCCAGAAATAGAAGAAACAGTACCATCTGCAATCCTAACTTTATCCTGACCTGAAGAGGGCTTATAGACAGAGAAAAGATCAGAGGAGCCAGACATATGATCGGAGGCCCCGGAATCAATAATCCAAGGCAAATACTTATGACACAGGAAAACACATGGAAAAGAGGCTAAATTACCTGAGCGGGCAAAGGACGAGGAAGTCAGACGAGAGCGAGAAGACCGCGGTCCAACAATTGGCGAAACATCCTCCATTTCAAGACGAAGCTTGGACAATGTAAGGAATTAGAATCAAGTGTATCAACGACACTAGACTGATGAACCCGAGAATAGGAACCACGTCCTCTAGACTGGCCTGACCGACCTCCTCGAGAACCAGACCGATCACCTCGTCCCCCGGATGAAGGCCCATGAAGCTTCCAACATGTCTCACGAGCAAGGTTTTGAAAGCGTTATGTCACCGTGAATGGCGTGGCGGTTGGCGCGGGGTGTAAAGGCGTCGATAACGGTTAAGTAACTCGAATCGTGAATTTTTTTATTTTTCGCACAATTTGAAAAAAAAACTTACCGATACGCATATTTTTTTTCCATGATCATATTTATTGGGTTTAAAATAAATATTGATCAATTTTTGTAAATTTTTAAATATGATCAAATCTATTTCATATTTTTAAATCACTATAAATCGAGTTTTTTATATTTTATTTTAATAATTAATGACTTTATATTATACAAAAAATCAATTACTAACTATTATATGTAAGATAAACAATGACAAAAGTAAAAGAATAAATAAGAGCCTAAATTTATATATATTCATATTTTAACCAAGCCAAATAGATAATTACCACACTTATTATTATTATTTTCAAATAATATATAGATAGACGCACACAAACAAAATGGTTGAGTGATAGCAGCTGAACATAATAGCATAAGTCTTACAACTTCAACAAATCAATAACATGTTTTTCATCTTTCCTCTTCTCTTTCTATCTCTTGTTCCTCCATCCGCTTCTTCATCTTCCCTCTTCTCTCTATCCTCTTCCTCATTTTCACTTTTTTTGTGTTTTTTCGAAAAGAAATAGCAGAATCAGGTAATGTTACCGTGATTATGTGATTGCGATTATGGGTGTAAAAGGTCGAGTGTAACGGTTGCGATGTAACCGTGAATTTTTATTTTTCATACAATTTGAAAAAACTCACCGACACGATATTTTTTTTCCATGATCATATTTATTGGGTTAAAATAAATATTGATCAATTTTTGTAAATTTTAAGTATGATCCAATATATTTCATATTTTTAAATCACTATAAACCGAAGTTTTTACATTTTATTTTAATAATTAATGACTTTATATTTTACAAAAAATTAATCACTAACTATTATATATAAGATAAATAATGACAAAAGTAAGAGAATAAATAAGAACCTAAATATATATATATATATACATATTTTAATCAAGCCAAATAGATAATGACCACACTTATTATTATTATTATTTTCAAACAATATATAGATAGACACATGCAAACAAAATGGTTTAGTGATAGCAGCTGAATAGAATAGCATAGGTCTTATAGTTTCAACAAATCAATAACATGTTTATCTTTCCTCTCTCTCTCTATCTCTTGCTCCTCTATTTTTTCTCTTTATCTTCCCTTTTCTCTATCCCTCTTCCCATTTTCACTTTTTTTGTGTGTTTTTTCAACAAAATGCAAATAAACCGTTACACATGCCGTTATAATTTGTTATAGCCGCGGCAAACACAAACGCAAGAACGGCCGACACACTGTGAATCTCAATCACACCGCGTCAGAACGGTGGCGTAATCATAAAACCGTTAACGGCGTTACGTATGAATCTGCTGGCCGCCTTAAAACCTTACTACGGGTCGCTATGGCCGACACACTGTGAATCTCAATCACACCGCAAAAGCGGCCGTCAGAACGGTGGCGGTAACCACTAAAATCGTTAAATAACGTTACGTAATGGTTCATGCCGCTTAAAACCTTCCACAAAGATCCCAAACATCCCGGCGCCTATAGATAAGTAGCTCTCACCAATTTCAGAACCATCGAATGAATAAGCCAACCCATAATCAAAGAGTTGGTAATCTCCCATTGGTCATAACCCGAGTCAAGGGTACTAGGTGCCTGTGATTCGCCATCAACATATCCCATCGCCCTCTTCAAAAAATATAGTCAAACTTTGAGACCATGCTAGGTAGTTCATACTATTAAATTGTGAGGTTGTGATTTTCAAACTTGGGTTCGGGTTCTCACCATGGTAGTAAGTATAATGAGACTCTCACTCCTCTGTTTGAGAAGTATGGGACACTGGTGGAATCTGCCATGGATACAATACTACCGAACCCTCAACAAAACTAGTGACAATCACAAACCCGGAAGGCGGTGGTACAAGAATAGGCACAATGACCACTATAAAGACATAACAAAATTAAGGACAAAATTAAGGAACCATAAAGTTTTTTTTTTTTTTTTTTTTTTGTGTTTTAGTATTTATTTATGTCTTTATATATGTTGTATACACGACATTGACATTGTGGGATGAGATACGGGTACACTACATAAGCTATACCAAACAGAGATGAGAGTATACCAGAGAGAAGGAGATCGACGCAGACCGTCGAAGATGACGAAGAGCGACGCAGATCGAGATCGACGAGGAGGAGGTGATCGACGCAGACCGACGAAGATGACGAGCTGAGGTGATCGACGACGAACAACGAGGTGAGGAAGTCGAAGCAGAGATCGACCGACAGAGGAGGTCGACTGAGAGACGAAGCAGAGCTTGACGCAGACTAACCCAGGTAAGTTCGAACCCTAACCCTAGAGGTGAAGCTCTGATACCATGAAGTTTGGGTAACCAGTTTAGGGTATGATAGAATATCACCCCTTATTTATAAAATGAAGATTTAGGATTTACAATTACAAGATGAGCCTTGAGGGCTTAGAATGATTACAGACCCTAATACAACTTTCGGCTATTATAATATGCTAACACTTTCGGCTAATATAATAACTCAGATAATAATATAATATGCTAACACTTATGAGTTGAAATTTAAAGTGTAAAAGGAAGTTCAGATGATGGCTTTCATATGGGCTAACCTTCGGAACAGCTGCCTGGAAAATAAAATCTGTATAGACATTAGGCGATTTGTTTATAAAATTTGCCTCAATAAGTGTTGTTTGTGGGTTTCCAGGAGGCTTTGAGATGTTGAACATTATCTTCAAGGAGTTGCTCTCGAATGCAACTATTGATGGAGAAGCAGGACCATTGTCTTCTGTTTATTGAGAAAAAGGTTACCAATATTTTAAGAATAAAATATGACTACTAGCAAAATTCAAGTATGAGTAGAGGCTATACCAAGTTTTTCGGGGATGGAAGCAAAGCCATCCAACAAATCCATCATAGAACCACCTGCAGGAGAAGAGGCTTGCGCAGAAGGTGATGACAGACTCACTAATGCACCATCATCAGAAGTACCGTTACCCTGAATACAGGATAAAATGTCCGATGTAGATGAGCTGCTTTGAGCTGGAGTCCCAATTGACAAAAGATCCAATAAAACATCTGTGCCACTTTTTTGAGCATTACCGGTACCTAGCAATGAAGAAAGAAAACAACTTAATATGCACAGTTGAAGAATGCATTGATCGAGTTATTGACAAGAAATCTAAGAAAAAAGAAAAAATTTGAAAACAAAAATATTACATAAAAATTAAGTGAAACTTTCATGGACAAAGACACGTGACGCGACATGGACACGACACAGACACACCGACGAGAAAATAAAAATAGAAAAATGTAAGAGGCGACACGTGGGGAACACATGTAAAATATATAATTTTATATATTTATTATATGGATATATAAGCATATTATGTTATATATATGAATATTTAATTCAATGATAAAAATTTACATTTTAAAGAAGGAGAATAGATATAATTTTTTTTTTTTTCTTTTATCATTGAATTTCAAGTTATTTTATTCAAACTTGTAATGTGTCTATAAGTGATAGACATGTGTTTCGCAAGTGTGTTAAGCATGTCAATCACCAAAATTCAACTTATCACCAATTCTTAATGGCAAATGTTTTATTATTGAGTCCACCTCATAATAACACACGTCAAAGCAATAAAAAATAGAAGAATCAGAATTTTTTTAAAGATACCATGATTTTAAGGAAGGCTAAGCCTTTCCATAATGTAGTATGAAAACATAGAACAAATTATTAAAGCTAACATGTTTTGGAAACAAAAGTAGTAGACAAAAAGTAAGTTTCACTGGTATTCATAAAATTGTTATACCTTGTGCATCCCAAAACTAACCTGGTTGTGATGAAGCTGGTGATAAGTCAACACCAAGAAGATCGTGAAGAAAATTGCCATCGGAAGAGCTAGGTGCTGGTGCATCATCTGAACTTAGATCTAGTAAATCAACAAGAGGGGCAGTTGTTGATTTTGTAACTCCATTTGGAAGATTAAGTGAAGCTCCAGTCGAAGTTGAAACAGTTCTTGGCAAAAAACCAACCCTCTTTACACTGTAAGTCGCCTCATCTAGAACTGGCATCCTTTCAAGAAGGACAGACCTGCACACACTCAGCCAGCTTCTCTGTAAGATACAGAAGGGAACTAAATTCATAAACTATCAAAAAAAAAAGAGGAAAAGTAAAAGATTAAAAGCTAGTCATTTTAGTAATGTAAATGAAAGCATACGTGATATTCTGATGCTTCTCGATGATTGAACAAAATTCAATCGATCTCTGCTGCAGTTCAAGCACAAAGCTTCCTTTATATTGAACAATTATATCCTTTATCCTCCTAGAGAGAATATTTAATGTACAATCATATCTCAATTCATAAAAAGCCATGAAAATACTAAGAGAAAGATTACACAATGGATTAAAAATACCAAACTGAAAGAAAGAAAGAAATTATAGTGGTAGTAAAAAGTTTTAACACACATTAATTCTTTTGGGTGGCAAAATAGAAGACATTATAATAAATGAAGTTTTCAAAAAGTGAAATAGAGCTGATATAAGCAGAAATTGTACAACATCAAATCAAACCTTTTTTTTCTTGAATACGAAAAACAGAGACCCAAAAAAGTGACTTCTTATTGTACCAATCTTGTCAGATAGAAAAATAGAAAATAGTCTTTCCTCAACAGAATATGGATGTTCATTAAATTTCCTCCGTTTAGAACAAACAGTAATGATGGTTAGAAGGCCCTGAATAAATAGAATCGCAAAGAGTTTTGCTTAATTAATAAGGATTCACTTTTACAGAAGAATTACATTAACTCAGATGATTCACACCTGGAAATTTTCGAATATGTTAAAGCCCTTAATTTTGAAGAGTTAGTTTCTAATTATTACCCGTGAAAATTTTTTAGTGATATACTCTTAAAAGTGAGCTAAACTAGTATAAGTTTGTTAATAAATACAAATGGAGTAGGTGAAGAGCAATCTAGTAAACGAAATGCGGAGCCTATTTAAACAAAAAGGAAAAACTGGACTTATTAGATTCAGGATGATATTTCAAGAAGAGAAGTCAAAGCCTTTTCATAGAGAAAGAACTGACAAAAACTTACGAACAATAGAGAAGTGTTACAAAAGGAACTTTTAGCTGCTCAGCAGCCAACTATATTTACAAACTATGACAGATAAAGCCTAAATGAGAGAATGGTAAACAATGACATACGAGAATTATAGATCTAAATTGAATTACATGACCAAAATAAACCAAAGAGCTCTTGATATTCTATCCCATGTCTGGCATTTTCTAAAACTTCACAAATTCTGGGGATATATGAAAAGTCACAAGTAATATATACATATGGAAAATTGCACAGAATAGATACACTAATAAGAAATGAAAGAATATAAAACATACTGTGAACAAGCAGCAAAGCGACAAGACAACTTTAACAAAGCAATCAAACACATCGCTCGAGTGGTGAGATCCAAGCTTTGGCACTTTATAGCTATCTCTATGACATCCACTGCATCAGACTCTGATACCTGCAAAGAACATCTACGTTCTTCAAAAGAAAGAAAAATACAGATGCAACAAAGAAAATACAACAAAACTAATAACACAAGCTAACCAGTCAGAGCATTGAGATTTTGCTAAGAAACAATTCCATTATCATGCCACAAATTATTGGATTGATTTGACATTGGAAACAACATACTTGTCAACTATCAACATGTTGTCTTAGTCAGCTCCTTTGTCATACACAAAGGAGATGGCACTGTGGAACGAGGATAGAGTGATTCAAGAGAAATTCTCAATAAATTCTCATCCAGAACCCATACATTACTTAAGAACAATACCAGGAGCAAGAACCATTCAAAGTCACTTGAATTAATGTTTGATTGTTAAACAATTTCAGGAAAAATTAATAAAAACTATTTCATCATGATGTCTCCCCAAGTCATGTCACATGCTTGCAGAGCCTCCCATCAAACAATCAAAGAAATGTAGTAAACAAGGCAAAAGATACAAATGGAACTAAGGAATCATCAAAAAAGCACCAAGAAATAAGAGCTAAAAAGTAGCAGCATGTGATGGAGGATGGTTGGCACACATGACAACCAGAGGATCAACATTGAAGATGAGACTTTAATAAGAGGATGCAATGACATTCGAAGATGTTCAAGGGGAGCGAATCTTACTAATTGAAGATCACAATTGAAGATGTTCTATGTTCAACTGTTCAAGATGACAAGAGGAAGCAATGACAATTGAAGAAATTTGAATGGCTAGCAGAAGATGTTCTAATGGACTGTAGGCTTAGGAAATGTAGTATTAAAGTGAGAGGTTTAAACAGCAATTACAACAAATGGAGAATGTTGAATAGCTTGTGACATATATAAAGAGAGCAAACCTTTGGAAGATGTTCATATTATAAGGAGATGCAAGTACTGCATGCACACCTTACCTCTTTAAGACTAGTTCTCCAATATCATTCCTCATTATTTGTGGTCTCCTAGAGCAGTCACCCTTGTTTGAATTCATCAATACATTCACATTCTTATAATTACTCAATTAATTAGATTTTTTTTTTTTTTTTCATTTTTCGATTAGATTCCTAATCAATATTATGATAAGGTCTATTGTGGCAAGCAGGAATTCATGTCTTAGAATTCTTATAACAAACAACACAGCATGACAGTCAAAACACAAACGAAGGCTAATCTTTGCAGGATGGTAGGAGCATAAATTTATGCCACACCAGAAGACAATGAATAGGACAAAATTTAAGGCATATGCTAAAGTACTTTATTGTAATAGAAAATCACAAAGAAAGTGAAGATAAGGTTTGCCTTGTGCTTCTGATCATCAACCAAATCTCCAACAGGACTAGGGAAAATGAAGATAAGGTTTGCCTTGTGCTTCTGATCATCAACCAAATCTCCAACAGGACTAGGGAAAATAATGAAAACAAAGCTCAAATTTTCATTATAAGTCAATAGGAAAAGTCTAACCCTCCCAACATGTTTGCAGTAACTCTTACGACAAATTTCAAATGGATACTTCTTAACTCAGTTAAAGAACTCATAACCAAAATGTTTAGGTTGTAGAATCCAAATGAGGAAAAAATAAATAAATAATTTAACAGGTAGCAAGGAGTTGTGCTCAACATGTTACTACATTTTGTTTCTGATCAAATGACTCAGAACACATCAGACAGAACCAGAAAATGTGACAGAAATGTATATTCAATTTCATGCAATATGCTAACTGTAGACACAAATTTTAAAACATGACGTGTTTCAACACATTTCAAAATTTTATGTTATAAATGTCCACTGCTTAGTTTTAGACTAAACAAAGGTTGATTATTTGAATAGCAAGTTCCTATTTCGATCAGATTTCGATCGTTAATTACACATTTATAAATGAAACCTCCGACACGAAGAACAAAATAAACAACAAAAGACAATTTAAGAAAATAAATAAATATTTTATTGAAATTGTTATGGGTTTTGAACCCTCGAATACAAAGTACAATTTTGGGTTTGGAACCCTTTACCTATTCATCGCCATTCTCAAGGCTTTGTAGCGAGGGCTCTTGAGTTCTCTAGGCTTCTTTTCTTCTAGTTCTTGATTTCTTTTCTCTCTCTCTCGATATTCTCACTTTTGATTTTTGATCCTTGGTCTTGTGTGATGGTCCTCATATTTATAGAAGGCCATCTAGGTGATAAGAATGCTTCATCCTCAATTTGAATTTCAAATTGAATGATAGCGCTATTTGAATTTTGAATGAAAGCGATGATTAATCGTATATCTGATTAACCGGATTGATCTTTGGAGTTTCATCCTGTGTGGTGTCCTTGCTGTAGGCTCTACAAGTGTCGTCTTTCGTAGGCTCCACATGTCACTTGAGCATCTTGAATAACGTCATTGAGATACGACGTTGTTTTATTTATGTACTTCAACAGATCATATTGATCCTTTTTAGGAAGTGATTACCGACAACATTCCTATCATAGGCTCTATGTGTGTCATTAGATTTGAATTTTAAACATAAATTTGGTTGAAATTTATGCCAACACTAACCAATCAGTTACTAGAAGCTATCAACATTTCATGTTTTCCCAATTATCTAATCATCAAAAAATAGCTTAATATTAGTTCCTATAAATTAATCATATTAGTCATTTACAAATTCCAATCCAAATTTTGAAGATTGTATTGTGAAAAGGTTTTACAATTGAAAACTTCACATAATGCATGCATATCGCTGACTTGTTATAGCATATGATACAATCAGATTAAATGAGAACCAATCACAAAGAAATCCATATCGAGAAAAATTTGTAGAAGCAAACTTACAGTCATTGGTTCTTCTATATCAAGCATTCCAGCATTATTGACCAACATTTCACCATATTCTCCAATGCACCAAACTGCCACTCGGACAAGACTTTCCTGATGAAAATATCAAAATCATTTTTCACTAATTACTCAAGATGATAGAACTTCCATACCAAATCTTATCCTAAGAAAGAAAAAAAGCGAAGTACCTGTTCACCTGATGTTTGGACTGCTCGGTATAGAAACCGTACTGTATATCCATGGAGGTTCGAAGCATTGCTTATCACAACAATAAGGGCATGCCAAACTTCATCCTTTACAAAATTTCCTGCCTACTAATAATAGTGTCAGGATCAGAATTTTACCAAATATGCCATTACCTACATCAATGAAAGCTAAAAGAAAGATTTAAAAAACAAAATAAAAAATTGTCATAACGACACTTTCCAGGCATGGCATGAGAGAATTTTCAGATAAGAAAGAAAACTATTGAGCAGCAACAGCAGCACAACTGGTGAGTTGTAGCATTATATGCGAGCAACAGTACAAATCCACAGGTTCAATGTGAACACATACAGAAATTAAAAAAAAAAAAATGCTTGGATCTACAAGATGACGTGAACAATTTCAAAAGACATGATCATTGACAATGGCATATACTCTCATACACAGGGTGGTGGTTGTTCAGAAGGGTTGGAATGTACAGTGATTGATGATGCCGGTGGGTTTCAAGGTGCAGTGGATGAAGGAAACTCTGGAGAAATCTTACACTTACTAGAGAAAGGGTGGTAATTTGTCTTTGGGTAGGTTGAGTAGGAGATCTCAGTGGGTGAGTGTAGATGCCTACAAATATACTTTTTCACACAAAAAATGTACCAGATTAGCAATTTCATGCATACCTCAGAGAGAACCTTAATCATCTGATCAACGTACCAAATCTTTTCCGCGGAAAACCTACAGCAGAAAATGAAAATAAAACAGACTAAACTTTAAAAAAAAAAATTGCAAGACCGGGGGGGGGGGGTTGTTGGGGAAGGCAAACCAGTGCACAACGTTCCTACTAAAGTGGGCTCTAAGGAGGGCAATATATGTTCAGTATACTCTAATGACTTATCATCTCAACCAACCATATTGCAATGCCTTAGATTACAATTGATGCTGTTGCCAAAATACATATTTACAAAAACAAACACTCTGCCATGTGTCATAAAGGAAGGGAAGCTAGATCTATGGTGATAAAAAGGAGGAGCAAAAGGAAAAGAATATCATCTGAAAAAAGTAAAAGGCAATAACAATAATCTAAATTCCTACAGAGTATGAAATTGCCTTGTTTGCAGGGTCTTTTGTGTTCAGATGATTGGATAGATACATATTAAGAGTCCATTACATGGCATTTATTCATAACCACTCTGCAAATTCTCAACAAGGAGACTTCAAATTTTAAATTAAATATTTATCTACTTACTTTTCGACAATGGAACAAATTTTGGCTGTAAGATCTCCTTTGAACTCTTGATCACTCACTTCCAGGCATTCAATAAGATCTTTTGTCAAAGGCTTTACATTGCTTTCATTCACAAGAAGAAACACAAGTTCGAGGGCCCTTTTACGAATAGTAGCATCCGAATCCTGAAAAATGAATAAGAAAAGGTATGAGCTTCTTGGTTTACCCATAAGAAGATATGCATCCTGTTAACAAGAATACACCAGAGAGAGACAACATATATGCATCAAATTTACAGCCCGAACTCCACATTGGATATCGCTTAAAATCATTAGTTTAACCTTTTTGATTTCTAATGAAATAGCATATAAACAAATGCCAAAATGTTTGCCAAGTTAATGAATTCCCAAAAGCTAAAGTCGCATATCAAGCTATCCAACACACCACTCACATGCGACCCCAGCTTGCATGTGGAGAAGAGAACAAACTGAACTGCATAGAGTGCATGATAAAAATAAAATAAAAAGAATTCATGAGACTAGAACCCAAGGCCTCTTAGAATCAAAACTTTGATACGATGTTAAAGACCAAAGAGAGAAAAGAAGATGAGAAGAAGAGTATGTAGTACCCTAGGCATTACCCTTTCCTTTTTTCTTTTTTCTTTTTTTATTTTGATCTGCAAAAGTCAATTGTTAGTTATTAGATTAGCTCCTAGGGGGAGTTAAATCCCCAACCTCTCCCTTGCAAGCACCTAAGTGTTGCCTCCATGCCACAAGGCCATGAGCCCCTTTTCATGGTATTTGAGTGTTTTCATTTTTCTTTAAATTTCGTAGGTCCATCCCTGCTTCATTGTCAATGTAATTATGTGTTTATGGGTTGACATGAGGTGTTGTATGAAGATATCCCCAAGTAAATGCAGAAGGAATTTTATAGGTAAAATGTAAATTTTCTTAGTTACTAAATGATTATGTTAATCATGTTTAATCAAAAATTAATTAAGGAATTGAATATATTTAAGTGTAGGTCCCACTAAGTTTAGATATTGTTTGGTTTCAACTTCCACCTTAAATTAATATTAATTGTATGTGTAAATTTGTAGTCTTCCCAAACATGGCATAAGAGGTGATGAGACAACATTAAGTCACTTAATGAAGCAATTCGTCAAACCTTAACGACTTGGATTAAGCTTCATGGATAAGGTCAAACCACAAGAAGACACCTCATGCTTGGTAGAGTTAGTGGGAAAATCCAACATCCACCATCCACACCTCCTGCTTGAATTCCTCATGCTTGGATTGTAAAGGAAAAAATTGCAGAAGAGAAAATTAAGACAAGCCTCCCATTCTGCTCCCCCAAATTCTATTTGAGAGAGGGTTAAAAAGTGAGAAAGAGTATAGGGAGAGAGATAAGAAGAAGAAACAAATGAATAAAATAAAGAAAATTCAAGAAAAAATTGGAAAAGATTGTTTACAAGGTAAGAATTTATTTTTCTACGTTCTTTTCAGGTTCTCCATCTAATCTTCATTTACATAAAAATTCACTAGCACCACACAGACGGCGTAGAATAGTTGATTTGGGCATAAATCTGGTATATAAATGAAAAAGAATCAACTTAAAGAAACTTAAATTGAGCTGTGTATTTGAGATTTGAAACTCGAGACTAGTAGTTTGAGAACTTCGGTCCTAGATATAGATTGCACTCGATAATTTGAAATCTTAAATACCTGATATGTGTTTTGGAGCCTTTTGGATTTGTAACTTTTGGGTTAGGTTATGGATTTCTGGACTGAGAAACCCAGTTTCAAGTCTGCGGACATTGCTTTTAGCATTCAGTGTGACAACTGGACGTGACCACAGATGTCCGGTGTGACATCCAAATCTCCACAGCTGACATCGTGGGATAACAGTATTTGGTGTCTCCCAATTTAGACGTCCTATGACCCTTGGCAAGCGTCCACTAGGTTGCAGAGCAGGTAACTACCATCTGGATCTCTCACTCCGGATGTCCAAAGTGATGGCGGAAGCCTGGTTCTGGCCATTCTTCCAGCACTGTTGCACACTCTTTCCCTAGCTTGAGTTGGACCTGGACCACTAGTTTAGACATTGTGAACAGACCAATAAGACTTGACTTCATGCACATGATACATAAAGGCATATGAGTAATAGAACTAATCAAAATATGTGTGTCTTGACTATAGGATCCACAAAAAAATAGACACGCCAAAAATAGGGATTGAGGTGAACAACTAGATATTGAAGCATCATGTTTATGAAACTGACATGCTTACGAAACTGTATCTACTTATATGTTGAAATGGGAATTGCCTCCTCTTAGGTTCATATTTGTACTTGAATTCCATAGACACTTGCTTTGAAACCTATATTATATGCTGGAAAGTCCCCGAACACCAGAGAACTACAAGCTCAACCAGCTTGACTATGTGATATTAGAGACATCTCACTCCGCTTAGTCACTTATGTGGCCCTTCACTAGTCACCTTGCATGACCCTCTGTGAGGAGTTCGGGTTGACGCAAATCTTCCCTCCATTACAGTTGTGATAAGCATATTATCTTAACATATTGTGTATGGCAAAACTCAACTTCTAAATTTTGAGATTTGTGTATGTTGCTCAATGAGATCATCTTGATCACATGATATGTATGTGATAATTTAAAACTTGTTCTTGCTTGCTTTCAAATATCTTATAATGCTATCCATGGATAAAATTTGCTCCAGTATCATGTTATTCATGGTTCTTATGTTACATTAGTAATTAACAAAAAATAAAACCAATTTAAGTGTAAATATGCATTTTCCTAAATTCAATTGAAGTGTAAATATTCTTTTTCCTAAATTTTCTCGGGAACAAGGTTAAATAAAAATATGTTCCATCTTTTTTATGCCTGGACAGCATGTAGGGTTTTGACTTTAAAACCTTATAAAGCCACACCCAGTATGAAAATTTAACAAAATATATATATTGATGGGTTATCACATAATTTTAGGAGAGTCCCTTTGATAAACCGGGTATAGGGTTTTTTAAAAGTCAGTTGAGCCATGTTCTCCCCCCTCTTGGCCCTCGTGTCCCCCTGCCACCAGGTGTAGAAATGATAACAACTAAGAATGCATACAACTGGAGATCTTTAGACTGTTAAATGAGCTAGATATCAAGCCTTCCTATACAATACCTTCACACATTCCAAGATTGTTGCTCGATGCCTCTGCACCGCTTGTGTATCTACTGTAGCTTTCATCAGCATGTTCAGAGCAACATATCTGACAGAAAAGTTGAGAATCAACTGTGTCAGATTCAATACAAACTAACCAGTATGAAATAGCCAGAAAACAACCATAAGGGCACATCTAGATTACATGAAATAAAAGAATAGAAGTACAGAATACAAAGATTGAAACAATTGCAAAGGTCAATGTAGAAGGGACCACGTCACTACTATTTGGTTCCCAAAAGATCCCAGCGAACAATAGAAAACATAAAGGTATCAGTAGTCACTTTAGGAGGCTGTGAAAAGTCCATGCACTGAAATAATCAAACTTAAACAAAATTGCGCTTCTGTTTAACAAATTATGTAAGCCAATGCTCAGATTTTTATCAACCATGGAGACATTAGCCAATACCCAGTGATGTTTCTACTATTCAGTATGCTAGATAGGTAGACTGGGTACAAACTAAACTCCAGATTTCATTTTACACAAATTGGCTTTAATCTCGAATCCGCATTTTTATGCTTTTCAACTCGAGCTTCTGTAGATCAACCAAGCCACGGCCCCTCGGATATAAAATTTTTCTAACCAATCTTTAACAAAAGTCCATTTTGCATTAATGCAAACGGTAGCTACACATCAAGTATACATTTTGTGGTTTCTCAAAGACCAGATATCAATCACAAAGATCATGCCCTAGAATAAGATAGGACTAGCGCAAAATGAACAAAGAATTACCTGATATTGTTGTCACGGTTTGACAGAAATTTTCCCAAGATAGTGACAGCAAGCACCCGCAAACCGCCACTATCTTCAATGCTCATGATAGTTTCGACACATTCATACAGAATGGCATTTCCGGCATTTTTGTTTGACTCAGTTTTTGTCGCAACCTGGGGATGGAATACAGAATGTCACGAGTATCATTAGGATTTGTCTTATGAACACATTGCATTCTCTAAACATTCATATTCAAGAACTTTCAGCACTAAGTTCCATCAGTCAAGAATTATAAAGAGCAATCATAATAAAATATGCTTATTCACTTAAACATTGATAAAAGGAATAATGAAAACAATGCTACATATATATAACTGATTAGAGCATGCACCATCAGAACAAAAAGATAGTATTCATTAATCGAACGGAGACTTGGAGCCAAGGTTCTGAAAAGCGGTTGCGGTCGCCGTAACGGTGGCGGTGGTGCGGTTGCGGGTGTAAAGGTCAGAAGCGTGAACGGTTATGTAACCTGAACTGTGAATTTTTTATTTTTCAGACAATTTGAAAAACTTATCGACACGCACATTTTTTTTCCATGATCATATTTATTGAGTTTTAAAATAAATATTGATAGATTTTTATAAATTTTTAAGTTTGATCTAATATATTTCATGTTTTTAAATCACTATAAACCGAAGTTTTTACATTTTATTTTAATAATAAATGACTTTATATTATACAAAAAATCAATCACTAACTATTATATATAAGATAAACAATAATAAAAGTAAGAAAATAAATAAAGCCTAAATATATATATATATATATATTAATCAAGCCAAATAGATAATGACCACACTTATTATTATTTTCAAACAATATATAGATAGACACACACAAACAAAATGGTTGAGTGATATATTTTAATAGAATAGTATAGGCAAGGTTCAAAAAGCTGCTTCATGTCGCCAGAACGGTAATATGGCGGTGGTGCCGGCTGCGCCAGAAAGGTCAGAATAAGAGCTGCAGAACGTAGGTTGCGAACTGTGAATCATGGAATTTTTTTTTTATTTTTCGCGACAATTTGAAAAAACTTACCGACACGCATTTTTTTTTTCCATGATCATATTTATTGAGTTTTAAAATAAATATTGATAAATTTTTATAAATTTTTAAGTTTGATCTAATATATTTCATGTTTTTAAATCACTATAAACTGAGTTTTTTACATTTTATTTTAATAATAAATGACTTTATATTATACAAAAAAATCAATCACTAACTATTATATATAAGATAAATAATAACAAAAGTAAGAAAATAAATAAAAGCTCTAAATATATATATATATATATATATTAACAAGCCAAATAGATAATGACCACACTTATTATTATTTTCAAACAATATATAGATAGACACACACAAACAAAATGGTTGAGTGATAGTATTTAATAGAATAGTATAGGTCCATAACTCTCAACAAATCAATAATATGTTTTTCATCTTCCCTATTCTCTCTCTCTATCTCTTGTTCCTCCATCTTCCCTCTCTCTATCTCTCCCTATTTTCAATTTTTTTTGTGCGTTTTTCGAAGAAGCAATTTGGAACTATTACGCAACGGTGCTGCAATTGTGTAACAGTGTCAGTATAATCGGTTAACGGCAACCGTTATTTACCGCTTATAGCGCCCGAAGTTACACATTAGCCGATACACTGCTAATCTCAAATCACACCTTAAAAGCGTCGCAGAACGTGATTTGGCAGAATTCACTACCAACCGGCATATACGTAATGGCGCAAGTACGATAACTAAGAATTTAAGGCATTACCGCTTTTTAAAACCTTGAGTATAGGTTTTACAACTTCAACAAATCAATAATATGTTTTTCATCTTCCCTATTCTCTCTCTCTCTATCTCTTGTTCCTCCATCTTCCCTCTTCTCTCTCTCTCTTCCCTATTTTCAATTTTTTTTTTTTGTGTTTTTCAAAGAAGCTAATTTGAATCCAGATGACGTGAACTAAGTATGCATGTCAAACAAGCCGCCATAACTGCTACGCAATCGCTACTTAATACCGCTATAGCAGCCGTTACGGCCGATACACCCATGAATCTCAATCACACCAATCGTAAAAGCGTCAGAATCGGGTGAGCGATTCAGAATACAACCGCTACGTAATGCAGCGCATGCAGAGACGCTGGCGGCCGCGAAAAAACCTTGCTTGGAGCATAAAACGAAGATGCAAGACCAGTGCAAAAGCTTAAGGAGATTGTGGAACAAGGTGATTTTACTATTGAGTATGTGAGAGCAATGAGCATTTTAAAAACACATGTATACAGGAGCACAACACAATACAGAAGATTGCCAAGGTAGTTTTTCTTCTCATTAAGTACACATACTAATTGCAGATCAAGGTATTAGGCAGATGAGGGAATATTGAATGCAGGTAATAATTTGGACAGTTACAAAATCAGAGAATATGAAGAGAAATAAGAAACAAGAAAAGAAAATATTAAAAAAGTAATCTAGATTTCATTCACTGAACATGACATGGAAGCAAATTGCCACCTCATAGTTGGAAAAGAATTTTTGGTTAAATAATAATAATCGCAATTACAACAATAACAATAAATAATAAATAATAAAATAGTTTGAAAAGACAGCCAATAATTTAATTTACATTTTTCAACAAATATTATATGAATGATAGCAGGAGATAAAGTAGGACAAAGCAGCTGACCTGAGCAAGGATGTCATTCATCCGTTCACTAGCATGTGCATCTCCTTGGCCTAATATTCGCAAAAACTTGAGCAATCTGATATGGAGAAAAGGATCTGCAATCCCAGAGACGTCATATTCAGGTGCATATGGACTGCTCACAATGTCCTTTAGGGCTTTGACCACACTCTCTGTGCATTTCTACAATCATATAGAAGTGTAAATCTTGTGCATTAAAAATCTGACCAGAGAATTGGAACTTGTTTTTTCTCTCCCTTTAAAATGCACTAAAACAGTATAGTCAAATTATTTCTAAAAACAAACTTGCCTTTGTGACAGTTTATCCACTATCAAAATTAAGTCAATGACTCTGCTGACATAAAAAATTACCTTCTTTCATGGCAAAGAGATTTCCTAATAAACTTTACCAAGAATCCCGCAATAATACTTATAATGCTGTCATAATTTATAAAGTAGTTTTAGAGCAATTAATAACCAAAATTCCTATCTTCAATGCGGGGAACCTGGTCCAAGACTACAGGCAGTCAAATAAGTAAGTAAATCCAGATACTGTCCATCACCTGTAATAGACAAACAAGGAATTCCAAAAAAAAAAATCTTCCTCAATAATTATAAGCCTCAGAACAATTTTAAGCCTTGGTATCATAATTCCTTATCGGGATTCCAATTTTGATGCCTCCTACAGATGGGTAGGCTACAGTTCCCTTTTGCTCTCATGATTTTCATACTTGTACTTGTTATCTTTGATTATGCTCCTCATGCCAATTATAACATTGGGCTTGTAGGATGATCCGCATTTCATTAGTCACAATTTTATCAAAATGTGTAGCAGTTTGATTTCAAATAACAACACCGAACTGTATGAAAAAACAAAAAAGGTAAAATAAAAAGTACATATGCATTGATGGCCCAACCCAATAAGTGCCTTCATAGCACACCAGCATGTGCCAAGACATCAATCAAGACTAGTTTAAAAAGAAAAAAGCAATTGAAAACCTAAGCTACATTGAACTGCCATCTTGTGTGGATATTTGATGCGTTTGCCATTGAAGTTGCTCAATATCTTCTTTAAGCAACAACGGATGCTCCAATACTTTACATGCACTAGAATAAGGGTTCTCATAGGCAACAAGTCAACAAGTGAGAAGCTTACATAGAGAACTACCCCTCGCAGTAGTCCAACATTTGAAGTTTTAACCATGAAGTAGAGAAGGATATATTCATTACTGTTGTATTCCAATAGTTAGAACATGGCCTCACAAGTGTATGTTGCTGAGAAAACAACTTCCTAGACATATGCATTAACAAATGAAAAGATACCAAATATAATAGCAGGAGTACAGCGAACAAAAATCTAAAATTTCCAGCAATCACATCAGCAGTTAGAATGGCATTGTAAGCAGCACTTTGCTGCCTGTCCAAGAGGAGGTACAAAGGAACAAACATTGAAGCCCTAGTTGGAGCTATAACAAAGGTGGGGTGGCAGCCTAACCATGGCATCTCAGGATTGGCCAAAAAAAAAAGATGCTAAGTTGTAGTTTATATTAACCTCATCAATAGAGGGTAATCAATCTTTGACGAAAAAATGAGTTTGTTAACCAGGTCACAAAACAACCTTAACTCTAAATCTCAATTCAAAGGTTCAATCACATGGAGATGTAAGTTCTAGCGAATATGGTACAAAATATATATTGATTTGTTTCCAGCATGGACCATAAACAAAAAGAACAGCATTTTATAATTATCTTGTTAGTTTCATTAATACTAGACAAACAAAGACTCGTGTAAAGCTCATATGGAATAAGTATGATCGCCTTATTTTAGTTATATAGACAACATATTGGTTCGGTGTTGGCTGTGTTGCAGAGTTGGGCTGGGGGGAGGGTTGGGAAGAGGCGTCATAAGAAATGGTTGCTTGCGGGCCATTGTTTGATGTGGTTGATAGGGTTGGAGCGAAATAGCTGTATTTTTCATGGTGTGTCTCGGCCGGTCCCGTGGTTGGAGCGGCGGTTGCTCACTGTGCTTCATAGTTGGGTTACGGTTACGGTAGATCCGGATGTGTTAGCTTTTGTTGATTTTGTAGATGCTTTGATTAGTTAGGCTTTGGGCTGTTCAAGGCTTCATTTTTGTATTATTTGCATCATCTTGATGCTTTTCTAATAAAATTTGTTTATTTATCGAAACATGAAAAAACATATTGCTATGATCAAGTTACCTTTCTAAAACATTCAAGAGCTTCTGAACTGACTTTACATAGATCTGTGCAGAGCTGGAGTCCGGTTATTAAAACTCCGTGGTGCTTTTCCTTAAGTAAAGCAGCAGCAGGGTTTATAAAAATTTCTGCCAGGTCCGGGACTTTCTTTATAATCCTTATAGAGCACAATGCTGCCTGCATTACACAGAAAACAAGTAAACACAGTTACAAGAAATATCAAAGATAGGCCCGTGACCTGATAGTTGACAATGAAAAAGCATTAAATCATCAAGCATTACATAATTTCCTACAGTCAACTCTACTAATTATGTAAAGAAACTCAAGCTTCCAAATTGCAATCTTTTAACTTCACTTTCACAAAGAAAACAGCCAAAGCAGAGCACATTGCAAAGAAAAAGAAACAGAATCAAGACTCTAACAGAAGAAAGAAGTTCAAAATTGTCAACCAGCCTATCCTGAATCACTTCCAAAGATGGGACTCTGGTGATAAAAGAAATGAGCATTACAGCAATTGTAAAGAAAGAAAGAAAGAAAATTGCACCAGCGTCTGCATTCAGTTGCCCAGTATGAAAACTCATATCACCATAACATTTATTAGCAAGGGGAGCATCCCTTGGTGATGTAGCTGTCACCAATGGACCAAACATTATAACAGTAATAAGAACAACAAAATAACAACATTAAAATAAAAAATAAAACCTCATATCACCAGGACATTTATTAGCAAAGGGAGCAATAACCCCATCTCCCGGTTGTGTAGCTATCTATCACCAATGGACAACAACAACATAAACAATAAATAAAAAGAACACTACCAAAAAAAAAAAAAAAACAAGCATACCCCCCATCCCCCGGTTGTGGAGCTATAACCACTGGACAAAAAAAAAACAGAACAATACCAAAAACAACAAAAACAAAACAAACAAGCATACTGTATACAATTAATAGGACGACAAAAAACAACCATTCTTTTTTTATAATTAAGCAAAATTTAGATTAAAGAAAGTGCCATGGGGACAACATTCAAGTACAAAAGCAAAACAAAACAAAAAGAAACCTACATCCTAATCATCGATAGACACCTTAAAGACCATTAAAAAAATGCCTGACCAAAAATCCATACAATACCAACATCAAGCCCCTCCTCTACTTCCCTTCACTCCAACTCCCTTTATCTCTACCATCATAATTAATATTGCTAACCAGATTCTTTAATTCCCTTCCATTTCTAACTTTGCTTCCCCAGCTCCTCTTTGCAGACATTCCATCCATCCATGGCCTCTTTTTTGCTTCCATTGTTGCTAACAGTTTCAAAGCTTCGTTCTCAAATCCCTCATAGAGAAGCCCATAAAGTTTGCTAAGAATTCCAAAATTAGAAGGGCAAGCACCTCTATCTTCCACCTATCTGAAGACTATTCCTTCCAGAACCACCAAGTCCTTACTCAATTCAACCTTATCAACTATGTCATGTCTAACCACAATCAACATAGCCCCACAATCCAATGATTGACCTCATTTTCATCAACCTAGCTTTCACAATCTCACCCTAAAGTCCCCAACCTCTAAATCCCAAACTCACTTTCGAAACCAGACTTTCATCCATTTCCTCTTGACCTGCACAAGTGACATGGCGGTTCCTCTAAGTGGTTACAAACAATTTGAAGAGAAGGGCTTTAAAAATTAGGCCCAAAAGAGGAGCTCACAACTTGGGCCAAATTAGGCCGTCGAGCCAAGTCGAGTCAAGCTTTTGAGTGTTCAAGTTAGTTTACTAAGAATTAGTCAAGCTCAAGTTTGAGCCAAACTCAAGTCGAGATTAAATAATTTAGCTCAAGTTTGGCTCATTAAATATTTGAGAAACTCAAGCCAACTTGTTTACATAAACGAGCTGAGTTCGAATTCAAGTTCAAGCCTTAAAAAAGAAAATTTAAATAAAAAAAAAAACTTAAATTAATTTTAAGTATTAAGATAAAAATAAAATAAAAATTTATGAGCAAAATATATAAGAATACTTATATTAATATTAAGGGCTTGGTTGGCATGTCCTATATAAGCCAAAAAGTCAAAAAGTTACTCCAAAATCTGAAAAGATATCACTATTCACCACAAAAAAAAAAAATTTAAAAAGTTATTTTTTGTACAAAAAGTACACATTGAATTGATGCATGACAAGCGGCTGTGCAGAAGAACGAAATTATTGGGTGTGATTTTCACACACACTGCTGTTCGGCCCGTGGGGGCCATCACGGGTCCCATTTTGATAATCTAAACCGTTCAATATATAGAACTCGTTAAATATTATATGTCTGTAAAAAATAACATTGATCGGATATTGATAACTATATGATCAAATCAGTTATGTACAACAAATGGATGGTGTTATAATTATTGATTGGAAAAAAAACAAATCTGATCAGATAGCTATCGATATCCGATCAAAGTGATTTTTTATAGACTTGAACGGTTCAGATTATCAAAATGGGACCCGTGATGACCCCCACAGGCCGAACAAAACCATCCAATATAATGCCCGAAAAGTAGTGAATCATCTCCTACCCACCCTCTCTGCCGGCGCTCTTCCTCCGTACGCCTATACCATTACTTTATTCCCCTATACAATTATTTATATAATTTTTTAATACACATTTTTCCATAAAAATCCAAAAAGTTAACCCAAACCTCCATATTTTTTTCTCAACTTTTTTAGTCCAAAAAGACAAAAAGTGCACTTTTTTAGGACACCCCAAACCAGCCCTAAATTTACAACAAATATAAATAGAAAAATAAAATAAATTAATGAAAATTTATTTGGTATATTATAAAAATAAATATTAATTTATTTTTTTTATGTTTACAAGCTTTTATCGAGCTAAGCATAGAGCTACTTTCCGTTTTCCAAGGGACTAAAACAAAATACTAGTGGAATAATGAAATTCTAGTGTTTCCATTGGAACGCAGCAGAACATAGCTAAACATACCGTACTATCTAAGTAAATTTGTAGACTTTATTTTGTTGGGACCTTAACACACTTTTAGAATAATTTACACTAGTGCTTAACAAAATTTAGTTATTTGAAATTGAAAATACTTGAAATTTTTGGTTCATAACAACATTGGTTTTTTTATTTTACATTTGTTCTTGTATGGGAATGAGTAATGAGTAAAGTAATAAAGCATTTATATTAAAATAAAAGTAAACAACATACAAATTTGTTCTTGTACGTGAATGAGTATATAAATCTCAATATGTTTACTTAATCAATCCAATTATTAGACTTCTATATATTATTTCAATTTACATTTTCAAAAATTTCTATATATTTTCAAATTCTTTATCTTGCTTCTAAAATGTTTTTGAAATGTTTACAAAAAGTTTCCATTTCTGTGCTAAATGAAACAATAACCTAAAATGAAATCTTGATCTTTGATCACACCTCCCATATTCCTAGCCAAAATCTTGTGAGACTCTTCCTGTGGAGAAATGAGATATAGAAATAGATCCCTACTCAACTCCATAACCTTCGCCCCTACTATATTACCCCTAGGCAACAATAAACCTTGGCTTGAATTCTCCCCTTCTCCAGCACCAATAAACCCCCAAACCCCAAGGAAGTCGATTGTCTCTAAGAATGAAACAAGAGAAGAAAAAAAAAGTCCAATGTAAATTTATTGTTCTTTTGTCAGAAAGAATAAGTTTTTAATGGAATTGACCTTTTGAAATAAGATAATCTCATCCAAGATCATAAAAAGTTTGATGTTCAGGAAAGATTAAGTCTTGAATGGAATTTACCTTTTGAAATAAGATGATCTCATCCAAGACCATAAAAAATTTTGATTAATAAAATAAATAAACTTCAAAATTTATTATGTTTGCTACATTAACACCATGTTTGGTTCAAGGATTTGGATAGGGACTCAGAAAAGGGGAGGGAAAGGGAAAAGGTAGGTGAAATGTAAATGAATTCACGCACTTTTTCCTTTTCCCTTTTCAAATCCCTTCCCAAATCCATGAACCAAACATAGCCTAAAAGGGAAAATGCTAGGATTGTGAATATTTTTGGGTTCTAAAAAAAGGTAGCCATAGGTAGAATAATAAAGGTGCAACTCTTTTCCTTGAAAGCAATCAAAAGGGAATTACAATATTTCCATTGTGCTAATTGAGTCAAATAGTTGCATCTTCTGAATTAATTTGTGCAGTTTCAAAATACATACACCAAATTCCTCTTTGTTCTCATGTACAAGTGTTTCTCCCAAAGGTACAAAGTGAGCTCCCATTAAATTGTCTTCAGGCAAAGTTCATAAGAAGAATGCTAGAATAATTGTAATTACTTCTAATCATCAGAAAATTTTCAAGTGCTCCTGCCATGACCCTTCCGCAATGAAATCCAAATGTGTAAATTCAATTTATGCATTTGTGGAGTTAATAAAGTTCTTGACAAATGGCTATCAAAGGATCCCATTATAAAAACTTACTTTCTTCCGAATATTTGGATCTCGAAATTGCAGCAATCTTTCAACTTCAGGTGCAAGATCACGAGCCATTTCCGCAGAACATATATTCCCCAAAGCACAAAGAGCTAGTCCAACGATGTACTGGTTGAAGTGATTAAGATCTCTGTGCATAAGTCAAGGTTTTGGAGGGGTGTACTTAAAAACCCGTAAGGATGGTAATTGATGATAAATTTATTCACCATAAATAGACAGGGACAAGAAACCAAATAATTAAGTCACACAATAAAAAAGTAGAACGCACATAGACTGGATACTGCTTCAATGAGTTTGTGACCAACATCAGTACTTCTTGCCTTTCATCAAGAAGCAACATAAGGCTAAGATATCCTATCCTCTTCTCTGGAAATCCAGTAGATGCAATTAACTTCAGGCATTCCATTTGACCAAAATGTGTGGGGTAGCCAAGCATGTGAATGAACATGAGCTTCGCAATATTGCGATGACTATAATCTTGATCGTTATCATCAACTGCTGCACGAATTGCAGCACACTCTTTTCTTACAACAGCTCGCTCCTCTGCTGCAGTTTTGCAATCACGTATAGCCCGAATCATGTCCCTGCATTGGAACAGTAAGCACCTCCAACATGATTAAATTAACAGTTTCAAACCAATGATATAGCAGCAATACACAACACCGATAAAATATATATATATATATTAAAATAAGAAATAAATAAATAAAAACACAACCTCAGCAAAATTTGATTTATACATTAGCAATCTAATTAATTGCCTAGAGATAAATGCCAATGTGAGAAGAACAACCTGATATTAAAAGGAAATTATATTTTTTTCAAATCTGTAAGGAGACATTGTATGTAATAAGAATTAAAAAATTGTAAAGAAGAGAAAGCCAAATCGAGAATAACAAGCTTCCAAATCAATTATAACAAGCTTCTTTAATTAATTTAATATGCCAATTTTTTCCCTTATTCTTGGAATGGCTTTTCACTGGGCAATGTAATCATATCAGACCTGACTTACTATAATTGATAAATTCTTGTGCTATATTGGGTGTAGAGAGATGGCAGTGTAAGTTTTCTGAATGAAACTGTATATTTAATTGTATATAAAACAGAAGAATACATTGGTTTATATAGCAAATTAACCCTAGAACTAAAAAAGGAAACAAAAACCCTAATATATACAAAATATATAAACTACCATATATACATGAAATGTAATATGCTCACACCCCCGTTTAAACTCAAGGTGTTTTAGCAGAAAATACTGAGAGTTTGCCAAGAAGAAGCCAAAACCAAGCAGTGGTGTGAGTCTTGGTAAAGAAGTCAGCAAGTTGCAAAGCCGAAGAGACAAAAGGAAGAAAGATAGAACCAGACCGCAGATGGTGACAGTCTGACAGACACAATGGCAATCAATCTTAATGTGCTTTGTCCGCTCATGGAAGACAGTGTTGTTGGCAATCTAAATAGCATTCTTAACGTCCATTTGATAGAGAGGCCAATGTCGAATAGCGGCAACAGAAATCAAGGTACGGATGGTAGTCATCTTGGCAACAACGGCAAAGGTAGGGATGTTCAAAAATCCGTTCAAACCGGTAATCCGGACAGAACCAAACCGAATCGTACGGTTTGGTTCGGTTCTATTAAGAATTGGTTCGGTTTTGGTTTAAGAAATATGAGAACCGTAAAAACGGTTCAGTTAATGGATTTTATGAAAAAATCACGATTTGAACCGAACCGAACAGAATTTTAAAAGATACATATATATAATATCAAGTTTTATTTTTATTAATTGGTTTTTTGTAATTTTAATGATATTAGGATGATATAGATATATAATATTGAGTAATCCCTTAATATTATTAGTTTTTATCATGAGTTAAATGCAATTAGTTTGAGTAATTATTTTGCTAATATTAACAATTTATTCTGGTAAATAGAAATTTTTGGAACCGTGAACCAAACCGAAACCGAACCGTTATTTCGGTTTGATTCTAGTCTGGTTTTACAAGTGTAATAGTCTGGTCTGGTTCTCAAAATCACAGAACCGTTAGGATCGGTTCGGTTCTTGAATTTTCTTAGAACCGAACCAATCCAGACCGTGTACAGGGCAAAGGTCTCCTCGTAATCAATACCATACTCCTGCGAGAAACCCTTGGCAACTAGGCGAGCTTTGTATCGCTCGAGAGAACCATCAGAATGAGTCTTGACTTTATAAACCCATTTGCAACTAACCAGATTCTTGCCAGCAGGCAACGGAACCAATGCCCAAGTGTTAGTCTTCTGTAAGACAAACAACTCCTCATCTATAGCTCGAACCCAAATGGGATCCTGACAAGCCTCCTTGTAAGACTGAGGTTCTGAAAAAGGATGAATAGCAGACAAAAAAGTACGATAGGAAACAAAAAAACATGTATTAGACCAACCCAACCTATTTGGAGGATGGCGCTCTCGAGTAGGATATCGATGTGCAGTAGGATCAGAGTCGTCAAAAGCAGGAGAATCAACAGTAAGGGCAGAGACAACTGAGGGGGGAGAGCCTGGTGACGAGAATAAACTAACAACGAAGGAGGAGAATGAGCAGGATGGGGAGAAGGAAGAGAAGAGGGATCAAGTTCATGGGGAACAGTAGAGACGTACTCATCAGGAGGGACCTCAGAAGGAAATGGAACAATGTGAACCAAATCCTCTTTGGAAACCGGAGCAGTTATCGGAGGAAGCTGAAAGTAAGGCAAACGTTCGAGAAAAGAAACATGACGGGAGACATAAAGACGATGGGAAACAGGGTTGTAACACCGATAACCTTTCTGAGTAAGACTATAACCCAAAAATACACATAGGACAAACCAAGCACTAAGTTTGGTCCGATCTTTGCGGAGAAGGACAAAATAGGAAAACCCAAACACACGAAGAAGGGAGTAATTAGAAATTTGGGAGAACAAAGCGTCATAAGAAGACTGACCAGAAAGAAGGAGAGTAGGCATGCGGTTGAGAAGAAAAGCAGCAGTAAGAACTGCCTCCTCCTAAAACGGAGCCAAAACTAAGGCAAAGAGAATAAAAGACCTAGCTGTCTAAAGGAGATGACGGTGTTTACACTCAGCTCGACCATTTTAGGAAAGTGTATCTGTACAGGAAGTTTGGTGAATGATACCCAAATTGGCCAAATACTCACAGAACTCATTTTTAAAATATTCCCCACCCAAGTCAGACTGTAACACTTTAATGGTAGACCTAAACTGAGTAGTAATCATAGACTGAAAGGTACGATATAGCTGATAGAAATCAGACTTATGCCTCATAAGATAAACCCAAGTGTAACGGGTGCAGTCATCAACAAATGACACATAGTATGTAGAAGCCCCTTTGGTGAGAACAGGAGAAGGGCCTCAAACATCAATATGAACTAAAAAAAACGGTGTATCAGAGATAGAAGTACTTTTACGAAAAGGAAAGGCTGTCATTTTGGCAAGTTTACACCCTCGACATTCACCAAGTTCACTACGAGAAACTTTACCCAATATACCTAACTGAGCTAAAGACTATAAACAGTCAGCAGACAAGTACCCTAATCTAGAATGCCACAAGTAGAAAAGACTGGACAGAAAATCTAACTGAAAAGAGGAAAAAACAATTGAAGAGGTTGTCATAGGCAGATGTAAGCTCTCCACCACATAGAGGTCTCCAACTCTACGACTCGTTCCAATCTGCTACTTGGACATCCGATCCTACACAGAATAGATAGAAGAAGAAAAGATAACATTAAAAGCGAAGGCATCAAGCTAACTGATAGATAATAAATTGACAGATAATTAAGGAACGTAAAGGACAGATGGAATAGAGACAACAGACACAGCAAACGGTAAGATAGACCCAACAGATATAATAAATATACCAGACCATTAGCAGCATTAATAGTAATAGGAGAGGAAGGGGGAGTACAATTTTGAAGTAAGAAAAGATGGGGAGTCATATGATGAGAGGCACCAGAATAAAAAATCCAGACAGTGAAGAGATACCTGAAAAAGTCCCAAACAAACCTGAATGAGAAGAGGAAACAATGGAAGCAGATGGAAATGGCTAGGAGGTAGACAGTGCATGCTGAAACTGACTAATTTGAGCACTTAAGAAAGCCAAGTTAGGATCAAGAGCTGGAGCAAATACAGTAGAGCCGGTGGGAGCCTGAAAATTACTTGGAGAAGAAGGGTAAAACTAGGTCCGAAACTACTGAGAAGACGAGCCAGACATACATCCCTGCTTGGGACATTGATACTTCCAATGGCCCCTCTGATGGCAGAAGGCACACTCATCTAATGCCAATGGCCCCTTCTTGTTTACGAATACACTCATAATATTGGAAGTCAAATGGGTCCAACCAAAACTAGAGATAGAAACTGTGGCCAAAACGTAATAAAGAAGAAACTCCAAAACATGGTCAAACTGTAATAAGAGATATTTCAGAACACCCAAGCAAACAGTACCAAATGGGACCAATATACACAGTGGGTCAGATACGATCAAACCTGAATCAAGTTCCAAAATAGTGAAACAGAGATCCCGATGGGTCGAACTAAGAGAAGAGGCGAGTCACTTTGGTCAAACCCTTCGGCGTAAGAAGCGACTATGCAAACGATGACCTACGAATGGAACCAATGATCGAAGATCGGCAATCACGAACAGATGATGAACCCATCCACGTCGAAGGCAACCAACGATGGACAAGAGAAAGAGATATATGTCGCGAGGTCCAGGATGAACAACGAACCAGAGAGGGTCGAAGCAAATGACTGAAGACGACAGAATGACCAGACGAACCAGAGAGACGGCTGAAGCAGACAAACCAGAGAATCGTGATCTTGGGAGTGTAATTCGAACTCAGATGATTCGCAACTTGATAGGTTGCGATTCAAGCTCAAATGGGTTGCACAAATTCAAAAAAGAAAAACCAAAGAAGTAAAACGAACAAGAAAAGATTTGAGGGAGGCTAGGGTTTCAGACCTTGCTCTGATACCATATAAGTTTTCTTAATGAAACTGTATATTCAATTGTATATAAAACAGAAGAATACATTGGTTTATATAGCAAGCTAACCCTAGAACTGAAAAAGGAAACAAAAACCCTAATACATACAAAATATATAAACTACAATATATACATAAAACGTAATATGCTCACAGGCGGACCCTCTCATTATTGTTTAGAAAATTTGCAAATTGGACTTAACCTCTATCAGGCTAGTCTGTTTGCTAGATTAATAAGATGGATAGGGATTTAAAAACATGTGGTCCTCACATGTCTCCCCTTATCCCCATGTCCATTGTTTGGTGTAACAAAGCTAATCATAGGATCAACTCTTATCTCCCAGATTAGTTCATCACTCCTCTCCAGATTGTCCTTCCTTCTCGTCCAATAGTAAAAAATAATCATGTCTCATTATCCTACCCTAACTAAACATAATATAACTAATCCGATGGTACATAAAATCTCATCCATTATTCTATGGTATTACTTACCTCCTCTTATCCTATGATATTCAATCCCCTCCAAAATAATACAAAAATCAAACATAGACTATAGGTTAAGAGTACCAAACCAAGCCTTATGTTCCCATCAAGTGGGGTCGGCTACATGAATCATTTTTCACCATTCAGCTCTACCAAGGCCTATATGCTCAATTAAATCAAATAAATCATATATTTTTTCATTGTTGTATCCCAGTCAGCTTAGGTCTTCAACTCCCCTAACATCTCCATTTATGGTAACCATGTCACTCTTCCTTATCATTGCATCTATAAGTCTTCAGTGTACGTGTCCCAATCACTATCCATCTCATATCAGTCAAAAATAATAATAATAATAATAAAGGATCCTTTCAAGTTGGAATATGCTATTTCATGATAGTGATTTCATCAACAAGTTGAATGAGTGGCAATGTTCAATCCATTTCTCACAAGTCCATGACTTTGTTTTGGGCAAAAAGCTGGAGGATTAAAAGGGGATTTTGAAGTTCAAAGCAGTGAGATGAAGAGAAGAAAAGAAAATGTTGCATGAGGGAGAAAAAAAAAACACTTTTCATGGAAAGATATCACTTACCTGCAAAATGAGATATATCTGACTCTTGATAGATGGAAATTGAAAATGAAAACGAGACAAAAAGGTTAACTGGGACAAAGCCCAACTAAGGGAGATGAAAGCATCATATTATTTCATTACATGCCAAATGCAAGAAGGATATATCATGCCAAGTACTAACCAACTATATATCGCAACTCATTCTCATTTAATAATTTTTTATTTTTTATTTTTTATTTTTTATTTTTGATAAACATTCTCATTTAATAATTTTACAATATACAAAATGGAAACAGATTGCCCCAGTTCATAACCTAGACGCAAGAGCGTTGTTTGGGCTCTTGAGGCCCATCACATATTCTGTTTCAGTAATTTGAACCTTCATTTTGTCAAGCACTTCGAGTATTTTATCCACACAAAAAATTAAGTCGATTTGATAATCATAACCTATTTATTTTATCATGTTTATCACCAAAAAAATGAATGGTTTATTTTAAAAAATACAATTGTCGTCTACTTTTTTGTTGACAAACGTGACAAATTAAATACTATACGATTATCGGATTTACCTTTTTTTGTGGATAAAATATACGAAATTTCCAACAAAATGAACAGTTCTGATAATCAAAAGGGACCTGTGGTGTGGCCAAACAGCATCCTCTAGTCTAGACTGAAGGGAACTCACCCCCATACAAAATAGTCTTAGGCATATCAGTAAATCTAAGAATGTTATGTTAGAACTTATGAGACTTAAAACGGAATTGCCGAGTATTGCAGTTAAGAATAAGGAACCTTGCACTATATCACTTTAAAGCACCCTTTCAAGGCTAACTCTGTGAAGAGCCAATCGTGAAAAATAATTTTTGCAACTTGTTACAGACAGGGATTCTAAACTTAAGTTGGCATGCTTCATCTAGTTTCCTCAATTCTCTTCCTCATTCATTTCATGTTTGCTAGGAGGCCTATGAAAAATCAAAACAATTTTTATATGCATGCCAACCTCCAAGGCATACAAAACACATGCCAATATTAGCTGAATATGACCTTTGCCTTAACATGCACAGGGGTTCGTTTGGCAAGAACTTTTTTAGTTGGCTTTTTGGCTTTTTTGACTTTTTTAGCCTGGGACTTTTTTGTTTGTTTGGTTTTCTTGTTTGGCTTTTTTTGCATTGATAATGATATTCCCAAAGTGAAATGACAAAATTGCCCTTCACTTGGAAATGATGTTTTTTTGATTTTTTGTTTGTATGTGGGGCAATTTGGTAATTTTGCATCCCAACTCAAGTGTTTTGGCATTTTATGATTCTGTAGCTTTTTTTTGTCCATATGTGATTATTTAGCCCCACAACAGCCAAACAAGGGCTAAGTTACATACTAAATAGCTAAAGAACAAGAGACAATGTTAAGCTAGTACATTGAAAGAAATGACAACGGGAGATTCAGAACTTTTCCTCATCTATAAAATAATCAAATCAGGTCGTTCAGTCTCTAAGGCAACTAGCTAAAGTTTGTAATATCAAATGAAACGAAACAAGAAGAAGAAAAAAAAAAAAGAATATACACAAAATTAGGGATATCAAGTAGAAAAACCCAACACCTTTTCTGTCTGCATCAGCACTAGATCTGATGCTACCCAATTAAGGGCTACATATAGCAGATACACTAGTTGATACTAAATATTCTTACTTGTCTTGTTAATGTTATGCGTACGTACCATAATGTTTAGTTGTTGCCATTGTCAGTAACTTTGTTTTTGTTGTTTCCTTGTTTTGGCAATTTTATTTCAAAAGTTGTATATTTCTTATGAGCATAGCAAGAAGAATAAAAACACATTTCCACTACAAAATGAAATAGCAATTTGCAACCCAAACTTTAAAACACAAAATATATATATATAGGGAAAGGCTACATGGGCACCCCTTTTTGGGTGTATGTGTGTGCACCTTATGCAAAAAGCATAACTTTTATCACAAAAATAAAACTTTTTGCTTCTCACAAAATATATAACTTTTATCACAAAAAGTATAACTTTAGTTAACATGACTTTTTAGCTGGACATCATAACTTCATCATTCATAACTTTCATCACAAAAATTGAAACTTTCATCATAAAAAAATTCATAACTTTTATCACAAAAATCGTAACTCTTCTTAAAATGTTCAAGTGCACATTGTAGCATTTCCCATATATATATACACATATAACCAATTGAATGCACAAACCCCCCAAAAGATTGAGATAAAAAAAATTCAAATTCATATTTTTGCAATGATACACTATAATCTCACACGTTATGCTAATTCCTTACAACAAATGCATTCCAAGTTTCCTCCCCATACAATTACACAAACGCGCACCCGTTTAAATCTATTTTTGGACATAATGTCTTCAATTTAAACAATTCTAATACCAAATCCCATCAATTCCATTAGTTTTCCACCTCCATTTGAAATTTCACCTACTTCGATCACGAAATGACACCATAAATCAAAATCTTCGTACTTGTTCTCATGCATATATGTATAAACAACAATGTGGAGCAAGATTTGTGCTAACCTTAGTCGCGTAACGGACGAGAAGGGATTCATGATTGGGTCTGTTTTGAAGGTTCGTGTTACCTCAATCAGATCCAATTGTGAAGACGAACAATCAAAAAAATTCAATCAATCACAGGTGATATACATTGTCTATGTATATAATAAAGATCTGAAGTATTGAATTGAAGAATTCGATTGGGAATTGCAGATAGATTTGGATCTGCGAAGACAGAGAGATAATTACTACTACGTAACTTCGCCTTTGTAAAATATTGAAACAGGCACTTACCCTATGTTCGGAAAGAAAGGATTAGAGAAAAGAAAAGAAAAGAAAATAATTGATTGTGATTTTTTTATTTATTTTTTAATAAGAAAGAAATAAAAGAAAAAGATGGTTGTGATTTTTTTTATTTTTATTTGGATAGATTTTATTAAGAGGAAAGAAAAGAAATTATTTTATATTATATTATTAAAATAATTTTTTATATTTTTAATTATTTTATTTCTTTTATTTTTATAGGGACAAAATTAGTATTATGAAAATAATGATTTCTTTCTCTCCCAATTTCTCAATTTTTGGAAAAATTGAAAATAAGACTTATAAGAGAAATGAGTTTTTCTTTATTTATTCTCATTTTTCTCCACTTAGACCATCTCCAACGGTGAACCAAACTTTTCATCAGATTTGAAATTTGGTGAAAAAATCACTTTTTGGAACTCTAATGGTTTCACCAAATTGATATCAAAATGAAAATGGAACAAAAAATTCATCAAAGTGAGAATAGGCTCCAGATTTCACCATTTCACTGTGCGTTACCGTTGAGGTGGGCCAATCGGTTGTCCGGTCGGTTAAATAGGTAGGTTCAAACTAGTCAAAAAAGTTCAAACAGATTTTAAAAAAAAAAATTAATTTTGCCTTACCGGTCGATCACTTCCTTCTTGATGCACGGTTGGAGCAAATGGTATCAGATTGAGAAAATTGATTTTTTTTTACTCAAATTTGATGAAAATTTTGATTCACCGTTAGAGATGCTCTTAGGTTATTCAAACAAGTAAAAGAAATATATATCTCTTTATTTATTTTCTTTTTTCTTCAAATCACTTAATCCAAACATAGCGTTATGTTTTACTTTTAGAAAAAATTTAAAATTAATTTGGTGAAAAAAAAATATATATTATTTTTATATAATTTTATTGGTTGGGAGGATACAAATAATTTTTAAAAATTTAAAAGTATAATGTTTGATATTTATTTTGTTTAAATTAGTTTTTATTTTTTAAAAATAATTTTGAAAAATCAAACCAATGAAGGGGTGTTTTAGAAATATAGTTAAAAGTTACCTTTTAACTTTTTTTTGTAAAAAGAATGAAGTGAGTTAACAGTTGGGAAATGGCTTTCAATCCACCTCTCAAAATAATCCTAAATAATGATTGGTTGAGAAATGGGATTGGCTTCTCCTAAGATGAGAATTTCGACTCTATTGTGTTGTTTGGGTTCATAGGACCTGTAACAAGTCTTATTTAAATTATTCAAATTATTTATTTTGTAAAAAAGAAAAATTCATGTTTATTATTCATAAAAAAAAATCAATTAATTAGATAACCATAATAACTTTTTATTTTATCACATCTATTACAAAAAAATGAACAGTATATTTATAAAAAAAAAAATTAATAATTCATTTTTTTTTAAGACAAATATCATAAAAGAGTTCGATCAGCGTAGATGGTCTGAATCTTTAATTTATAATAGAAAGGATGGCACATGCAATTTGTCTGTATGTATCTGTTGGTACTAACTTTAAATTTGACATGTGGACAAAGGTGTTGATGTGGCTCAAGACTTTTGTTTGAGATCCAAGATACAGGTTCACAAAGTGAAGAGGTGTCTTGATGCAGGAGGTGTGCAAGGCATGTGATCAAATAAAGCAAGCAGTCGAAAGAAAAGGCAGTTATAGCTAGTGGAGCATCTTTCCAAGTAGTTGAGAGAGCATACTTGCATGTAGAGGGGCGTAAAATATCGCCTAATTTGTTAAAATTATATTAATTTGTATCAATTTGTACCGTTTTAATTATTAATTGTGATTTAAATTTTAAAATTTATAATCCATCAACCGAACTAATCCACTCTGCTATATTTAATACATATAGATTTTTTAATTTTCAATGAAATATTAATGTAAAAATAAGTGTGAACGAGATTTAAGATGTGAAATTTGTTACAAATTAGTAGTTATATATATAAAACATATTATGTAAATTTATGTTATATATCTAAAAAATATTATATAAATTAGTGTTATATATTATACAAATGTATGATAATTAGTTAAAATATTTTTTAATCTGTCAATCTGTCAAAAACCGCCTAATTGCAATTTGTCAATCCGCTAACCCGTCATTCGATTTATAATTTTACTTTCAAGCCACCCGAATTGTACCGCAGACACCCTTACTTGCATGCATAAATATGGGACATGTGGCTGTAGCAGTTATGATCAGTTTAAAGAAACAAAAGCTAAGAATTAAAAGAAAAAATATATATATAATCAATCCCATTCGCAACACTTGTGAAATTAGGAGTGGCACTTGTGAAATTAAGAGTAGTAATTAACATTAGGAGTGGTTCTTCTGTAACTTAGCTGTAACAGTGAATTCATAGATTGTAACTTGTTACTTCGTTTTGATTTTTTATTCTTGTAATATGTAATTAGTAATAATTTCAGTTTTAAATACAAGTTTTAGTTTGTTAATTCCTATCTATTGCCTCCAAAAAAGTTATTAAATTTGTCAAGACATTAGAACACCAACCACATTACTTGATCTATTTATGTTTGTGTGAAATTATGAGTTGCTTGACTCATGTTTAGGGATGTAATTGGTTCGGGACGGTCAGTATTTGGATGAAACTTTGCACCGAACTGATAATGTCGGTTTTATTATATTGAAAACTAATGCAGACCAAATTTTTTTATCAAACCGCACCAAATCGCACCGATTCAAACGGTTCGGTTCAATGCGATTTAATCGGTTTAAGTACTTTCAAAATTAAGTTATTTTTTTAATTTCTAGTATAATAAATAATTTATATAAAAATATTAAATTAGCCATTTGTACACAATTTTAACCATATCTAATCTAATCATTTACAAAAATACAAATAAAAAAATTAATAAATACTAAGGCTTGAAACTTTTACTGAATTAGAATTATAAACAAAATATAATCTCAGAACCAAAGTCTTGACATTAAAACAAAACCAAAGCTTAAAAAAATCATCCCATAAGTCTAAACCACAAGTCTATCAAATAGAGTCAAAATATTCATTATATATTATATGTAAATATATTCGGTCGGTTTCGGTGCAAATCAGTGTATAGTATATCAAAACCGGCACCGAACCGAAAACTGAAAAAAAATTAATTTCCAAAACCGAACAAACCGATTCAAATTAAAAAACCGACCAAATATGACTGGTTCGATGCAGTTTGATCGGTTTAATCGATTTTTTCGATTTTTCTTACATCCCTACTCATGTCCATATTTTCCAAACCAAAAATCTTTTCTTTTTTTAGTTGTGAAGAGTTGATTGAATTCAAAAGTTTAATATCAAAAACAATTTTTGAATTTGAAAATTGAAATATTTTTTGAATTTTGTGATTGCTCCAAAGTAGGTAAAATTGAATATGCCATTTATTAATAAGAAGAATACGACGGTACTCATACCAACTCCAATGTTCACATCTATCTATATATTATATAAAAAAAAAAAATAGAATTTCTAATCTATAAGACTTTTAAGAGTTTCAAGTTCTCAATATAAATTTTATAATTTTTTGATTTTTAAAATTTTAAAAAAATCTTTTAGTGGTTACCTCTTATTCAAATTCAAGCAAAAAAATTAAATAAAAAATAATATCCCTTGATTTATGACTTTCAAATGGAAAGTATCAAATCTAAAAAAAAATGAAAAAGTATACTAATCTATTCCAAAATTCAAATTTAATAGTCATTAAATATGAAAAATAATTTATTAATTTAAATTTAAAATTGGCACAATATAAACTTAAAATTATAATGATCTATCCCATGATTTATAAGTTTTAAATACAAATTTAAAATTATCATAATTAGTTCATATTTTTTGTATTAAAATGCAATAAGAGTTCATTGGGATTATTTATATATTTTACAAAATAATATTTTAAGAAGTTTTAAAATCTCATACAAAATCTATATACTATCATAATTACAAAACGTTGTCATCTTAGTAAAGTTGAAAGTTGCAATTCTTTTTTTTTTTTTTTTTTTTTTTTTTTTTTTGAGTTTGTTTAATTTTTGTTAATATGTGTCACAATATAATTGATCTATAAATTAATTTTATATTCTTAAAATAAAATTTGAAATTTAGATTCTTCCTTAAATTATGTTATTAGAACAAGATCAATATTTATTCCTTAATTTATGCATCTTTTTTATTAAATTATAAAATAAAATTTTAAATTTAAATCATTTTTAAAATTATATTACGATTAATATTCACATGTGTCATAATGATATGTCATAATATTATTAATCTAAACATAATATGTTATTAAATACACATATTCAAATTATTAATCGCTATTAAAAGTTTATAATTTTTTTTTTTTTTTGTCGTTTTTAGCTTTAAATTTTGTAAATTTTTTTTATATCCTTCTAAACTGTAAGGACTTAAACAATAAATTTTGTTAATACAAATAATTTTTTTTAACAAAAGACACAAATATTAAGAAAATGAATGATTTTTTTAACAATTGTCAAACATAATGGATTTAGTTTTTTATTTATTTTATCTCAATTGTCAATTAAACAAATTAAAATAAAATAACAAATTTTTTTGGCTTAAATAGTTAAGAAGTGACTTTTGTTAAAATCAAATAGAAATAAATATTTTTTCTATTAAAAGTGATAGTTGGTGAAACTTATATTTTTATATAATAAAAAAATAAAATGGGAGTCACACATAGTGGGTGTTTGAGAAGTGGATTTTTTTTAGGTTTTGTTAGTTATAGAATATTATTAGAGAATTTTTTTTTTTTTGTGCTTTTGAAAGATAGTTGGGTTTTTTGTAGTTTGATGTGATGTTTGTGAGAGAAAAAATGAAATGATTATGGGATTTGATGTGATATTTTGTTTGGATTTGTTTTTTTTTTTTTTAGGGTTTTGTAAAACATTTGTCTTGTAGTAAAAAAAACAAAAACAAAAAACTCAAAAATCAAGTTCCCAAACACCCCCAAGTCTACACTTTCACTCACAATGATATGACAAGGGAGTTGGACCTCATGTCATTAAGGGTGTGTTTGATTGGACAGACTGGATAAGGGGGGATTAGAATCCATCGGACTTGAGTCTTGGGACTATGAATCATCCGGACTATTTGGTCGGATTGGATATGTATTCTGTGTTTGTTTTTTCATGGGATTAAATGTCTGGAAAGGACTATTTTTAGTGAATTCAACGTTTGGTTGGACGGACTAGTAGTATAAATGAACAAAAGACTATTTTGCCCTTTTTCAATTATTTACTAAGGAATAACAATATTAAACATATCTTTAATATTTTAATTATTTTTAATTAAATAAATTTGTTTTTTAAAATAAATAAATAAATAAATAAAATATCAATAAAATTTGTTTTAAATTATAACTGTATAACAAATCATTATTTTTTTTACATACAAAACGTTACTGTGTTTGTTTTTTTACATACAAAAAATGTCATTAATTTAATAATATAAATTAAATTTATTTTTTTTACATAAATTTATTTTTTTACACAATTAAATAAATAAATAACCACTAAATTTGATTTAATAAAATATTGTATAACCTGTATAAAAAATTTATATTATTTTTTTAATTAAAATTTTAAATAATTTTTAAATAAAACACCTATTACAATTTAAATAATGAAATTAAATAAATTATAAACAAAATTTTAAAATAAAACATCAATAAAATATTTATAAAAAATTAAATAAATAAAACATTAATAAAAAGTTAAATAAAATTATTTTATTTTTAAATTGAGACATTTAAATTTTATTGAATTTTATTAAATATAATACATAATTAAATAGTAGAGGGTCAAAATTGTCATTTTCGCATCTAATCCCAATAGTGATTAGTCCTCCCAAAACAATCTCACACCCCCTCCCAGGACAAGATAGTCCCCCATATGGGGGACATGGAGTCCGGCGAACTAAAAAAAAATCAAACGACGGATAAGGAGGGATGCCGGACATGGAGTCCAAATAGTGGATAGTTCCCCCCCTTATCCCTCTAATCAAACACACCCTATGTATAGCAAATCAAGTGTTGACATATATGATGCCACTTCATTGTGAATACAATTGTGGGTATTTTTTTGTGGGTCTTAAACATTTTTTTTATTATTCTTCTAGACTTTTTTAGCACTTGCGAAACATAGTAGATCCTGTTATTTTTTTTAAAATCTGAATTGTCAATTAAACAAATTAAAATTAAAAAAAAATGAAAACAAATTGGCTCAAATTGCTAAAAATTTGGCTCAAAAATTAATGTTGTAGTTTATACTTCCTTTTAGAAAAATTCATTAGAATATATGTTCGCCTTCTCTATGTTAAAATCCTACATCCGTCCTTGCCCACACACTTGCACATAGCTATGCTTTCTACTTACATTTAACATCTGGTCTCGCTTTGCCTTATGACTTTTAAAAGTGACAGTTAACATCTCACACTTTCGATCAAGTTTTAATACAACACATCTGTTAACCCACATTAAATAAGATGCCTAACTTGGGTAAATATGTGAGTTGGATTGGAACTTGACCGAAAATGTGAGGTATTTACTATAACTTTTTTAAAAGATAAGGGACAAAACGAGACTGAGTGTAAAATGCATGGTGTTAAGTGTAATTTTCCCTTTATTGTATTGTCTTTAAAAGTGGCCATGTGAATTCACATGCTACTTTTTCGTTTGTCTTATTTAACGTGGGTTAACAAATAGGTTGAATTGGAACTTGACTACAAGTGTAAGGTGTTGGTTGTTACTTTTTAAAGGTCAAGGGATAAACTAAAACGAGATGTTAAATGCAGTGGTGCTCAATGTAATTTACCCTTTTATTTGTTGTGTATATATGCAACACAGATGAAAATATGAATAGAAATCCTATGGTATACACCCTCTGAGGATGTGACGGGTGTATACCATACAAATTGGCGTAACTTTATTACAAAATTTCGTAATATTAGTCACAAAATACATAATCTCACAACATATTAGCATGGCAAAATGCTCAAAACTTTGTGTTTATGTAATAAAAGTTTATGACTTGGTTACAACGTTTTTTGTTACGCTAATTTGTATTTTGTGATAAAATTATGCTAATTTATGATAGGAGTGTATATGAAGGGAATTCTATTTTCATACACCATTTAATCTCTGTGCACATCATATCTCAATTCCCACATTTATGAATTTGATTATATGTTATTATGCTCATTCTATACACCAAATGATCCAATTATAGCCCTAGCTCATAATTTGCACACATACCACACAAAAACACTTTTCCACCCGCCATGTCTTCACATGCCTATGAATTTGATTACTCCATGTTATTTTTTCTCTAAAAGATATGCATTGAGAATTGTTTCTAAAAGTTATATATTCACAAAATTAGGTTTTAATATTTAGTGTGTATTGATATCCATTATGGTAATTTTGTTTCATATATAGTCAAATTATAAGAAAAATTTATTTCATTAATGGTTATTTTAGTAATTTAAAAAAAAAAAACCAACTTATTGACTTATTAAAGTCACATCACCTTTTACTCTTTTTTTTTTTTGTGTATATTTTTTTCAAAAAACACTAATTGTGTTTGGTTTGAGTTTTTTGAATTAAGTTTTTTGAAAATTCAGTTTTTTGGTTTTTGTATTTTTTTGTTTTTAGTGAATATTTTTAAAATTTTAAACATTTTTTTTACTTTTTTAGATGCATCTTACTTAGATGTATCTAAAAAGTAAAAAATTTGTGAAAAAATATTTTTAAATTTTAATAAATACATAAAAATACAAAAAAAATGTACTGAATCCTCGTATTTTTTTTTTGTATTTTTGGTATTTAGTGAATTTTTAAAAGGTTTTTTCACAAATTTTTTTACTTTTTTAGGTATATTTATGTTAGGTATGTCTAAAAAGTAAAAAAAGTTGCTTAAAATATTAAAAAAATTCAATAAAAACAAAAAAAACACAGAAAACAAGAAAGTAGAATTTTCTGAAAAGTGTTTTTGAAAAAACACAACCAAGCAATAAAATTGATTTTTTTGCCTAATTGCCAAAATAGACATAAGTTTATACACGGAGACCTCCTTCCAATTTAGTCTATGAACTATAAACCAGATACAATGTCATACTCTTATATTTTATACAAATGTGATTGGGACCTCGAAAATGGGAGCCCCGACTGCCCCTAATATGCAAAACGTCATCGTTTTGTATTTTATTTATTTATTTATTTATTTTCGGCTGAAGAAGGAAGAAGAAGACGAAGAGATGGAGGAAGAGGGGAGGGGAGGGGGCCAACAAACTCGGGGATGAGACAGGGGCGGCGAGGCTGACAGCGATCAATGACGGCGATCGAGCGAAAAGCGACGAGCTGACCTCCTCCCTCTCTCTCTCTCTCTCGGGGCATTCGGGGCACAGATTTTTCGGGGGAAAAATCTTTTTCCTATTATATATATATATTTGTCTTTTTTTTCCAAATTCTTAACATACCAAAATTTCCTAAATATGAAATCCTGATATATCAGAATTTTCCTATATTCCCTAAATAAAAGAGCTCTAATGACATAAAAAAAAAAGAAAAAGAAATAAGGCCAAGTTTGGGATCTTTCAAAAAAGTCAAAAAGTCAAAAAGTTACTCAAAAGGTTAAAAAGTTAACACTATTCACCAAAAGTCAACAATTACGACTGCACAACTCTCAATTTGAATTTTTTCCTACAAATCAATTTTTATAATTTTTTATTACACATTTTTCCATAAAAAATTCAAAAGTTAACTCAAACATCCATATTTTCAACTTCAATTTTTTAGTTCAAAAAGACAAAAAGTACACTTATTTAGGACACCCCAAACAACCCCTGGATACAAACAAGGTTATCACAGTGTAGCCCACCCAATTAGAGCTTGTAGCTTTACGTATCGAATGTCTATTTTTTTGTTTCTGTTTTTCTTTTTGTTTTTCTTTCTCTTGTTCTTCTTCTCCTCCTCTTGTCCCCCTTCCCGGCGGCCGTAACTCTGAAAAGGCATCTCTCCATCTCAGCCTCTGCAACGTTTGTTCTTGCTCTGCGCAAACCAGGTTTTTGCTTTCCCTCAGATCTCATATATATATATCTCTCTCTCTCTCTGATATATATATCATCTCTCCAACTATGCTGTTAGTTTAGGTCGAAAAATGGTATTCCAAGAGTGGTTTGGGGGTAGAATTTCAACTGGTGTGGCGGGTGCTCTCTGAATTTTATTTATTTTTAACTTTGAACACCCTTGTCCACTCTATTGAATACCCAGTTGGCCCAGATCTACTTTGTTGAACACCCAACCCAGAACACACTAACTCTTAAAATACATGTATAATTACAGTAACAACGGCTTTATTATCATCTAAAAAAAACTGCCTAAATAGGAGATCAATGGATGAATAATTGCTTGATTATGTCCATTAAAAACGATGTATTTGATTTTGCATGTTTTTTGTTGGAAAAAAATGGTATCAATATATTAGAACTCTTTCTCTGTGATTTAAGAAATTTAAATTAGTGGATTTTGTATAGGGTAGAGTCTTTGAGGCTGGATTGGACAATTGAATTTTTAGTAACTTTTTTGTTTTTTTAAGATAAAGTTATTGCTAAAAAAAAAGCTAGCCTTTTGTTATTGTGAAGGTTTAGCTAAGTTGTTTTATTTATTTATTTATTCTTTAGTAATTTAATTTTTTTAAAATAAAAAAATTAATATAAATTTAAATAATCTTCACCAAAGTTTATTTTATTTAATTTAAAATTTGACCTTTTATCAGTTGCCAATCTTGTAAAAAATATAAGTAAATAATTCTTGATTGACAATTAAATAAGCTGAAAACAACTGTTCCGGTTTTATTTATTTTTATTTATTATTTTTTTGGGCTCAAGTAGTTAAGAAGTGACTAAAAAAATCGTAGCCAAATAGAGCCTCAAAATGTCTACCCTGGCGAAAATTCTTGGAGCTGCCAGCCATAAGGGTATTTTCAGTGTGTGCAATGCAGGGTTTAGGGTTTATTGCGAAGGAAGGCACACCAGTGTTTCTTCTATTTTTTCACATATCCAACCCATCATCTCTCTCCAATTTTTTTTTTTTCCTTCTTTGTAAGCACTCCCGTCTCTCTCTCTCTCTCTCTCTCTCTCTCTCTCTCTCTATGTATATGTCCAAGTATTGGCTTGTCTTGGAGGTAAGAGTCTAGATCAAGCAGAGGGATTTTGTTGAATACATGATTACAATATAGACAGATACATGAAACCTGTTAGACTATTATTGTGACTAGGAACCTAACAATTGCAATTCAGATCGTATTGGCGCTGCATTCTGAAATATGAAATGGTAGTTATTGTAAAATCCTGAATTGATTCAAAATGCTGTTAATAATAGCTTGTCATATCTCAATCTCTAAGATCTCTCTCTCTCTCACGCTGTGGCTATTTTAGGTACTTTGCGGTAGATAACAATGGTATTCAAAAAGCGGTGTTGAGGTAAGCAAATCTTAAGGTGCTTAGTTCGTTAGCTATAGATCTCTTTTTTTTAAGTACTTTTTTTTTTGTGGGATTGAATAACTCTTTTATTTATTTATATATATAGTACTTCAGTTTTTCTCAATCAAATATATTGTGTTTGTGTTCTATTTTTGGCAAAAAAATCATTCATATAGTTTGGTTATGAAGTCTTGTTTTTTTGTTGTTGTGTGTGTTCTGATTTTTGCTTTTATTTGATTTTCTCTTGTTGCTTAGTTAGTTTTTAATTTTTTGTGTGTTAAATAAAGGGCTAGCTTTTTGATTTGGGGGAATTGATAATGTGGAGGCAGAAATTGTCCCACATGTATTAATCGAGAGGTTAACGAAGAATTGAGCTGCACCATTCCGTATCTACAAAAGAATAAACGATTAGTGCCTTCCGACCGGCTGTTGTTGGCCGGAAGGCACTTCGACAATCAAGTTATATAGCATATATCTAAATGAAAACTAAATAAGTAAATAGACAAGTTTAGGCATACCTCCTTCCCTTAGAGTTAAAGATTACATCCCTTTATATAGGCTAACCTGTCACTCATTTTGTCCAATGAGATTAAGCCAGCAAATTGGTCCAATAAAAATGAGCCACTTTGCCCAAAACTAATCTGGCAAGTTAGTAAGTTGCATTGCAAGTTTTTTTTACCTTATTACCTTAATCCTTATTCCATGTAGGCATTGGGTGGGCCCACCTCACATGGGTTAATTTTTGTCCCTCAACAGATAGGGGAACAAAATATTTTCTAGTAAACCATATTTTCCTTGTGTGGTTCATCTCAGATTTTTGTAAATTGTTTATCCAGAAGTTGTTAGGAATCTGTTTACTCCTTTCACATCTTGATAGTAGGAACACCAGTTCCTTTCAAATTGCCCTTATTATCATGAAAAAGGAAACTCCTTTCTCATGATAGGCAATGTCTTTGTAACTGACAGATTTCAGCCCATACAGAAGGGACGTAAGAGCAACTGTTGTGGGTTGCCAAAGGAGCTTTCCATTGCCAACTTTTTTCTAGTGGGCTGCTATCCATCTTGATTCATTTTGGAAATGCATTTGTTGTGCCAAATTTGGCAGCAAGTTTGGCTGTAACATCAACAAAAATGATCCTTACACAAAATCAATGTATGAACATGGCTAAGAAGTTAATACAAAATGAATAGAAAACTGACACATGAATTCAAGGAATAAATAGCAAAAAAAGAAAAGAAGAGAAATATCAGACCTGCGAAGAGGAGATCCACATGGCATCGTCAGAGATGTGATGACATCGAAGGTGGTGTCACCAGGTTCTGAAATTGTGGATGGAGACATGATTTGGACTGATTGTTGTTTGACCAAGAATTGGTGGGGGTTTGAGAACCTGATTAGCGGAGAGTAGATATTTGAAACCCTAGGTGGTGTACTACTAGGTCTTCTTGTCTGAAACCGTAGGTCTTCCTGTCCAGTGCTTCGTGGGGTATTTATTTGAGAATTGAGGTATGAGAGATTTGAGATATGATGTATGAGAGCCAAGAAAGAGAAGGATTGAGCAGAGAGAGGGACAGCCAAGAGATTGGGTAGAGAAAAGTGAGTCTACAATGGAGTCATTGAGCATCCTCAATCAGGATGTGAGAGGATGAGGATGAGAGGAGAGGGACTAAGGGATGAAAGAGACATTGAGGGTTGTGATTGGAATGGCAGTGCATTGGATTGTGAGAGTGCATCCAATGACTTGTAAAATAGGACCAATGGATGTATTCTACGGTATGCAACACATGTAAAATTATGGAATAATATGCAACAATTTACAATATCAAACAACTATGGGAAATATATATATATATATATTTGTAAATTTCTCAGCACTCAAATGAGACATCACAAAATTATGAAAGACTCAAAATTTTAAAACACAAATTATGGAAGACTTCCAAATAAAAGATAAAGGGGACAATCATCACTCTAGACATTGCAATATGCAACATTGGTTGTTCATTACCCAAGATTCAGTTGTTGGTTGGTAATGTTGGTTAGGAAAGAGAATAGTGATTGGAAAAAAGAGGGAATGGTAGTTGTTGTGCTAAAATAGCACTTGCACTGCTGGAGTAACAATGCAATATTTGGTACTAGCATGCCAAATTATAGCTTTGGCATTGCTAAAATAGCAATCTCCAATGGAGATGCTCTAACTTGATAACAAAATTTAGGGTAAATTAAACTAACCACCCTTGAAGTTTGACAAAACTACAAGCAGCCCCATAGTTTTAGCATAATTACACAAATCTATCTAAAAATTTAAATTGCATATCATGTACCCCCGCAATGCTAGTTAATCGATAGGCAAACTATTAAAAAATTATGATGTCATTCATTTTTATATTTAACAAAAAAAAAAAAAAACGACGCCCTAATAGTATATCTTAATGTGTTTTTGGGAGGGGAAAGATTAGATACACACCTAACCTCTGGCATCGTACACAAAGTGGTTGCCCCGAGATTTGAATCCATAACCTCAAGGTTATTAGGATGCTAAGGTTTTACCTTTGAACCAAAAAATATGAAAATATACTGATTTATCCACACACACAAAAAAAATGAAAATATATAGAATTTTTGTATTTAAAGAAATTTGTAAAGATTTTTTCACAAATTTTATATTTGTTAAGTGGATCTAAGAAGTAAAAAAATAAATAAATAAATGATTAAAATATTTTAAAAAATCATTAAAAAACCAAAGAATATCAATTGAAAACTTGAAAATTATTTTTGAAAACTCCAAAACCAATCAGAGTGATTTATACCCTTATAATAAAAATGAAATTAACCCTTACACACACCGCTTTATTTTTGTCACCCAATTTTCTCTCTCTTATTTTGTCACATAGCAGAGACAACAATAACAACCACCACCATTCGCTACCCTGCCACAACCTATGTTACCAGAAAACGTTAATACCCTAGCGAATTATGTATTGGTACTCACGTTCCGAAACATGGTACATTTTCGTTCCAAAATGGTAAATTTAGTGATCCGAAATGATCCCTAAAGTTTTTTTCTATTATATTTCTTTAAATGTTACCTTAGGAGAAAAAAATTCAAATATATGAATTAAAATCTAAGGTGAGTTAAGTTTTAATAAGATAAAAATATAAAAAATTGGTCATAATTTTCATAGAAATGATTTGCTATATGAATATATATATATATTGGATACTTAATACTCCCTTTATCCCAAAATAATGGTCCCTTTTGGAGAATCTAACTTTTTTTGGTAGTACAATTATTGGATTTTAAAAAAGTTGATTTTCCAAAAGAGAAATGTTTTGTGCCCCTAAAAACTGTGCCCCTAATGCCCCTAATTTCCAATTTGGGTAACTTTTTCCTTTTTTTTTTTTTTTGAGAAATGTTTTGTGCCCCTAAAAACTGTGCCCCTAATGCCCCTAATTTCCAGTTTGGGCAACTTTTTCCTTTTTTTTTTTACTTGATATGGGGATTAGGGGGAGTTTTTTTAGGGGGATGAAACAATGCCCTTTTTTTTTTTTTACTTGATATGGAAATTAGGGGGATTAGGAAGAGTTTTTTTAGGGAGATGAAACAATGCCCTTTCCAAAATTATCCTTTTGATAGTACATTTTTTGGGAATATTAATGTCATAATTATACTTTTTATATTGTTTATTAATTTAAAAGAAGGTCAAAACAGGAAATTTATATTATTTTTGTACTTGATTTTTGAAGAGGGACTAATATTTTGGGATAATAAAAAATGGAATAAGGGACTAATATTTTGGAACGGAGGGAGTAGTTAAAAGAAAATTACTCTAGAAATACTTTAAATTCTCAAGTGTAATATATATAAGTCTATTCCTACCGTACCACATTTTAAAGCATGTGGCGTACCACTTTCCCGTTCTAGTTCCATGTATCGAAACGATCTACGTTCTAGGTAACATAGACCACAACTCTCAACCTAACCCCACAACCATCCACTCCACTCTCACATCACGACCTTCCAACCAAAAATATTTCAAAAACCAATGCATATACATAACTAACCTCAAATCATGACAAATCCAAAAAACCAATCCTCGCCTAGCACCGCCTACAAAATCCACGGCTACCCACCACAAATCGATGACCACCACCCCTACAATTATACCAAAACCCCCTATCCTTCCACACTCTTTCCTCCAAGCCACCACCACCACCAGCTTCCAACACCTACCATTGCAATCCCTTACCATTGCAATCCCTCAATGAATACACAGAGAAATGGGTGGGGTTAGGGTTAAGGGATTTTTGAATCATTTCACATTAAAGTTTTATTAAAATTTTGAAACGAACAAGAATAAGGAAAAAATAGTAATTTTCATATATTTATTAGCTCTGTTTGTGAGTGCTCCTATTAACACTTATCTTTTTTTTTTCTTTGTATCCCCACATTTTCTTTATTTTTTTTTATCACAATTTTATCCTAACACCAATTTTCATTTTTACCCATCTCTATCCTTTCAACCCTAACCGGAACCCTAACTCTGTACCTCTACCTCCACCCCATTCCGGCCGGCAGCCTCCCCTCTCTCTCTCTCTTTTGCTTTTCACAATTTATGCTAATTTCTTCCAAGCTTCTACAGGGTTTGGCAATGTTGGAAGAAAATTGTTCATGGCCAACATTCCTAGCTCAGCAAATCCTCCATTTCCGCCACCGCCATCGAAACAGAGCCACTCAGGCCGAGCATTTGACTTGTCCAAATGCACGCACACTTTTCATGGGGAATGTGTCGATACTTGGTTCGACGGCCATTTGAGTTGTCCTTTTTGCCGATACCGAGTCGATCCAGAGACATCCTCCTCATCGGCAAAGATTTTGGAATTCTAGGGCAAAAAAATGAGCCCTTACCACCGCCGCAAGGATCTGATGAAATTCAGAGATCAGAAAGTTTACAGCAAGTCTCCAGGAGGCACTCGTCGGCAGAGGATAGATGAACCGGGCGTGAAGTCGAAAAACCACCACTACCATGATCGTGGCGACGCGGCGGCAGAGAGGAGATCACTGGATAATTGGGACAATAGAAAGAAGAAGAATGAGAAATAGATCTGAGATCGTTTTAGTGGGATGCTTTGGAAATCATTAACCTCCTCTTCAGAAGAAAGAGGAAGGCAGTGACAATGGTGGGACTGTCGGCAGTGAAGGCTTCGGTGAGTGAGTTGCCAGAGGTGGAGGTTGGGAGTGGGGGCTAGGATTTGGGTTTGGGTTTGAGTTTGGGATTAAGGGTATAATTGGTATTAAGGAAGGGGTTCAAAGAAAAATAGAGGATTTTCATTTTGTTTGATGGGGGTTCAAAGAAATAGAGGGGCCAAACTAAAATGGTGGGGGCAAATAGTAACCCTCCTGTTTATTCTTTTATTCTTGAAGGGGAGGTCTTTGTAATTAATATAAAATTGTGGGCTTTATTGTATTTTTGTCAGATCTTAGGGGAGGTTAGAGTAATTTAGCCAAAATACAAATTGAGGTATAAGACTAGTAGTTTCTCGTAAAATATGTGGCAGGCAGCTTATTCTTTGACACTAGATCTCTAGCCATAAGTATAGTTGTCATGGAAAGAACAAGAAAAATTGTCCATCGTCCATTCTAGTAAAAAGCTGTCTACCAGCTGAACATTGTACAGTGGTCAAGAATTTAAGTAGTGTTTTGTGATCCATTTCAAAGCCAACAATTGCAGAGATCCTTCATGCCTGCAATATTAGCCCATTCATGCTTGTAAGCTTCCATAAACTAGCCTGCAACCAATAAGAGTTTGCGTTGAGTCATATATTAGTAATTGTAAATCAAATGTTTAGCACCTTGATTAATTGATCTTTTATGAAACATTTTCTTTTTAATTTCTTGATGGGTCTATTGCACCTGATGAAATCAAACTCCACTGTTAAATCGTGTTGTAAATGTATTCATTCAATTAATTCCCTTATCATACTTGTCCATATCTCCATTTTTATCTTTTTTAATTGGGATGTATGTTGGAATTTATCTGTTTGTATTTCTTTGTGTTATATATGACAAAGGGCCATAAATGGGAAATTTATAATTAGTTGGGGAGGCATGCTTTTCGTCTTTATTTATGAAGGATGTCTGAATAGTTCCGGAGGGATTGGGTATAGATGTCAGTGTTTGTCAATCTACCAGTCAAACTGATTTTTTTTTTTTGCTAAAAAGTATGAATCAGCATCCTGTGTAATAAGTGATGGTAAATCACTTAAGAAAGTAGTGTGCAACATCCTGACACCCTCAATTATTATCGAATATCACTTTGATCTCCTTGTCTATGAACTCGTCCATTTTGACCTTCTCAACTATGAAAATGTATTACTTTCACCCCCTCCAGACCACATTCAAAACGGGTGTATTTGTATGATTTTCATAGTTAATGAGGTTAATATGTATGAGTTCATAAATGAGAGGGTCAAAATGATATTTGCTAATAGTTGAGGGAGTGGTGTAATTAACCTTAAATATAATATATAATTTTATGTATGTATATACGTATAAAAATATACACGATGATTAAAATGAATTGTGCATCGGGATATAATCTGGTGGGTGTTGGAAAAGAAAGGGGTGACAAAAGGGGACATTGATGTGATTAGGGATATATATGAAGGTGTGGTGACCACTATTAGATCACCGGCTGGAGAGATAAGTGAATTTCCAATTACTATAAGGTTACCTTGAGTCCTTATCTTTTTATTTTAGTTATGGATGAGTTGATGAGAAATATTTAGGATGATGTGCCATAGTGTATGCTTTTTGCAGATAATATCATGTTTGTGGATGAGACTAGAGAAGGAGTTCGCACTAAGTTCCAGACTTGTAGAGAAGCTGTGAGAACCCGAATATAAAAAATTAAGTAAATAATTAAATAATAATATTACAATCTCAAATATTTTGGTGGTGAATTCTAAGGTGCAAATTAAATATTATTGGAGGATCTTTTAATTAATTTTAAATCCGAAAATAAATTATGGTGAAAGTCTTTAGTTTGGAGGCAAAATTTATTATAAAAAAAAAAAGAAAAAAAAAAAAAAGGAGAAGAGGGTGTGACTTGAACTCTAGACCACAAAATGAATAAATAAGGCTCTTACCATTTGAGTTACATCTAACTTATATATATATATATTTTGTATATTTATCCATTTATTTGACCCACAACTAATATAAAATAAAATATATACAAAACCTACAAAACCCTAATTCTCTTATTAGTTTACAAAACAATATAGCGGCAGCCAGGGGAAGGAATTGAAAGAAGAAGAAGAAGAAGAAGAAGAAGAAGAAGAAGAAAAAAGAATTGCAAAGAAGGAAGGATTTTTGGGTGTGTAGTAAGTATTTATTTTTCTTCTTCCTTAAGGTTTTGTTCTTTATCCTTACTCTATGATTATTTAGTTCATTGATGGAGAGGTTGTAGGTTTATGTATTTTGTATATAGATATCCTATTGAGAAACTTGAGGAGTTAAATTTATGTGTAAAGATTGGGTGTAATTCTTAGTTCAAAAATTCTGCACAGAATCGCAAACTTTAAAAATCAAGAAACTATATCAAACGAATGAATTTTAATCTGAAATTTTTACAGTAGATCAATTACATATTGAATTGCATATCTGAATTTTTTCATAATTTTTGGGAGTCAAAATCCATATAAATTGAGGTATTCAAATCTGTCCAGGAAACCAGTCCGAAACAGTAAATTCGGGAATGTTGTTCTCTTTGGGTATAAATCCAAAAATTATCAAATTAGTGTCATTAGAACCGTTCTGAGTCTAGTTTCGTATGTTTTGGCCTTGCATTGATTGCTTGTGTATATTAAGAGAACCGTCAATTTCTTTAAAGTGCTGCAGAAAACAACCTGTTTGGATATAATAAATTGTAGATAATTATTTTGATAAGCAAATCAAGTGAAACCAATTGGGTTTGAAACTTAAGATATATTAGATCATATCTGGAGGTTATTGGAATTTTTCGAATAGCGTGGAGTGGGTTTTGTAATTTTCAAAGTTAGCGAATAGGTTGGAAAGGCTTGTTTGAAATTCTGTTTTATCTTAAAGTCACAATTAATTAAGTTTTGACCGGAACCCATGTTTTGGGTGATTTTAAACCTTGAAGAACATGAACTTAGGTAATATTTAAAATGTGGTGAGTTGGGTTGAGCCGGGTTAGTGCGCTTTAGTTGAGGTTACTTAGTTCCTATTGTTTTTAGTGTTTTTAAATTAGTTGTGACGTGTAGTTTTTATACTTGGTTCAGGGCACTAATTGGACTTTTACACTCTATTCGATTCAAGGATTATATTATTTCGTTTCAGGTGAGTAGTTTCATGCTACGTATTTTTATAAATATTCCTCTACCTTGAACTGTTGGAAAATTAAATTATTGTTTTTAAGACTAAACTGCTTTGATAAATTATTTATATTGTCGATGGAATCAAATTATTTCTGAAACATGTATGAATTTGGCATACTGTAAACTATTTGTTTTGGTCTCATGTTTATAATGATGAACTACTATGTTTTGCGAAACTGATGTGTATTGATTATTGGGACCATATGTGTATTTAGTCCAGGGAACTTATTCCACTGTGTGTGGTGACTCTGGCCACTAGGGAACAGATCCGGGTTGGGCCGTGATGACTCTAGTGCTCAACGATTGTAAAGAAAAGACCTTTAAAAACAACTAGGTGACCTTCAATCGGATCGTCTTTGAGAAAAGGCCCAAGTGCCACCCTGAGGATGACTCTTAGTTCGGTATTGGATCCAACGGGGCTTATAGCCTTGAGAACTATGTGGCATATTATTGTTTTTATTGGTACCCAGAAAATTATTGGTGTTCATGTTATAATCTGTTTTAAGTGGAAAATGTTGTTTATCATGTTCTTGCGAGACATGAGTATTTTAAGTGTTGAACTGTGAAACCTTCTTTTGAAACAGATTGTATTTACCAGACTGTATGCCAATCTAGTTTCTGTGATATGTATATCTTATTTTGGAACTTATCCCTGTTTTCAAAACTGTATTTACTATCCATGTTGCTACTCACTGAGCTATCAGCTGACTTAGTTGTTTACCATTTCCAGGTGTTAGAAGGACTTAGAGTGGACTCATGGCGTAGCGGGGACTCTAATTCATGGATCTCTAGGGCATTTATTTAATTTGTTTTAGGTTGCTAGTCGAGTTTGTGCATATTTATATTTATTTTTTTTTTGAAATTCATTTAGGATTATTTTTGATATGTGGGTTGTTTATATCCTATAAGTTTGGATGGGTTTGATTACGGTTGATTTTTTTCCGTTTACAATTGTGGCATGTCTGGATTGAGTTTTGGTTATTTATTATTGGACTATTGTTTAGTTGTTCAATATGATTATGGATTCGTGTTTTAGGCTTACGTGTGCCTTGGGCTAAGGCCCTGGGGGCCACGGCCGGTCATACCCAAGTTTGGGGTGTGACAAAAGCACTTGAATCTAAAGGATTTAGGATAAGTAAAACTAAGACAGAGTACATGGAATGTAATTTTAGTAACAATAACAGTAACAGTAACAATGGAAGTAGAGGATAAGTGAAAATTGAGGACCAAGCACTACCTAAGAGTGGACATTTTCGTTATTTAGGATTGATTATCACAACGGTTAGGGAGATTGGAGCTGATGTGGTCTATAGGATTAAGGCGGGGTAGCTTAAGTGGAGGAGTGCGTCTAGGGTACTGTGCGATAAACGAGTATCCATTAGACTAAAAAGGAAAGTTCTATAGAATGACTATTAGACCAGCGATGTTGTATGAGACTGATGTTGGGCAACTAAGAAACATTTAAATAAGACGAGAGTTGTTGCTTTGGTGGATGTGTGGCAAGACTGGAAAAGACAGAGTTAGGAATGAGCATATTCGAGATTGGGTAGGGGTGGTACCGATAGAAGATAAGTTGAGGGAAAGCAGATTGAAATGATTTGGTCATATATAACGGAGACCAACATAGGTAGTAGTGAAGAGATGTGATGCAGTGACGGTAGATGAAAGTGTTAGGGGAAAGGACATACCTAGATTGACATGGGCTAGTGTAGTAAATAGAGATATGAATCTCCTTAATTTGATTAGCAATATGGCCTTGGATAGAGTTGAATGGAGAAGAAAGATTCATGTAGCCGATTCCACTTGGTGGGACTTAAGGCTTGGTTTGGATTAAAATGAATTATTTTTCCCAATATAACTAAATTGTATATATGTATATAATAAAACCGCTTAATTCAATATAATTAATTGATCTGTTTTTTGTTTCTTGATAGAGGTGAAATGTTGTCATTTTACATATTATGCAAACAAAAACAAAACTAAATTACAATGAATCTTATTGAATCGCAGTGGATGGTAGGGAATCGTAAACTGAATCACATGATTTACTCATTTTTCAATTCAATAGCACAATTCAAATTGTTTTGGTTGAAAATAGTATGGAATAGTTGTTAGTCAACTCATTTTTTTTTGGTGGCAATTAGCATGTGAATGTTAGGCACCTATTGTAAGGGAATTTGAGGAGCCCACAAGCGCATTGCAAATCCGGCCTAATTCGGAGAAATTTCAAAGTCCACATACCTAATAATAGGGCCTAAAATACATTATTTGAAACTCATACCCACTTAAAAGCTTAAGCCCATGAGTGGAGAACCCATCCAATGTATATTAAGGCCATCTCTTTTACTCTTTATTTGATGTGAGACTCTATCTTCACAAATGCTCCAACAATCTTTCCCTCATGTGTGAACCAAACATTGGGCCTCTCTTTGCTCCCCGCGAGTCTTGGTCTATCAAGAGCAAGTTCATCTTAGATTATACGCACTCTCCCTTAATCTTGATCTATAACCAAGGTTACAGCGGTTCTTGATCGTAATATGCGGTGGCGGTGTGTGATTCTTGATTCTGGTGTAAAGGCGTAGTGTAGCAGTTGTAATAATCGAACCGTGAATTTTTTTATTTTTCGCACAATTTGAAAAAAACTTACCGATACGCATATTTTTTTTCCATGATCATATTTATTGGGTTAAAAATAAATATTGATCAATTTTTGTAAATTTTTAAGTATGATCCAATATATTTCATATTTTTAAATCACTATAAACTGCGTTTTTTACATTTTATTTTAATAATTAATGACTTTATATTATACAAAAAATCAATCACTAACTATTATATATAAGATAAATAATGACAAAAGTAAGAGAATAAATAAGAGCCTAAATATATATATATATACATATTTTAACCAAGCCAAATAACTAATGACCACACTTATTATTATTATTATTTTCAAACAATATATAGATAGACACACACAAACAAAATGGTTTAGTGATAGCAGCTGAATAGAATAGCATAGGTTTTACAGTTTAAACAAATCAATAATATGTTCTTCATCTTCCCTCTTCTCTCTTTCTATCTCTTGCTCCTCCATTTTCTCTCTTTATCTTCCCTCTTCTCTCTATCCCTCTTCCCCCATTTTCAGTTTTTTTTTGTGTTTTTTCGAAAGAAACAGTTTGGAACTATTACGTAACGGTATGTAACAGTTTATTCTGGCACCGTTCTGACACTTCTGACAACGCTTCTGACCGACACTGTGAATCTCAATCACACTGTAAAAGCGGCCGTAACGGGTGGCGGTAACCGCCAAAACCGTTACGTAACGGTTGCAGCTGCTTTTTCCAACATTGAGTACAATTTGGGCCACCAGCACACACTGCATCGTGAGCCACCATACTCCATTGACAGTAACCATATTCCATTGAGAGCCACCTTGTCGCAGTCTAACCTTGCCACATGCTCCAGGAATTTTCTTTGCTCCATCTAGAGTCATCATGGATATTTCTTTCTCCATCAATCAAGAGTTTCTGTGCAAACCCAAGCCCAACAACATTGATGCTCCAAGAGAGCCCACCTGTAGATCACTAGCCATTGGCTTTGATACCAATTGTTAGGGAATTTGAGTCCACAACCGCATTGCAAATCTGGCCCAATTCGGAGAAATCCTAGAGTCCACATGCCTAACAATAGGGCCTAACATACGTTATTTAGAACTCATACCCACTTAACATCTAATGTATATTAAGATCCATTTCTTTTACTCTTTATCTAACGTAGGACTCTACCTTCACATGCTCCAACACCTATATCATATTCACCATGGAGAACGTGAAATGTCCAACAAAACATAGTTGAAATACAAAATTTTATATGGAAATGTGCACTTATAATTTTCTATAATTTATCTAAAAAAGACGGTATTGCTTAGATGTTTTAAGGAATAAACTCAAATAATCTTAGTTTAGTCTTGCCTAAACTATTAGTAACCAGGTAGATGACTCCCACATCACCAATCCACTTCCTTCGAGCCCAAACTTGATACCTTGTTTCTTGTTTGTATTTGAGTTGATTTTGGACTCCTTTTCGTTGGCATTACCTTTGTTGTGATTGTTTGCTATTTTTTTTTAACCTTAAAGAAAGTATCAAGTGTTGAATTGTAACAAAACAATTAATAAACTTAAGTACAAAACACTAGTACACAACCACACACTAATATTCTTCATTTATTCACTCACACTCAAAATTTATACTATACAAACAAACACACTAGGACACCACACTTTATAATCACACATGACATTCAAGCACTCACACTTGGACTTTGCCTCTTCCTTACACACACATAATGGAGATCCAAATGTCTCCTATTTATACTAGTACACACCAAACTTCTACCATTCATTGACTTGGCTAAAATTAGTGGTGGGTAAATGGTGAAGTTTGAGTTGGTAAAATGAGTGGTTGGTAAATGGTGAAATTTGTGTAGTTAAAATGAGTGATGAGGAATTTACTTCTAGAACATTCAACGGTAGTAGAGAGAGAGAGCTCTCAACATCAAACCTTCTCATAGTAGCACAATTAGATATTTTGGAACAACCTTTCCCCGTTCCCCATTGGTTTGTTGCTGTAAAGTTCTAACCAATTTTCAAGTCCTCAATAACAATTTTTTTTTTTTTTATAGAAGCATCTAGAATTTTTATTTTCAAAAACAATAGCATGCTCTTGTGTTCCTTTATTGTTTCTTTTTTGTAAACATTGATGTTTGTAATTTTTTTGGTTTTTGTTTTTTGACTACTACTAGGTTGTTGAAGCTCACTCTGTGGGGAAGCTTAGGAGGGAGGCGAAGATGCTGCATCCTACAGGGAGACATTGATGACGAGAACAAGAAGCTCTGGAAGTCCACCATCATCGTCTTCACCACCATTGCGTCGATCACGTTCAAGATTCCAACAGTCATCATCATCATTGCAATGGCAACGGTCATGGTCTCCACGATCTGCATCATCACCACCATCGGGTGGTCGACGATTATGGTCTCGGTCATGGTCCCCAGTAGCCTCCTCACGGTCTCAATCACAGCAGTTTGTCCGATTATCTCTGATTAGCTCGTGAAACACATCTCATATAAAGAGCAGACGTTTGGTATATCTCCCTTCCTCTTTCACTCTACCAATAGTTTTTGGATAAAATTGCTATAGGTATATGTTATTGTGAAGATCTCAACTGTTAAATTTATTTATTTTTTTTAGGGGGGGAATTTGTTTAGATTAAATGAAATAAATCTGTTAGGAAATTTGTTTGGATTGAATTGAATTTGTGTTAGTAAATATTGTAGTTCAATTAAATCTATTAATATATATTGTATTATATTCTGTTTTTGATTATTATAAAAAATTCTACATAAAATCATAATTCATTTATTATACTAAGTTTAGTTTGATGAAATTTTTATTACAATTTTTAATGATTTTTAATTTTTATTTATAACCTTATCAGTTTAATTTGAAAATGCCAAAATCGAGATCCAAACAAAAGGGGGTTGAAAGTTCAGAGGCTGAATTTCATTCCAAGGAAGTTGATTCAAAAGGAAAAGGAAAAAGCATGAGATTATATTGTAGTCATCAAAATATAATCAAGCTAGTTGATTTTGAAGTTGTTAGAGGGGTTAATGTTGATAATAGATATCATTATATTATTAGTGAACCACCCGCCGATTATGTGATCAGTAGATATAATTTTGAAAGGAAATATACCCTTACCCTGACTGGATTTGATTACACTTTAAAAGAGTGAATGGAGAATGAAGAAAAAGAGGTTTATGATCACGCATATGAGCACTGGAATTTTAAGCGATCTAGTGACTGGGTGAGGAAGCTTATTTGTGCAATGATCAAAGTTGTGTTTGCTTTTCATGAAAAAAAACATTTTCATGGTTGTTTACACCACCCAAAAAATTATGGTATTCGTATGGTTAATAATTTCGAAAGAGGCCATCATGAAGAAATTATAGAAGTGATTCTTTTATATACAAATACAGACATAGGTCAGCTTCTTGAACCAACAAGGGCTGAAGTGGGGGTAGAAAATGATATGATATTTGACAATATTTGGTTGGACAAAACTGCTGCAATTATCCTGAAGATTTAAAAGACTTGTTTTTGTTGATGGCAAATGCTAGTTCAGTACTTAAAAATAAGTGGATTATAGAAACTCATCCTTAATTGTGGCACTGGACTGTTAGATGTTACTACTAACAACAGAGATGCCAAACCTTCTCGTAGTAGTAACATCTAACAGTCTAGTGCCACAAATAAGGATGAGTTTCTATAATCCAAACTAGCATTTGCCATCGATCATATCATTTTCTACCCCATTTCAGCTCTTGTTGGTTTAAAAAAAAAATCATTAAAAATTGTAATAAAATTATAATTTTATGTAGACATAATATAATATAATATAATATATATTAATAGATGTTAGATTTGTATAAAAGAAAGAAAAGAAAGAGAACTGTATATTATTCACACCACTAAAAAATATTAGGGTTACACATACTTATACTTATAATAAAAGACTAAAGGAACAAAAGACATAACTATCCTTAACTTATGCTTTGTTCTATCATGCTGAACAGGATTGTGAGCAATACTAATGGCAGCTTTGTTGTCACAGTACAGTGTCAATGGTTCACTACAAACAAACCCAATATCATTCAACAAGGACTGGAGCCACATCAATTCACATGTACCATGCGCCATAGCCACATGATACGCCTCTGCACTAGATCTGGACACCCTTTGTTTGTTTCTTACTCGCCATGTCACTAAATTTCCCCCACAAATGCACAATAACGGAGGTAGATCGCTTTGTCATCTATAGAACCCATTGATCGGCATCTGAATGCCTCCAACCTCAAGTGACCATGATTGGAAAATAAAATCCCTTTTCGAGGGGCGATTTAAGATACCTCAAAATACGATACTTTGCATCCAAATGAGGGCACGAGGCTCATGCATAAATTGACTCACTATCCTAACCGCATAGGCAATATCACGGGCGAGTGTGGGATAAATATATAAGTCTTCCAACAAGTCATTTGGTACCTTTCCTTCTCCACAAGATCACCAACACCACTACAAAGATGGTGATTAGCCTCGATTGGAGAATCGGGTCGGCGACCTAACATGCGATTTCCTCGAAGATCTAGAATATACTTCATTTGAGAAAGAAAGATGCCTTTGTCGAGATCTGGCAACTTCAATCCCAAGAAAGTACATAGCGAACCAAGGTCTTTGATCTCAAATTCCTTGGCAATGACATCTTAAGATGTGTCACTTCTTCCTCATCATTACCTGTCACAACTATGTCATCCACATATACTATAAGCACAGTTACCTTATTTGCGTGACGTTTGACAAACATTGTGTGATCTGCATTGCTTTGCTTATACCCAAACCTCAACATAGCCTTTAGGAATCTGTCAAACCAAGCTCGAGGAGATTGTTTTAAACCATATAACGCCTTTTTCAACCTACAAACTTTCCCAACTGTAGACTGAGATGAGAATCCTGGTGGTATATCCATATATACCTCCTCCTCCAAATCACCATGGAGAAATGCATTCTTCACGTCTAATTGCTGTAAAGGCCATCCCAAATTAGCTGCACATGAGATAATAGCTCAAATGGAATTCATCTTTGCCACAGGAGCAAAGGTTTCTTGATAATCAATTCCATATATGCGAGTAAATCCCTTGGCCACTAAGGTGCTTTGTCGTTCAATTGTTCCATCGCTTTCGCTTGATGGTGAACACCCATTACACCCTCTGAGCTTCTTTCCACTAGGAAGAGAAACCAACTCCCAAGTGTTATTCTTGCTTAGAGCTTGCATCTCTTCTACCATAGCTACTTTCCACTTAGGATCATTGATAGCTTCATCCCAACAGGGAATACATACGAGAAGACAAAGAGAAACAAAAAGCACGATATAGAAGACAATGAATCGTATGACACAAATTTAGAAATGGGGTGTTGAGTACAGACCCTAACCCCCTTTCTAAGAGCAATAGGAAGACTCGAATCATTGACAACAGGACTCTCAACTACTGGTGAGGGATGGTGAGATGCATTACAGGCGGCATAAGGGATGATGATGGGTTTGGTGGCACAAGGGATGTTTGCTCTTTTGGACGCCGAGAATAAGTCTTAAAATCAGCCCTGTCCAAACGTCCACTAATGTCAGGCTCCACATCAAGAGAACTATTAGGCTCCCTCACCACAAATAATAGTCCGGTGACTAGGAAGGAAAAAAAGACAACTTCGTGTTGATAGGCCATCTCCTCATCCACAATCTCATCCATACCACTACTACTCTCCCCGGAGATGGCGGAGGAGAAGGAAAGAAGGACAGATTCACGGAAAGTGACATCCATCTTGACATACACTTTGCGAGTGTGAGGATCATAACATTTGTAACCCTTCGAGTAGCGAATAACCAATAAAGACACAACGCAGCCTTAGGATCGAGTTTCCCACGAGTACGAGGTTGCACATGAACAAAACAGAAACGCCCAAACACCCGAGGAGGAAGAGAAGAGGTGGGATAGGCGGCGAAGCGATTGAAGAGGAATCTGGAATTGGAGGACCTTTGGAAGGCATACGGTTGATAAGGTGGCGGTAGAAACGACATCACCCCAAAATGACTTAGGGACATTCATGGTAAACAATAGAAGCGAGCAACTTCAAGAAGATGGCCATTCTTGCGTTCGCAACCCCATTCTGTTGAGGAGTACCAACACAACTAGTCGATAAAGAATGCCATGCTCCTCTAAGTATGCCGAAAAACTCCATCAACATACTCGGTCCATTATCACTACGAAGAATTTTGATTTGAGAATTAAAAGATTGGTCACCATTTTATGAAAAGTTTGGAAACAAGAAAAACTTCACTCTTAGTTCAAGCAAGTAAATCCAAGTCACACGGAAAAACAATCAATAAAAGTAACAAACCGGTGATACCCAGTAGAAACCACACGGAAGGGCCCACACATCAAGTATGAATAAGCATAAAAGGAGAAGTACTTCTTTTATTAATTGAAGGGTAACAAATGCGTTTATGCTTTGCAAGTTCACAAGCATCACAACCAAAAATACTCCTAGGACAATCACGAACTAAAGAAGGAAAAAGTTTCTCTAAAACATTAAAGGAAGGATGACCCCAAGCAGCGATGCCAGCGATGAAGGAGAGAAAGAGAGAGCCAATAGTGCACTTGAGAGCTTGAGATGGGGACAGCAGGAGGAGCGGCATCCGAAGTACTGACCCACCTTGTGCTCTACCATTGCCAATCGTTTTCCCCGTAGCAGTCTGAAAAGACACAATGAGTAGGAAAAAATGTCCTTGAGCAATTTAGAAGTAGTAAGACTACTAACGAAGCGAGTTAGTTGAAAAAGTAGGAACATGAAGCCTGAGAGGAAAGAAAGCAAAGATGAACAATGAATCGAACCCTTGCGAGCGAGAGGATAAAGTGCCATCACCACTCGAACCTTGTCTCGGGAACAAGGAGAATAAGAATAGAAAAGACTAGAGGCACTCATGTGATCGGTGGCACGGAATCAATAATCCAAGAAGGCGATGATAAGGTACTAAGAGCACTAGCAGAATACTGTGTTGGCAAAATTGGAAGAAGCAGTAGAAGAAAGCGTGGTAGAAGGAGAGTCAAGTCGAGCCATCAAGCGTCGAGAGTGTGTAACTCATCACAGGAAAGAGTCTTTGGGCTCGGAAGAAGGACTCACGACAATCTCGGACACATGTGCTTGGGGGTCATTTGTACTACCACGACCTCGACCCGAGTAGGGCGACCATTGATTTCCAACAATGCTCTCGATCATGTCATCTTTCCACAATAATCACACTTCAAGTGATCTCGATCAACGATGTACCTGACTCCCGGTGAGCCGGACTAGGCGAGGGCAGGAGGAGGAGCAACAGCTAAGCGAGCGATCTGAATAGAGGAATGCACCATAGCACTCTGGCGACTCTCCTCTTCTTTGGACAAGGGCATAAGCCTCGCGTGGGGTGGGAAAAGGTGAGCGACCCAACACACAGGCCGAATCGATCATACTCCAAGTTCAAGCGACAAGGAAGTCATACACACGCTCTTTCTCAACAGTTTGCTGAAACAACGTGGCATCCCGAGAACAAACAGCCTGAAAGCTTTGGTAATAATCTAGTTCCTGCCACAAACTACTCAACTCAGCATAGTAGACTGCGAGTGATCTATCTTTCTGATCTAAGCTCCGAAGCTTCTTCCTCAACTCATACGCCTGTGCATCATTACCTTGTTGGGAGTACATTTGGGCTGCAGCTGTCCAAATCTTATGAGCAGTATCTAATAAAAGGAAACTCCGACTAATAGTGGGCTGCATAGAGTTGATGAGCCAAGTCATAACAAGAGCATTTTCAGAAATCCATTGAGTATGGAGTGAGGCATCACCATCCGGTAGGGGAAGAGAACCAGTAATGTAGCCAGTCAAACGGCGAGCAGCAATAGCAAGACCACAAGAGCGGGACCAAATCAAATAGTTGGAACCATCCAATTTAACGGGACTAATTTGAAGAGAGGGATTGTCGGTAAGAGTCATAACACGACGGAGGCCACCCTCATCACTAGTTGTATCCTGAGTCTTAGTCTCACCCTCAGCCATTGAAGATTAAATGCCCACAATAGGAAAAAACAAATACCAGCAGAAAAACAGCAAAAACCAACAGAGGCAATCCACAAACTCAACTTAGGGACAAAAGTTACCTCTAGAGACAAAAAAGCAGCGAAAGCAGAATGAGAGGCCAAAACCGATCGGCGAGAGAAAAGCGTCTTTGGCGAGGAAAATTGACAAAAATAGAGTGAAAGCTTGCCAAATCATCAAAACCAGTCCTCCCAACCCTAGATCAGTCGATCGGCTCCCAAGGAAGAGGGAGGAAGGAAAAACTTGACCAAAAAGCAGCCCTAGCAGAACTTTCAAAAAATCAATCGGTTTTCCAAAAATCAACAAAAATAGGAAAAACACTCAAAAACTCATCAAAAATTAAAATAAAAATCTAGGGTGAAAACCCATCAAATTTCGACCATAAAAATTTTTTTTTTTCTGATTGTTTCTGTGTACAAGGAAGAACGAAAGAAACAAGAAAAAGAAAAAGAAAAAGAAAAGAAACGAATCTTCAAGGAGGAAGATGATGCTCTGATACCATGTTAGATTTGTATAAAAGAAAGAAAAGAAAGAGAACTGTATATTATTCACACCACTAAAAAATATTAGGGTTACACATACTTATACTTATAATAAAAGACTAAAGGAACAAAAGACATAACTATCCTTAACTACCCTTATACAATAATACTTAACAATAGATTTAACTGAACTACAATATTTACCAACAGAAATTCAATTCAATCCAAACAAATTTCCTAATAGATTTGTTTCATTTAATCTAAACAAATTCCCCCCCAAAAAATAAAATTAATAGTTGAGATCTTCACAATAACATATACCCATAGCAATTTTATCCAAAAACTATTCTTAGGGTGAAAGAGGAAAGGAGATATACCAAACGTGAGGAATCGGAGAAATTGCTCTGTGGATGAGATGTGTTTCAAGAGCTAATCAGAGATAATCAGACAAACTGCCGTGTGGAGATAATTCTTATAGCGTGGAGGTAAAGCATTGACATTGCATCCACAGGGAAGGGGCAAGATTCGGGTGTGGATTCTTTTCACGGGTAACAATCAAATAATATTGAGATGGTGAGGGGATGGATGTGTGGTAAAATTGTGGAAAAAAAGGATTTAGTGTTTGAGTGTAACTTTAATACGAGATATTAAATCAAGATGATTGAAGTGGATTTGACATGTTCATAAGAAGCTGGAGAAGAATAAGATAGACTTGGATAATAGAGATGGAACCAAAGATCCTGTTTTTGATTGGTTTAGAATATTACAATGGGATGTGTGTCTATTATTGGGTAGATTGTTTTGTTCCTTATTTATTTTTGTATTTCATTTTCTATGAAACCAATGGCTAAGAATACACCAGATTGTTTCAATTATATTCTCAGTGGCTTGATATTGATTGAGTGGTGACAATATGCAGATATTGTAATGTCAGTATGAAGGCATTCCTCTGTTTACTCTAGGGGGTTATTTTAAATATGAAACCAATTATCCCACTGCTCCTGACCCCATGAAAATATCACATCCAGCTAGTTCTACATACTGCTGCCATAAATTACTCATTTAGGATTTTAATACAGGGTCCTATATCTGCACTGCTGTTTTCTCTATTTTCTTAGTGAGTTTGCAAATTGCATGGTATTGATCAGCCTTTAAATGTCTTATTCTGTAATATTTGTCCACATTGTGAAAAGGTAAACAGGAATTCTCTGCTACTAACTGTTAACACATGCTATCTGCTGCCACCTCCAGAGGATACGTGCGAAGTTCAATCCCCAATTGTGCTTCTGTTGGTCTTTGTATATGCCGATGAATTTGTTCTTCAGTTGCAATCCCTCTGGACACTTTTTTTTTTTTGGAGATTGGCTGGTCTTCTTCCCATCCCCCCCCCCCCCCCGGTGCCATCAAATTTGTGTAGAGAATCATTCGAGGTTCAAATTATGACTTCTTGAGCTCAGCATACCATGTTGTGCTCTTATCTCCCCTGGGATAACTTCTATTCTGCTTAATATTGAAACAATTTTTGAATATTTAGCGCGTTGTGGCTTTAATGCTTCAGTGGGTTATTTTTTTGGTCGTTTCTTCTTCTTTTTCATCTGCATATTCTTGTTCACTATAAGTTCCATTCCATTATTTTTGAGCATGTTCCCTGGTTGAATAGATAGATGATAATAGGTGCTTTTGATTTTTATAGCTTCTTCCTCATCTTGACTTGCAATTTTATGCATGGATATTATTTTCTTCCTAGGTAAACAAGAAAAGTTATTGGTCACTATGAAAAATTATTGATGTTTTTGGTGTGTTTAAGGTTAGATACACTTGATTCCTTGACACTTGCCCCTGTTTAACTTTTTGATATTTGATGCCTTTTCTCTTCTCATGGTTGTATCACATGGGAGTGTAAAGTTCCATAAACTAGGTAATGACCAAAGTAATTGATCACGACAATGGCTTGTTTGTATTTCTTTCATAACTAACGGGATGTCTCCCCCTTGTGATGTCGTTTGGAAAAACAACCTTCTGCATTGAACCAATTCATCTTTCTCTATTGCTCTTGCATATTGTTTTTACCTTTCCTTCAAGGGTGCTGCTCTAGGCATCTAACTAATGATCTGGGAAAAAGGAGTTTCATTTAGTGCAATTCATGCTAATTAGGTATGAAAGGAGTGCCGCACCCACACGTTTCTGGGCATTTTTGCATGTGGCGGCTGCATGGCAAAATCGGTATATAAGTGGATATAATCTTTTGGGGGTATTTAGGATGTTAAAGAGAATAGTATCTTTTAGCAGTTTCATTTTTAATATATTTTTAGGTCATGGATAAGATAGTTGAGTTTTATTTAAAATTTATAATGTAATATTTGCTTGAATTTTTTCTCCTGCTTTCTGTTTGTCTCATTCCAAAATTTCTGAGCGTCTTCTTTAGGCTTCCTTTGAATTTATGAATTTGAAATTAGTGGATTTAACATCAATAATTTGAGGGGTATAGCCTTTTTTAAGTCCGTGTAACATTCTAGATTTAGATGTCGAGGATGGATTTGAGAGCTTTAGAGCATTTCCAATGGTCCATCAAAAATTTTATCAAATTTGAATAAAAATATGACCAATTTGTCTATATGAGATCAGCCACTCCGACGGTGAATTATTGAAATTTTCATCAAAATAAGAATGTCCGAAGAGGGGACTGGCCGGTCGACCGGCAAGAGCAAAATGAATTTTTTCCCCCTCCATTTCTATTTTTCTCAATTCCTTTGCTAGTTTTTTTTCTCTCCATTAAATCTTTTCCATTACTTTTTATCTCCATTAATTATTTCCTTCAAAAAACAAATATAAACAGATTAACCCATGTACTATATAAACCAAACAAACAACGTTGTATTTGGAACAAACCATAACTGAAAAACCCAGATCAAAATTAGAGAAATCAATTCAATGGAACTGATAATAATTACAAAAGTTGAATAGCTTCAGAAATCTCATCATTTTCACTACAACACATCAAGCATGAACAATAAAGGACATGGTGGTTCAGATCAAGGAAACAACCCAATTCAATAAATTTGGAGATGTGAAGAAACTTGAGGGAAGGAGGAGCTCTAGGCCCAAATGCTGTCGTCATGACCGATGATGGCGGCGGCGGAGAGGTAGTTGCCTTTGATTTCTCACATCAAGTGATCATCCACATATGCTTGCCACACTGTATTTTCATTCTTCTTCGATTCGATTTGATGCTGGATTTTTGGGATTAGAAAAGCAAACTGTGCAGCTGTGAATTGAAGAAGTATATTTGACTTCTAGTTGAGGCTGCGTTGAAAATAAGCTAGCTCTGGGAATTGCAAGCCAGTTTGCAGTCCAAACCATGGCTGTGTTCTGGGAATTGCTCAGTCAGCCGGATGACTGGGGGACAACTGGCCGGTCGTCCGGTGGGCCCTTTTACGAATAGTAGCATCTGAATCCTGAAAAATGAATAAGAAAAGGTATGAGCTTCTTGGTTTACCCATAAGAAGATATGCATCCTGTTAATAAGAATACACCAGAGAGAGACAACATATATGCATCAAATTTACAGCCCGAACTCCACATAGGATATCGCTTAAAATCATTAGTTTAACCTTTTCGATTTCTAATGAAATAGCATATAAACAAATGCCAAAATGTTTGCTAAGTAAATGAATTCCCAAAAGCTAAAGTTGTATATCAAGCTATCCAGCACACCACCCACATGCAACCCCAGCTTGCATGTGGAGAAGAGAACAAACTGAACTGAATTGAGTGCATGATAAACATAAAATAAAAAGAATTCATGAGACTAGAGCCCAAGGCCTCTTAGAATCAAAACTTTGATACGATGTAAAAGACCAAAGAGAGAGAAGAAGAGGAGAAGCGTATGTAGTACCCTAGGCATTACCCTTTCCTTTTTTTTTTTTTTTATAATTTTTATAATTTTGATTTGCAAAAGTCAATGGTTAGTTATTAAATTAGCTCCTAAGGGGAGTTGAATCCCCAACCTCTCCCTTGCAAGCACCTAAGTGTTGCCTCCATGCCACAAGGCCATGAGCCCCTTTTCATGGTATTTGAGTGTTTTCATTTTTCTTTATATTTCGTAGGTCCATCCTGCTTCATTGTCAACGTAATTATGTGTTTATGGGTTGACACGAGGTGTTGTATGAAGATATCTCCAAGTAAATGCAGAAGGAATTTTATTGGTAAAATGTAAATTTTCTTAGTTACTAAATGATTATGTTAATCATGTTTAATAAAAAATTTATTAAGGAATTGAATATATTTTAAGTGTAGGTCCCACTAAGTTTAGATATTGTTTGGTTTCAACTTCCACCTTAAATTAATATTGATTAATTGTGTGTGTAAATTTGTAGTCTTCCCAAACATGGCATAAGAGGTGATGAGACAACATTAAGTCACTTAATGAAGCAATTCGTTAAACCTTAACGACTTGGATTATGCTTCATGGATAAGGTCAAACCACAAGAAGACACCTCATGCTTGGTAGAGTTAGTGGAAAAATCCAACATCCACCATCCACACCTTCTGCTTGAATTCCTCATGCTTGGATTGTAAAGAAAAAAATTGCAGAAGAGAAAATTAAGACAAGCCTCCCGTTCTGCTCCCCCAAATTCTATTTGAGAGAGGGTTAAAAAGTGAGAAAGAGTATAGGGAGAGAGATAAGAAGAAGAAACAAATGAATAAAATAAAGAAAATTCAAGAAAAAATTGGAAAAGATTGTTTACAAGGTAAGAATTTATTTTTCTATGTTCTTTTCAGGTTCTCCATCTAATCTTCGTTTACATGAAAATTCACTAGCACCACAGACGGCATAGAATAGTTGATTTGGGCCTAAATCTGGTATACAAATGAAAAAGAATCAACTTAAAGAAACTTAAATTGAGCTGTGTATTTGAGATTTGAAACTCGAGACTAGTAGTTTGAGAACTTCGGACCTAGATATAGATTGCACTTGATAATTTGAAATCTTAAATACCTGGACTTGTGTTTTGGAGCCTTTTGGATTTGTAACTTTTGGGTTAGGTTATGGATTTCTGGACTGAGAAACCCAGTTTCAAGTCTGCGGACATTGCTTTCAGTGTTCAGTGTGACGACTGGACGTGACCACAGATGTCCAGTGTGACATCCACATGTCCACAGCTGACGTCGTGGGATAACAGTATTTGGTTGTCTCCCAATTTAGACGTCCTGTGACCCTTGGCGAGCATCCACTAGGTTGCAGAGCAGGTAACTACTATCTGGATCTCTCACTCCGGATGTCCAAAAGTGATGGCGGAAGCCTGGTTCTGGCCATTCTTCCAGCACTGTTGCACACTCTTTCCCTAGCTTGAGTTGGACCTGGACCTGGACCACTACTTTAGACATTGTGAAGAGACCAATAAGACTTGACTTCATGCACATGATACATAAAGGCATATCACTAATAGAACTAATCAAAATATGTGTGTCTTGACTATACGATCCACAAAAAAATAGGCACGCCAAACATAGAGATTGAGGTGAACAACTAGATATTGGAGCATCATGTTTATGAAACTGACATGCTTACGAAATTGTATCTGCTTATATGTTGAAATGGGAATTGCCTCCTCTTAGGTTCATATTTGCACTTGAATTCCATAGACACTTGCTTTGAAACCTATATTATATGCTGGAAAGTCCCCGAACGCCAGAGAACTACAAGCTCAACCAGCTTGACTATGTGATATTAGGGACATCTCACTCCGCTTAGTCACTTATGTGGCCCTTCACTAGTCACCTTGCATGACCCTCTGTGAGGAGTCCGGGTTGACACAAATCTTCCCTCCATTACAGTTGTGATGAGCATATTATCTCAACATATTGTGTATGGCAAACTCGACTTCTAAATTTTGAGATTTGTGTATGTTGCTCAATGTGATCATCTTGATCACATGATATGTATGTAATAATTTAAAACTTGTTCTGGCTTCCTCTCAAATGTCTTATAATGCTATCCATGGATAAAATTTTCTCCAGTATCATATTATTCATGGTTCTTATGTTATATTAGTAATTAATGAAAAATAAAACCAATTTAAGTGTAAATATACATTTTCCTAAATTCAATTTAAGTGTAAATATTCTTTTTCCTGAATTTCTCAGGAACAAGGTTAAATAAAAATATGTTCATCTTTTTATGCATGGACAGCATGTAGGGTTTTGACTTATAAAACCTTATAAAGCCAATAAAAATTTAACAAAATATATATATAAACAGTAATGTTAGGTATCATGAAAGTTTTGTGATCCGTGGATTACACTTAGAATAAAGCACCGCTGCACCACACACTAATTAAGGTAATCCAAGGATCATAATTTTTTTATGATCATTTTCATGAACCCTAACTTTTTCCATATATTAATGGGTTATCACATAATTTTAGGAGAGTCCCTTTGATAAACGGGGTATAGGATTTTTTAAAAGTCAGTTGAGCCATGTTCTCCCCCCTCTTGGCCCTCGTGTCCCCCCACCAACAGCTGTAGAAATGATAACAACTAAGAATGCATACAACTGGAGATCTTTAGACTGTTAAATGAGCTAGATATCAAGCCTTCCTATACAATACCTTCACACATTCCAAGATTGTTGCTCGATGCCTCTGCGCTGCTTGTGTATCTACTGTAGCTTTCATCCGCATGTTCAGAGCAACATATCTGACAGAAAAGTTGAGAATCAACTGTGTCAGATTCAATATAAACTAACCAGTATGAAATAGCCAGAAAACAACCGTAAGGGCACGTCTAGATTACATGAAATAACAGAATAGAAGTACAGAATACAAAGATTGAAACAATTGCAAAGGTCAATGTAGAAAGGACCACGTCATTACTATTTGGTTCCCAAAAGATCCCAGAGAACAATAGAAAACGTAAAGGTATCAGTAGTCACTTTAGGAGGCTGTGGAAAGTCCATGCACTGACATAATCAAACTTAAACAAAATTGCGCTTCTGTTTAACAAATTATTTAAGCCAATGGTCAGATAGACATTAGCCATTACTCAGTGATGTTTCTACTATTCAATATGCTAGATAGGTAGACTGGGTACAAACTGAACTCCAGATTTCATTTTACACAAATTGGCTTTAATCTTGAATCCGCATTTTTATGCTTCTCAACTCGAGCTTCTGTAGATCAACCAAGCCACGGCCCCTCGGATATAAAATTTTTCTAACCAATCTTTAACAAAAGTGGCATTAATGCAAACGGTAGCTACACATCAAGTATACATTTTGTGGTTTCTCAAAGACCAGATATCAATCACAAAGATCATGCCCTAGAATAAGATAGGGCTAGCGCAAAATGAACAAAGAATTACCTGATATTATTGTCACGGTTTGACAGGAATTTTCCCAAGATATTGACAGCAAGCACCCGCAAACCGCCACTATCTTCAATGCTTATTATAGTTTAGACACATTCATAGAGAATGGCATTTCCGGCATTTTTGTTTGACTAAATTTTTGTTGCAACCTGGCGATGGAATACAGAATGTCACGAGTATCATTAGGATTTGTCTTATGAGCACATTACATTCTCTAAACATTCTGTTAAGTGTTAGGGGTAGTTTGGTCTTTATGTATTATTCTTATTAGTATAAATATTTGTGTGTAAGGGGGAAACCCTATGCTTTTTGAATTAAGAAATATACAGCAGCTCTTTCTCTCTCTCTCTCTCTCTCTCTCTCGTTCTTCTTCTTCTTCTTCTTCTTCTCATCATCTATATATTCAACATGGTATCAGAGCAATATCTTTTTCCTTGAAGATGATTCCTCTCATTCTCTAGGTATATCTATAGCAGTAGCAAAAAAAATAAAATAAAAATAAAAATAAATAAATATCAGCATGCTCGAAATTTAATGGGTATTCACCATGTAATCTCCTTTTGATGTTTTGGTCATTCTTGATTGCTTTTTCCAATTTTTTTTTTGATTTCTCGTCAATATTGGGTGATTTTTCGCAAGTTGCTGTTTGAACCCTTTTTGATTGGTTTTGTCCCTTCCTCTCACTTCTGTGGGAGCTGACTGGAACCTTTTAAGGGTTTACTGTCCCTGGTTTGAGGTATTTTGGCCCTACTTTGGCTTTTTTCTGCGTTTTGGATGGTCTGCTTTAGTTTTTTGGGCTTGTAGGTGATCTGGTTACTGTATTCTGAATAATCTTACTCTGTTTTAGTCTTAAAAGGTGAGTTGCTGTGCTAGTTTAGTGTTTTTTTGGATTTGTTTGATATCCTGCTTGTGTTTCTGCACCATCTTTCTCTCATCTCATGGCTACCATCGAGGGTAAGGGCAAGGAGGAGAGTGGACTGAGTCGTGGTATGACTCTTGGTGATAGTCCATCTCTCCAGATTAGTTCGGTCAAGCTTAATGGTACCAATTACTTGATTTGGTCTTGCTCCTACAATCTTGCTATTGCCGTTCGGCGGTTGACAAGTTATATTACTGGTAATACCCAGCAACCTACTGAGGATAGTGCTTTATCTGCTCAATGGATTTCTGAGAATGTTTTAGTTATGACCTGGCTCATCAATTATATGAAGCCTACCATTAGTCGGACTTCCCTCTTGATGGATACTGCTCACAAGATCTGGATAGTTGCTTCTCAGATGTATTCTTAACAGGGGAATGATGCATAAGCTTATGAATTGCGTAAAAAGATTAGAGGTTTGGATCAGAAGGATCGCTTTCTGGCCGTCTACTATGCTGAGTTGAGTGGTTTATGGCAGGAGCTAGATTTCTACCAAAGTTTCTAGTCAGTTTGCTCCATGGATGCCACTATGTTTTAGCAGGCTGTGGAGAAGGAGCGGATGTATGACTTTCTTGCTGGCTTGAATTTGGAGTATGATTAGATACGGGTTCAGGCGTTGGGTCGCTCTCGGTTTCCTACATTGCGTGAGGCTTATGCACTGGTTCAGCAGGAGGAGGGTCGTCGTAGTGCTATGGTGCATGCTCTTGTTCCGGAACGGTTAGCAATGGTTGTCTATTCCAAGTCATGTGATACTCTGCCTTGTCAGCCTCAAGGTGGTGGTAAGGGTCCATTGGTTGATCGGGACCAGTTGAAGTGTGAGTATTATGGGAAAGATCGACATGATGAAGAACACTGTTGGAAGTTGCATGGCCAACCTACTCTAGGCCGTGGTCATGGTCATGGTCATGGTGTTCGTCCTCACGCACATGTTTCTAAGACTACTGCTAGTGCCTCGAATGATGCTGGTTCTATTTCCCTAGATGAGCTTCATACTCTCTGACGTTTGATGGCTCGACTTGATTCTTCATCTGCCTTAGCTCCTTCCTCTTCTGTCTCTTCCAACTTTGCCCACACAGGTATTTCTGCTAGTGCACTTAGTGCCTCTTTGTTGTCTCCTTGGATCATTGATTCCAGTGCTACCAATCACATGACGAGTACTTCTAGTTTTTTTCATTCTTATTTACCTAGTTCTGGGCGAGATAAGGTTAGAGTAGCTGATGGCACTTTATCTTCTATCTCCGGCAAGGGTTCTGTTCATTGCACCTCTTTACTTTCGCTTTCATCTATTCTTCATGTTCCTAATTTTTCAACTAACTTATTTTCTGTTAGTAGCCTTACTACTGCTCTCAATTGCTTTGTAACCTTTTTTCCGACTCATTGTGTCTTTCAGGAATTGGCTACGGGAAAAATGATTGGCAGTGGTAGAGCACAAAGTGGACTGTACTTTCTGGATGCCATTCCTGCCTCACATTTGTCCTCTCAGGCTCTTCAATGCACTTCTGGCTCCTCCCTTCGTCTACTTCATCAATGATATCGCCATTTGGGGCATCATTCCTTTAGCATTTTAGAGAAACTTTTTCCTTTATTAGTTCGTGATTGTCCTAGGAATAACTTTGTTTGTGATGCTTATGAGCTTGCTAAGCATAAATGTATTTGTTATCCTTCAATTAATAAAAGAAGTACTTTTTCTTTTATGCTTATTCATACCGATGTGTGGGGTCCTTCCCCTGTGGTTTCTACCTCTAGTTATCGGTGGTTTGTCACATTTATTGATTGTTATTCCCTTGTGACTTGGCTTTATTTACTTCGTACTAAAAATGAGGTTTTCTCATGCTTCAAAAGTTTCATAAAATGGTATCCAATCTCTTCAATGCTACTATCAAAATTCTTAGGAGTGATAATGAGACTGAATATGTTGATGGCGCTTTCAGGGCATACCTCGAGGAGCATGGCATTCTTTATCAGACTAGTTGTGTTGGCACTCCTGAACAGAATGGAGTTACTGAACGCAAGAATGGCCACTTCCTCTCTCTTGTTTACCATGAACATTCCGAAGTCTTTTTGGGGGGATACTGTTCTTACTGCGGCTTACTTTATTAACCGTACGCCCTCTAGTGTCCTCCACTTCCAAATTCCTCTTGAACTTTTTCCTGTGACTTATTCCACTTCTTCCCTTCCATTTTAGGTTTTTTGTAGTGTCTGTTTTGTTCATCTTTAACCTCGTACTTGTGGAAAGCTTGATCCTAAAGCTACTCAGAAGGGCTACAAATGCTATGACCTTCACACTCATAAGCTGTATGTTAGTATGGATGTCACCTTTCGTGAATTTGAGTCCTTTTTTTCTGGTCCTCCGCTATTTACTCATGGGGGAGAGTGGTATCGATGAGGTTGTGGATGAGACGGCATCATATCAGCATGAGTTGTCTTTTTTCTTTCCGAATCAGCAGGCTGTTATTTGTGGTGAGGGAGAGCTTAGCAGCTTTGTTGATGAGGAGTCCGATATCGGTGGTCGTTTGGACATAGCTGATCTTAAGACTTATTTACGGCGTCAGAAAGGGCAGACTTCTCTTGTGCCACCAAGTCAATCATCATCTCCTATACTAGTTCCATAACCACAGGTAATGATCCTCAATCCATTTCGTCACCTGTTATTGATGGTCCTGTTGCTGATGATTTGAGTCTTCCTATTGCTCTCAGAAAGCGAGTTACAGCCTGTACTCAACACCCTATTTCTAAATTCGTGTCATATGATTTGTTGTCTTCTCCATATCATGCTTTTGTTTCGTCTCTTTCTTCTGTGTGTATTCTGCAAGGTTAGAAAGAAATCATCAATGATCCTAAGTGAAAGGTAGCTATGGTAGAAGAGATGCAAGCTTTGAGTAAAAATAACACATGGGAGTTGGTATCTCTTCCTAATGGGAAAAAACTAGTCGGATGTTAATGGGTGTTCACCATTAAGCACAATGCAGATGGGACGATTGAACGGTACAAAGCAAGACTAGTGGCCAAGGGATTTACCCAGTTAATGGAATAGATTATCAAGAAACTTTTGCCCTGGTAGCAACGATGAATTCCATTCGAGCTATTCTGTCGTGTGCTGCTAATTTGTGATGGCCTCTACAACAACTAGATGTGAAGAGTGCTTTTCTTCATGGGGATTTAGAGGATGAGGCATATAAGGATGTACCTCCATGATTCTCATCTCAGTCTACAGTTTGAAAGGTTTGTAGATTGAAGAAGGCTTTATATGGTTTAAAACAAACTCCTAGAGCCTGGTTTGGTAGATTCCTAAAGGCAATGTTGGGATTTGGGTATCAGCAAAGCAATGCGGATCACACCTTGTTTGTCAAGCGTAATGTATATAAGGTAACAATGCTTATTGTATATGTGGATGACATAGTTGTGATAGGTAATGATGAGGATGAGGTGACCCATCTCAAGATTCAGTTAGCCAAGGAGTTTGAGATAAAAGATCTTAGTCCATTGAGATACTTTTTTGGGATTGAAGTTGCCAGATTTGATAAAGGCTTTTTCATTTCTCAAAGGAAGTACATTCTAGATCTTCTTGAGGAAACAGACATGTTGGGCTGCAGACCAGTTGATTCACCGATCGAGACTAATCATCGTCTTTGTAGTAGGGTTGGTGAGCCTGTGGAGAAGGAAAGGTACTGAAGACTTGTAGAAAGACTGATATATCTCTCTCATACTCGTCTAGATATTGCTTATGTAGTTGGGATAGTGAGTCAGTTTATGCATGATCCTCGTGCAACTCATTTGGATGCAGTCTATCATATTTTGAGGTACTTTAAATCTGCTCCTGGAAAAGGAATTTTGTTCTTTAATCATGGTCACTTGAGATTGAAAGCGTTCACAGATGCAGATTGGGCAGGCTCTATAGATGACTGACGCTCTACCTTTGGTTATTGTGCTTTTGTAGGAGGAAATCTAGTTACATGGCGTAGTAAGAAGCAGGTGGTAGTTTCCAGATCTAGTGCTAAAGCTGAATACAGGGCTATGACACATGGAACATGTGAACTAATGTGGCTTCAATCTTTGTTGAGTGATATAGGGCTTGATTGGAGTGATCCCATGACTTTGTATTGTGACAACAAGGCTGCTATTAGTATTGCACACAATTTTGTTCATCATGACCGGACTAAGTATATTAAGATTGACAGACATTTCATTAAGGAGAAATTGAATAAAGGCGTAATATGTATGCCTTTTGTTAAGTCTGAAGATCAACTGGCAGATGTTTTTACTAATGGTCTTAGTAGAAAAGTCTTTCACCCTATTTGTTGCAAGTTGGGCATGAGAGACATCTTTGCACCAACTTGAGGGGGAGTGTTAAGTGTTAGGGATAGTTTGGTCTTTTTGTATTATTCTTATTAGTATAAATAATTGTGTGTAAGGGGGAAACCCTATGCTTTTTGAATTAAGAAATATTTAGCAGCTCTCTCTCTCTCTCTCTCTCTCTCGTTCTTCTTCTTCTTCTTCTACACATTCAACACATTCATATTCAAGAACTTTGAGCACTAAGTTCCATCAGTCAAGAATCATAAAGAGCAATCATAATAAAATATGCTTATTCACTTAAACATTGATAAAAGGAATAATGAAAACAATGCTACATATATATAATTGATTAGAGCATGCACCATCAGAACAAAAAGATAGTATTCATTAATCAGACGGAGGAGGCTCGGAGCATAAAAATGTAGTATGCAAGACTGCAAAGCATTTAAGGAGATTGTGGAACAAGGTGATTTTTATTATCATGTGAGAGCAATGAGCATTTGAAAAAACACATGTATACTGGAGCACAACATAATACAGAAGATTGCCAAGGTAGTTTTTCTCATTGAGTACATACTAATTAGGCAGATGGGGGAACATTGAATGCAGGTAATAATTTGGACAGTTACAAAATCAGAGAATATGAAGAGAAATAAGAAATAAGAAAAGAAAATATTAAAAAAAGTAATCTAGATTTCATTCACTGAACATGACATGGAAGCAAATTGCCACCTCAGTTGGAAAAGGATTTTTAGTTAAATAATAATAATCGTAATTACAACAATAATAATAAATAATAAAATAGTTTGAACAGGATGCCAATAATTTAATTTACATTTTTCAACAAATATTAACCTTGAAGGTATAATATACTTTAGAAATACAAAAATAATGTTAATAATAAATATGACCATAGTTTGCATATTACTAAAGAGTCTGCAAATATAAACAATGTGTGTTCTAGTTTAAATAATATCACTGATATTATGTGTTCTTGGTTTTCTAAATTAGATAAAAATCAAAAAATAAATCAAAACTATCTAGAATCAAAAGTTGAGTCCATAGGGTCTAAAATAGACAATTAGGTTCTATAATAATTATTGACTTAAACAAAGAAGCAAAAGCCTAAATAAACAATTTGGTAACTCAATTAGAAACTATATCCTTTATAAACAATGATGGAATGAATAGTTCAGGAGATAACTCCATTCCTAAACTATTTTATGGTACAGAAGATATTCTGATACTTCAAGCCAATACTTATAATATGACTGAATATGAAAATATTGTTGAAATATTAGATTATTGGAGAAAATTATACAAAGACCCAGATTTAGGTATTGATGAAAGAAATAGGCTACTAGATCAGATAAGAGAAACTTATCTAGAACATGAAACCCTTTTACAACACTTTAATTATGATATTAATATGTCAACTAATGATGATGATAGTCAATTATCCTCATCTGAAGAAATAATAGATCAAGATGTTTCATTAGAAATAAATGAGGAAAAAAGAAAGGTAGAAGAGCCGATTGACCCCGAATTATTTGGCACATGGGGAGATGGAGAAAATGTTGACTTAATTCAAACAAATGAAGTTAAAAATGATACTAACACCGGAAGCACCTCCAATCCTACGCCTGAGCCAATAATATCTAGAAAAGATAATAATCATAAGTATCCAATAGCTCAAAATGGTATTTATTTAGACTTGTCTTGTGTTCCATTTAAGAACCAGCCACAAGCAATTGATGATTGGGCACAATCATTGTCCATCATTATTACCAATTATAAAAATAGTTGGTTAAAAGAAAAATTCCTTGATTATATTGCAGCAACTCTCTAGGGAGATGTGTTGCAATGGTTAAGACAGTGGAAAAAATTTGAAATTGGAAAAAGTCAAAAAACAGCTTTGTTGGCAAATTTTCTCACACTTGACACAATATCAGCTGAGTTTGTAAAAATCATAAAAGAAAATTTATGTGGTTTTGCAGGAGATACTAATTTGCAAGTAGATGCAAATTATATTTTGACTAAATTAGAATTGTGTAACATTTGTCTTTTTGAAGACTATGTTAAAACTTTAAAAAAAATTTATTATCTTATTGATCCATCAGCAAATCAACCTTGGTTAGATCAATTTTTCCATAAACTTCCTAATCCATGTGATGAGTTATGTATTAAAACATATCTAGACTTTCTCAAAAAAATAGGGAAAGAAAAATATGATAATCTTGGTTTTTGCATTAATAATATTCTAAGACTGATAGTAGATCGGTGTTTAGAAGCAAAGGAGAAAAAAAAAATAATATCAAATTTCCAACTCACAACATGGTCAAAAATGTTGTGATAAAATTTTGAAAGAAAATTGAAAAATTAGTTGTAATACACTTCCCAAATAAAAAAGGATTTTTCAAAAAACGCAGAAAATATAAATGGAAACCTTGGAAAAAAGAACAAAACTTTTTCGAAAAAGAAACCAACAAGTGTTTCAAAAAAGAAAACTTTTAAATGTTACATTTGTAACGAAGAGGGTCACTATGCACCCGAATGCCCAAAATGGGAAAAAAGTGCAAAGAAAATGATCAAAGTTCTTGAAGAACAAGATTTTGAAATAATATATTACGAAGAAATTTTTGATAAAGAAGAAATCTGGTACGAAATTTCTAGTGATGAAGAAAGTTCAGATGAGAACTAATCTTTATGATGACTAATATAGATAGACAAGAAATATCTCAAGAAGCAGATAATATATCTCAAGAAGAATTACAAGCCATTCGACTTGGAGATGTAATCGGAGAAGAAAAAACTTTTACCGAAGAAGAATTAGCAAAGTTCAAAAAAATGAAAGAAGTTGTGCCAGAAATTTACAAACTTTCAAAATTTAGCAAGAGTGTTTGAACTATGCAGTGGTAACACTCAAGCAAAATAGTTAGAAGAACGAAATATTGATATTCCTTTTTTGATAAGAAAAAGGTTGCAAGATGGAAAAAGAAATATTCTGAGATTCAATATAATCATATTGGATTAATACAAGTAACCATACCAGCCTTATTCATCCAAGGGATAGATACTCCTATTTTGGCAGTAATTTTTGATAAAAGATTTTTTGACCCAATGAAAGCAATCATTGGAGGAATTCAATCTAATTTGGCTAATGGATTAGTTTGGTTTAATGTTAGACCAATTTTTTTATTTCCATAAATGATCCTAATCTTGAAGACACAGTCAGAATAAGAATTAAGACACAAAGATTTGGAATGAAATCAAATTCCCATGATTTGGCTATTTGTTGGAAAACAATTCACGAATTGACCAAATTTCCTGAAACAAAAACAAGATCAAGCGATAATAAAATTGTTGAAATCTTTGAACCAAGACCATTTGACATGAAAATCCAACCACATCTAATGAACTGGAGCAATTTAGAAGTCTATTGATAATGGTTAATCCATGACCTAGTGGTATAAGGAGAAACATCTAAAATAAAAAAATCCTGCACAAATACAAATGCAAGTATCAGGAAAAAATTTGTATATTCAAAATATAGTTCCAAAAATTAAAAGATCAACTTCTGTATTTGAAAAAGATTTTCCTAACAAAGTGTTTTCAAAATTAAGCATTGGTGAATCGAGTAATAATTCTAATCAAGAATTTATTGCTTCAACAAATGTTCAGATTCCTATTTTTCTAGGAACAATCTGAACATATTAAGTCTATATATATGTATCATTTTCAAACAAAAAAATGATAGAAGATATACATATGTGTTGGGAACATTTAATTTTGCAGGTTATAAATCCTATATCCTCAGTGTTCTCATGAATACATGAGCTACAATCAACTCATGTAAATGGAATTCCATACCAAAAGAAAAATGGACATTAATAAAATATCAAATTTTGGTTACTGGAATTAATGGCAACCGTACTTCCAAACAATTCAAGGCTAAAAATATAGTTATTTGGTTAAATAATAGTGAGTTCATTATATCAAAACTTCTATGTTTTCCTTATATGCATGGAGATTTCCGTCTTGGAAATAATTTTATATATAAATACTCGTCCAATGCAAATATAAGAAAAAGCCATTTCATTAAGCATAAACAATGTCTTAATTCATATTCCATTGTTCGAATAACATAAATATATTTGTGATAACGAGTTTGGGCCTGTTCTGCGTGGTGATTTAACTCCCATCATCAAAACTATTGATGAATCACATTGGATTTATAAAATTCTAGAAGAAAATTTTAGTAAAAATCCATTAAAACTATAGTAACATGGTCCGCGTTATTGTAGTTTGAAATTGAAAGATCCTAATGTTATCATTAGAGTAAAACCAATAATCTATACTAGACAAGATATAGATGAATTTGATATGCAACTTCAAGACCTTTTAGATAAAAAGTTAATTGAAGAAATTAGAAGCTCTCACTCTAGTCCAGTTTTTAATGTAAGAAACTATGCCGAAATTAAAAGAGGAAAAGCTAGAATGTATAGACGCGCCCTGAGGACTCCCGAAGCTCCGTGCTTTGCGCAGGCGCAAAATCTCGTTTGTTCTCTAGCATACTACAGTTCGGACTCAAATGTCATGGTTATGAATCTAGTCTCACAAAGTGCAATGCAAGACCGATAAATCACCAAAGAGTCCAAATCTGGCAAATCATTTTGGAAAACTGATTTTTGTAAAGAAGTGCCAAACATGGACTGCTTTGCCAGATACAGAGTCACCACCTAAATATTTTGTTTTTGGGGAAATTTAGGAAACCCTGACTCATTGCCTAAGGTCACGTGTCTGTCATCACCAAAGTTGCCTCGGCTTGGGAACTTGGGTACGATTGGGGAAGGTCATACAATGAGCACCCCCGCTCGCCCGATCAAAGATCGGCCTGTACTAAGCATGATATCTTGTTTTTGAAAACACATGCGTTCCCATTCCGGTTAATTAGCTAGAATTACTATGTGATGCACACAACACACAAGTATAGACTAGATTGCCTAATTTGGAACAAAGCATCGCATATCCGTTTGTTTGGAAATGGTTTGAAGTTTGCTACTCGCAAGTAGGCTAAAACACGGATTTCAATGAATTGTTCCAATTCAAGTAATCTAACCTTCACCCACAGGCATTCAGGCAGTTATATCACATAAGCAATTAGCCTCATGGCAAGCATGCTGCCATGGCAACAGTTACACACATGTAAGATGCTAAAGCATAAACACTCACAGTGTACTTTGCGCCAAAACAAAGAACTAGTTAGTAATCAATACATGATCCTAATTCATGTCAAGATGGGTAATGCAACACAGGCAAAATGCAACTAGAATAGGCTCGGTTATTCTAAGATGGCATATGAAATGCGACAATTCGATACATGTATTCAAGTAGGAATTGAAATACAATCCAGTAAGTATGAGGTGCCGAGCCTGGTGCATGCAATACAGATGGATGGATGCAAACATGCGAGCATAAGGTATGCTAAATGAAATATGCCCTAAAGCTAACCATCGTAAGCAGTTAAGTAAAAGGGAGAAAGAAGTGAGGTTGGAAGGCATATATCACACATACGCACGCTTATTACAACAATTGTGCCCTCTCAACGGAGGGACCGAAAGAATAATACAAATCAACTAATTAACTAAGTTACAAGCTAATTAATTATTACACAACTCTTAACTGATTAAACAAATTAATTAAGCTATGAAAACAGTAAAGCAGCCTCGGGAAGAGGAACAAATGCATGCTTGGTCGGCTTCGTCGGAAATCCGTTGCCATGCCTCATGTTGCCTCTGTTTACACTGTTTTTCACCTCTGAAAACTGCACAATTCTCTGTGATGATTCTAAATCACCTCAAGGACAATCTGAGAGGCCATCAGCCAAAAGATAAGGCCATCGGCCAAGGGAAACTGGTCATCGACCAAAAATAAATCTTTTGGCTAGACATTTGTAGCCGACCGGCACTGAAGATAGCCGACCGGCCATCTCTTCCTGTAAAATGCTCCTTTTACTGCAGCAGAGGACAAATAGAGCATGGCAATACATTTACAAGACAATGTTTGCAACTACACTCCTTATCATGTTTAAGACTCAAAGGAGTGTAGTTCTTGACCCTCGGGCCGCCAATCACACATTCCAATGCATGATGGCAAAAGGAACCAAGTGTGCAATTCAATATCAAATGAAATGCACAAAACACATAAGGGGCCCCAACCTCTATCATGCTTGATCAAGAGCCAAGGGATGCACACATAATGCAATGCAAACATGCAAGCATGATGCGAATAACTCAAGCATGCAACAAGATCATGCAATGCATCTAATATGCAATAGGCATACAACCTAAACATGTAAACATGCATGGCATGCAACAACATGCAAAATGAAGCAAGCATGCAACAACATGCAAAGATGGACTTAAACTAAAGTGGACAACTCTTAAACGTGCCCAAATCAGTGGCCAAAATGCTAAGAAATGATAGACAAAAGCACATACAAACATGCACATGTGATGGCCTATTAGCTAGGTATGGGAGGGCAACTTTCATGAACACTTAAAAGGGGACAAATATGGACATGTGTAGACAAGTCCGCGGGGGGGGGGGGGACCTCGCTACAGCTCGGACTCGATTTGTGTCACGGTTCTTAATCTGAACCAAAGAGTCCAAATTTGGCAAATCGTTTTGAGAAAATAGATTTTTTGAAAGAAGTGCCAAACATGGACTGCTTTGCCAGATACAGAGTCACCACCTAAATATTTTATTTTTGAGAAATTTAGGAAACCCTGACTCGTTGCCTGAGGCCACGTGTCCGTCATCACCAAAGTTGCCTCGGCTCGGGAACTTGGGTACGATTGGGGAAGGTCACTTTGTGAGCACCCCCGCTCGCCCGATCAAGGACCGGCCTCTACTAACCATGATATCTAATTTTGAAAACATTGTGTGTTCTTATTCCGGTTATTAGCCTAGGTTACTATGTGATGCGCACAGCATACAAGTATAGACTGGGTCGCCTGAATTGGAACAAAACATTTCATGTTTGTTTTTGTGAAAGATGGTTTGCTACCCGCAGGTAGGCTTAAAATGCGGATTTTGCCACCCTCGGGTGGGCTTAGAAAACATGATTTTGCCACTGTCTAGTGGGCTTAAAACAAACATTTGATGAATTATCCCACTTCAAATAACCCAACCTTCACCCACAGGCATTCAAGGCAGTTATATCATATAAGCAGTTAGCCTCATGGTAAGCATGCTGTTCATGGCAGTCACTCACATACATGCAAGGATGCTAAAGCATAAAACTCACCGAGTACTCCAAGCCAAAACAGAAGCTAATTAGAAATCCATGCATGATCCTAATTATACAGAAATGCCTAATGCAACACATGCAAAAATGCAACTATAGCAGGCTCGGCTATTCTAAACATGACATATGGAATGCTACAGCTAACATGTATTCAACTTAGAATTGAAATACAAATGCAGTTAGTATGATGCGCCGAGCCCGGTGCATGCAAGACAGATGAATGAATGCAAACATGCTATCATACTGTATGCTAATTGAAACATGCCCTAATCTAACCATCATAAGCAGGTAAATAAAAGGGAAGAAAAACGTGGGGTTGGAAGACATACATCACATACATGCACACTTATTACAATTATGCCCTCGCACAGAGGGTCCAAATAAATAGTACAGTCCAAATAATACAATCCAAAAATACAGTCCAAAATATGTACAAATTCCTAATTAATTAACAAATTAACTAAGAAAAGAATAAACTGGCATGCAAGCCAGGGACAGTCTTGACTCTTCTTCAGATGATGAATGATGCATATCCGGGTTGCCTTTGCGCGGAAATCCACTGTGATGCCCCAATTAGCCTCTGTTTTGCAATGGTTTTTGGAAAGCGCGCCAAGCCTCGGAAGACTGCTGATTCTTGATTTGCTGCAACAGAGAGCAGGAAAGGGGCATGGCAATGTATTTTCACAAATGTATGCATGCCTCGATCCTCGTGCCATCAATCACGCATCTCGATGCATGATGGCCGAGGAGCCGATTTGCACAATTCAATATGAAATGAAATGCACATGAAAACACAACAAAACCTAACTCCATCATGGATAATCCGGAGTGTCGGTGACTGGGGAATTGAGACACGTTCCGTCACTCGGAGTACGAAACGTACCTCGTTTCCCGTGCTCGGGCTAATGTCTATCCCGAATACAATGCAATATGCATGACATGCATGAATGCAAACTAAGATACAACCTAACATGCAACATACTATAAAATGGCATACACGATGCACGAGGTAACATGGCATACGCAATGCGCTAACATACAACCTAGCATACACAATGCTATGGAATGAAGTGGCATACACAATGCATAATGGACTTACACCAACATGAGTGGACCTCGGTCACACTCACATAAGAGGCCACTAGATGAAAATGAGACACTCGAGATGCGTGCACACGTGCACGCAAACCGAGGACCGAACCTACGGTACGGAATGCCACTCTAACAAGACATGGCAAGACACGGAATATGGCATATTATCATGCAAATATCAGAGGCAATAAGTGATACAAAACAGCCCCGAAAGATGACAAAGTGACACCCGATGCATGGAATAGGTCCCGAAACATGAAATTAAACATACCGAATGACCTATGACTATACAATGCATGCATTATTAGAACATGGGATGTGAAGAAAGAATCAAGACAGCCCAAAAATAAGCACATTTACAGTTTTGAGCAAGGCCAAACAGCGAACGCAAATGGGGCTAAACTAGCATGCAAAAATGGCCCCGAAAGCAAGATAATGAAGCAAGTGACAGATTCTGACCCTAAACAGAGAAGGGCCCTTCTACAATGTTGAATAGGGGCCCAAAATATGATGTTTTACATTTTATGACAAACCACAAAAACAGATACAAGTATGGCAAAACTTTCATGCAAGAAATAGGCCAAAATGGAGACAAAGAAGCAACTGATGCATTCCGGCCCCAAACAGGTGAGGGCCCTTCAACAATGTTGAAGAGGAGCCCAAAATATGACCTTTTACAGTTTAGCACCAGACCCCAAAACAGTATACAAGTATGCTCAAAATGCTATGCAAAATAAGGCCTAAAAAGAGATTACAACACAAAGTATACAAAATATGATCCAAACAGTAAAATACACTTAATTAAACATGAAGAGGGGGTCAAAATAAGATCCTTTACAGTTTGGACCAAAGTCCAAAAACAGAAGCACAGAGGGCTAATGAATCATGCAAAAATGGGGCCAAAAGATGGATACAATGGCAAGTGATATATGGAGGCCCCAAACAGTGATGAGCCCTTCAACAATGTTGAAGAAGGGCTCAAAATAAGCCTATTTACAGTTTACAACATGCCTCAAAACAGTTCATACATAAGCCAAAAACAATGTGCAAGAAAATGGCATATTAGGGAGATAATGAAGCAAGTGAAAAATGGGGGTCTCAAACCGTGAGAGGCCCTTAATGAAAGATGAAATAGAGCTCAAAAAAATGTTACTTTTAGTTATGGTCGGAGCTCAAATATACAAGCAAGAAGGGCTAAGAAAACTTGCAAAAATGAGCTAGAAAAGAGGGAAATGTTGCTCACCCTTGTAGACCAAGTCTTTGGTTGCCTTTGGACCAAGAAATGCTGCCTCCTAGCCTCTGAGAAGACCCTCCTAGCTGCTGGAATGGCGTGGTGGTGTGGTGCTAGGTGGTGGTGAAGAAAAGGGTGTAGAACTTGGGTATTTTGGTGCTTGAAGAGAGAGGGAGAGAGAGGGTGCAATATAGGAGCTCAAGGCAAATTTCCAACCCTTTGCAAGGGGGCTGGGGCTGCTGTATATGTAGGCAAATGGGGAAGAAAAGAGGGGAAAAAAAGGAGGGGAAAACAATCCAAGTTTCCCCCCAAAAGTTGGCGCCCCGAATACAGAATTTGGGGGGAAAAAAAGTGTATTTTTGTAATGTACCAATTGTAAGGATTCTGGTCGGCCAAGTATTGAGGTTGCAGGTGGCCGACCAGCTCTCCCCATGGCCAGCCGGCTAGGGGTCAAAAAGGCCAAGTGTAATTAGTGGCCGGCCACCACAGATTGGTGGCCTCCCATGTGTTCTCAACACAACCCTGTGGTCAAAAATTAGAAACCGTGAACCAGGAGAGAGAACAACCCACTTTTCAAAGGGGTTCAAAAGGTTCAAATGGAATTACTGGCCGGCCATCAAATATTGGTGGCCTCCTAGATGTGTACATCACAAATATGGGGTTTAGGGTGCAAGAAAATGGCCCAAGGGTGGTCAACATTGGCTTTGAAGTGAGAAAAACGGGCGTCGGAGGGCGATGATGGAATATAACTGGTTGCTGGAATAATTACTAGCCTCCCACCCTTCTATGACCTTCCTGGTGATGAAACAAAGGTCCCTGCCAAAAAAGAACGTAAACCGATGCAAAATGAAGGTTCGGGGGCCGAAACGCGCAGTTCGAGGCCCCGAAAATTGACTGTTAGGCAGCGGGAGTGGTGTTGGACCACGAAGTTGGTCTCTCGGACCACAGTGTCCCTTAAAAGGGAGTAAATAAGAGGTGTGCCAAAAACCAGAGCAAACGGAGGTGGTTGGGCGGTCATGAACCGAGGCACTCGGCCTGACGGCTCCGAAAACCGAGAACCGGGCTCCAAAATGGGCAAAATGGCCTACGACCACGAAATGTAGCCCACGGCCACTGAGAGATGGTCCACGAGACCTCTCCCTCCCTTTGGGAAGAGAAACAGAGAAAACTGAGCCTAGTTCGCAAATCGAGGCAAAGCACAAAAAAACCTGGAAGTTCGGAGGCAAGGCTCACGGCTGAGACTCTGAAACCTCTGGACGAGCACGATATGCAACATCACCGAGCGCTCAATTGGTGACGTCTGTGTCTTAAGGTCGGTCAAAAATGGGGTGTCTACAACATGTGACAAACATAGTAAGTTCTGAAATCACACATGGAAAGGTGCCAAACCGAGCAATCAAAGCAAGCAAATCATGCAAGAAGGCTTAAAACTTAAAACTAACTAAAGGACTCAAACCATGGCCATGCGAGGCAAGCCCCAAAGGGCCAAGGGCTATCAAAACAGTCCCAAGAAAGGTCAATACAAGACCAAAAACATGCTCGAAACTAGCCAACACAAGCTAGAACACAACACCAAAAGCATGAGGCATGCAAGGCTACAAAAGGGGTGTTACACTACACCTATTACAACCACACATGGCATGACTTAAACCAATAAAATCAGAGTTATGGCATGTCAAAATAAACCCCAAAACCCACCTAGATGGCATCCCAAAGGTCTAAGCATGGAGGCATACACAATGGTCCATTCATGAGGCATAAAACATCAACTCTTTAAAGCAATAAAGGAGTGATAGGTGCAAGTGTATGAGCATGAAACATGGACTGAAATATCATAACAAATGATGCCAAATCATTGAAATGAGCCAAGTAATGCATGCTAGTGACTTGGACACTTGAAGCTAACAAGCTAGGATGCTTTAGGGCTATACAAAGCATGTCATGCATGGCAAAAACACCAAAATTAGAGCTTAAGCATGCTACAACATGGACGAAAACTTCTTAAAGTTAAGCCAAAACATGCAAGAATGATAGTCCAAATGCATGAGACACATTAGGCTACTTCATGGAAATACACTACAAGTGCATGGAGCATACAAGGAGTTATTAAACCAAACCCTAACAGAGGTATGACATGGTGAAATAAGCCCAAGAACATGCTGAAATGGACACAACATAGGCTAGAATGACATGCTACTTCTTGAAGCATATAAAACTAGTGTGTGTGATTCACACTACAAGTGTATAAACCATGCATGGAGTGAGCAAACCAAGCAAAAACAGTTGTAAGCCTCAACAAAATAACCACAAATACATGCTAAGATACAAGCAAACACAAGCTTAACAAACATGTTCACTCATGAGGCATATAAAGCAAGTATTGAAGACACAAGGAGAGGGGATACCCTCTCCTTTTTTGGGACCTTAAAACACCATCCCCACCACTGAAATCCCTCTAGATTTTAGTGGTGGGAAGGCCTAAACAAGGTGATCCCAAAGCTTAAAAATAAAGCACAAGAACAAGGCCAAACAAGGCCTAAGAGGGGGTAAACAATCCCAAACCAAAAAGTGACCTCAAACAAAGGTCTTAAGCACACAAAAACAGAACTTTTTGCAGTTTAGAGTTAAGCTTAAAACAATAAGCAAGAAGGTCTAAAAGCTTAAGCAAGAATGGGGGATCAAAAGGTAGTTTGCTCGCCCTTGAAGAACACCTTCAAGAACAAAGCTCTAGGAACTTCCTCTGACTAAAACCAGCTTAAGAACTCTGAAATCAACCTTAAAGGACCCCAGCTCCAAGAGGATGGTGTTCTAGTGTGTGTTTGTGTACAATAGTAAGACAAAACAACACTTTAGAGCACAAAACAAGGTCAAACAAAAGAATATAGATACAAAAGTATATCTATCCCTTAAGACTGAATTTTCTAAACCTCTGAGAAGGGAGGAGGGGCTCTCTTTTTATAGAAGTTCAATTGCTAAGCTTGTTGGAGAAGCTAAGCCAAGGGGGAAATCCCTTCATACACGTGTATGGAGAGAGTGAATTGTGCATGCCAGCTGTGACAGCTGGCATAAAATATCTGCAAAAAGCAAATGAACTGGGTTCGGCCAGAAAATATGGCCGATCGACCAACATAAGTGCCGACCGACCAAAAAAAGTGCCGATCGGCCAACACTTTTGGTTGATGGCAAGAAAACCAGATCGATGGCATCATGCTTTTGCCGATGGGTTGAGGGGATGGCCAACAAGCCATCCTCTTCCCTTAAAAGCAAAAACACAAGTGCGTCATCCACAACCAAGCACAAAACAGTCAAGTTGAGAGATCTTGAGGCAAGGCGCACGACCGAGACCTCCGAGAACTCAAAAAGAACATGAACGTGGATGATCATCGAGTGTTCAAACGATGACGTCCAAGTCTTGAGGACGGTAAAAAATGAGGTATCTACAGTTGTCCCTCTTTGACAGAACTCGAAAGTCATAAAAATGACGGGAGTGAATGTCAAAGCCTAGAGACGACCCATTTTTGACAAGGCCGAAGACTTAGACAAGCATATAAGATAGCAAGATATGTGCCCGCGGGTGGGGGTAAAATGCAAAGGACATGCACGGTGCCGAACATAACTTATGATCATGCAAAGGGAGCTGTAACGAAGCATAACATGTAACAGTTTTAAGCAAGCAAATAAAAAAAAAAACAAACTACATTACATGCAGAAAAGATGTAAGAGAATTATACAATTCTCGCTACGTCCCACGCGGAGAATATACAATACCGTCCGATTTGTTTGGTCGCGCTAGCTTCAAATGAACCGTACATACAATATCGTGCCTGCAAAAGAAAGAAACTTAATAGGTACAATATCGTTAGAAACACGCATAGCAATGCAAGTGAGAAGTGTGTGACAACGCGAGTGAAGTGTGCATAGAAATACAAGTAACGTGCGAAACAACGCAAGTTAAAGATGTACATAACAATGTAAGTAAGAGAAGTGCGAAACAACGCAAGTTAGATGGTGTACGAAACAACGCAAGTTAGAGAAGTGCGAAACAACGCAAGTTAGAGAAGTGCGAAACAACGCAAGTTAGTAGGGGAGTGCAAAATAATGCACAAGTTAGGGGGGGAGTGCAAAACAATGCACAAGTTAGAGGGGGTGCAAGACAATGCACAAGTTAGTAAGGGTGCAAAACAATGCACAAGTTAGAGGGGGTGCAAGACAATGCACAAGTTAGTAGGGTGCAAAACAATGCACAAGTTAGAGGGGGTACAAGACAATGCACAAATTAGTAGGGGTGCAAGACAATGCACAAGTTAGAGGGGGTGCAAGACAATGCAAGTTATAGGGGATGCAAAACAATGCAAATAACGAGCAAGACAATGCAAGTTATAGGGGATGCAAAACAATGTAAATAACGAGCAAGACAATGCAAGTAATGAAATGCATGACAATGCAAATGACGTGCGAGACAACGCATGTAATGAAATGCATGACAATGCAAATGACGTGCGAGACAACGCATGTAATGAAATGTATGACAATGCAAATGAAACATGCGAGACAACGCAAGGTAATGAAAATGCATGACAATGTGAATGAAACATGCGAGACAACGCATGTAATGAAATGCATGACAATGCAAATGAAACATGTGAGACAACGCAAGGTATATGACATTCAAAAGCAATTCTCGAATATCGCGATATACAAAAGGATACGAAAAAGGATACGTCTTGTGCGTATCAAGCAACGCACACGGAAGACGTGGTTTGAGGTCAACATGAAGGCCGGTTAAGCTTTAAAAGTGTACTTTCTTGTATTGTCTTGAGAGATAATGGTGCTAATCAACAAAAATGGCCCAAACAAGGGTGTGGGAGGTGCATCGACCACAAGGGGAGTCCATCGGCCATCCATCGGCCACAAAAGGAGCTCATCGGCCAAATATTTAGCCGATCGGCTAACAATTTGGCCGATTGGCCAAAAATGGCAATTTCGGGGCAGTTTTGTCATTTAGCCTCGGGTCTTTTAAATATAGGGTTCCAAACCCTATATTCTCACTTCTCCAAGCTTGAAAAACATTTCTCCCTCTCTCTAGGTGGTTCTTTTTGCTTTGATCCGTGTTTTTTCTTTGTTTTCGAGCCTCCCACGTTGTCCGATTCACGAAACCCTTCCCGTTTCACACACTTTGAATCGAACAAAACTTAATTTCGGTGTCCCTTTCTTGGTTTCCACCACTTGGGGTTTGTTTCCCTTGAGTTTATCTTGATGTTTGTGCCTTTTTCCACGCTCCGACCTTTTCTCCCATTTTTCACCCCTCAGGGTTGACTTTTGGCCTTCTTGCCCATTTTTCGCATCCTCCGCCATTTTCGCACTCTTCTTGAGATGGTAGACGACATTCCACGGGGTAGGACTCCCCTAGAGATGGACGTGGATCCTGAGGTTGAGCTCTTGCCTCTTCGCGTCTGACCATTCGATCCGGCGACCTACAGGCCGGCGATACACGTGTTGCCTCCTGATGGCATTCGCCACTTTAGGAGTTATGCGCGGGGCATGCCACCAGAGCTCTTGTTGCGCGACCCAGAGTCACATCTGTCTTACGGCGCCGCTGAGGTATACTCCTTTTCTGTTTCATTTTCTGCAATGTGGAACATCTAACTACGATAGTTGATTTTGTTCTTTAACTGCTTAACCCAGATACACTGATATGTCATATGCTTAGTTCACCGTGAGCACACCCACACCCGATATCTGTATAAACTTGAACACATGCACACGCACTGCATTTTCAACTGAATAACCCGAACACACTGATACATCATATATTGTAGTTCATTGTGAGCACACCCGCACCCAATATCTGTGTAATCTTGAACACATGCACACACACTGCATATTCAGCTGAATAACCCAAACACACTGATACATCATATGCTGTAGTTCATCGTGAGCACACTCGCACCCAATATCTGTGTAGACTCGAACACATGCACACACACTGCATTTTCAACTGAATGCATTCAAAAATTGTATTTCTAACAATGCTTCGCAACTGCTTGTTTTGAACACAAGGAGATTCCCATGCCTTCTGGGGGTATGGGAACAACGTTACCCGTGGTTGGTACATGGAGCTGCCCGATGCGGTCCGCCACATCGTCGACCAAGCCGGCTTCAGCACTTTCTGCATGGGACTCTCGTGCCTCATTTCGAGTAGGCCCCTTCTTGCTGCTTTGGTGGAGAGGTGGTGGAATATCACCGATTCCTTCCATCTTTCTGTTACAGGGGAGATGACGATGACTCCCTTCGACTTTTCGATGCTCACCAACATCGGGGTAGGGGGTGATCCGATCCCCTTTGATACTGATATGGATGAGTGGGACGCCACCTAGATGTACTTACTTGGCGATCGGCCTCCTCTTTCCCATCCCGGATTCGTGAGGTACTTTTGGTTCGAGGACCACTTCAGGATTCAGGCGCTCAAGACTCGCAAGGAGGAGGAGCAGTGCGTCCGCGGCTTCATCATGTTCTTGCTGGGGACCACACTCTTCGTCGACCGGGCGAACACTGTCGCACCTTACTTGCTGAGCGCATTGGTGGACGTGACTAGGATCCGCCGCTATGACTGGGGTGGCGCAGGTCTGGCCACACTTTATGGATATATGAGTTCATCCTCTAGCCGCAGCAGACATTTGCTTGGAGGCTACTGGCGAGCCTGGAAGGTATACCTTCCCTTTCTATTTTACAGTTCTGCTTCATACTATCTGTACACCACACATACTGTGCACACGCAATCTGCTTTACACTGACCGTACTCTGATTTCTACTTTATTCTGTATTCTGCTTTATCTGATAAGCATACTGATATTTTCCCTGTTACACTTGACAGTAGTGGGTGTATGCCTACTTTCCTAGGCATGCCCCAGTGCTAGATGTGGAGATTTCTCTCGGCGTCCCATTTTCTCATCTGTTCGATGTGAGGTGCGAGCGGAGGCCGCGGGAGTCCTTCGTGTTCTTCCGCCGATATTTCGACGCCATCACCGTCGCAGAGGTATTTCAAACTTTAGAGTTCATTTTAGCTTCGCTTTACATTGTACATTCAACAGTAGATAACAAACTGTATATCATTTGCAGATCACCTGGCAGCCCTGGGCTGTGTTGCCAGAGGCAGTGCGGGATCAGTATGCAGGCGCTCAGGAGACTGCCCGATTCAGGATTCTGCTGGAGGGCCCGGTCTGTCGGGCTTGGTACCTGGGCGAGCGCTTCTTGCGCCAGACTCTCGGCTTACCGGAGCAGATAGTCCCGGCGCCTCCTCCTACCCACATGAGGCACACTGAGAGATATACCCTAGAGGAGATGATGGACTACACGATCGGCTGGGACTCGGAGCCCTTTAGAGACGAGGGTGACTACACCGAGTTCATCCGAGCCTATCGATCGACCTCGACGGTGCTCACCGAGCGAGAGAGACCTGACACCGATGGCCGAGTGGGAGCACCGAGGGCACCTTAGGCCCGTAGCAGGAGTGGGTCTCGGAGAGGACAGGGGGTCGGGTGGCCAGAGCTGCCCACCACCATGACATGCCGAAGGTAGGGTGGAGAGATGTATCAGATATCCATCACTCCTCCTTCGGCTGATCATGAGCTTGTTGGAGTTCACAACTCGACCCCGGTATGTACTATACTTTTCATTCTGTATTGTCATTTCTTTTGATTTGATATCCTGTAGAATACTAATGACTTCAACACTTTTGCAGGCTTCGATCGAGTACACTAGACAGTCTTTGGAGCTGACGGCCTCAGTGATGGGGATGCTGCAGCGGAGCATAGACCTGCTCACCATCTACGGTATCTCGGTAAGTTCTTTCAACCTTGGTTTCAAAAACTTTGCATATTCTGTTCCATACTGATCTGACACATCAAATTATCAATACGACACTTGATATACTGTAATCACACACTGGCCACGGCCTTCATACACTATACTCATACGCTGCACACAACATTCATACATTGTATTCATACGCTACTTACGGCATTCATTCACTCTATTCATACAAAGCTCATGGCATTCATACACTGTAACTCACACACTGCTCACAGTATTGCTCACGACATTCATATACTGTACACATACACAACATTCGGTATTCATACTCTGCCTTGCATAGCATAACTGATGCATTTGCTCACTGTTCTTTTCAAGCCCCATTCCAAATACCGGTCGCAGGGAGTGATCTGGCTGGACCTTCTATACCTGCCCGAGGAGGAAGGGGAGTCAGGCGGGGGATGACTATCCACAGCCCAGGTAGGCACAGGCGCACCGGTGCTGCGAGTAGTTCACGGGAGCCTTCCCCCGATAATTCTGACGAGGAGGCAGCGTCGTCGCAGGGTGAGGTTGGAGACAGCTCAGATTCAGACTACGGAGCTGGCGGTGGTGATCCTGGACCCTCGTCCAGGAAGAAGACCAGGACGGATTCCCGTGCCTAACGATTGATGTTGATCTAGACATTGCTGTTTTTGTTTTCTGTTTATTCAGACATTTTGTTGCTTTTCTCATTTTTTGCTTTACTTTTCTTTTTGCTAGTGGTTTAAAGCACATTGTATTACCTTAGGCAGGTTTTATTTTCCTCAAAACTATGTACTTTTTGCAAAAGATGATATGATGAAATGAAACAGCTATTTTGTTCAAAAAGCGTTACATTTGTACATTCTATGCATCGCATCGCATTTCATAACAATGTAAATAAGATTGAACTTTGTTTTGAAAACCAAACGCTCGAATTGCATCAATCAGGTAGTGAACCAACTAACGACAAAACAACTCGATAAGCAAAACAAAGAACTCGACAAGCTAACCAAGTGTAATTACAACTCGATAAGCAAAACAAAGACTTAAAGAATAGAAAATACAACTTGATAAGCAAATGTACAACAACTCGATAAACAAATTGAAGTAACACAGGCACGACTTCGCAAAATCATCATCGGAAGGCATTGGAAATGGTACCAATCACAAATTCTCAGCATATTCAACATATAAACTGCTCATAGAACAAAGGGAGAGGCCATCGGCCAAAAGGAAAGGCCATCGGCCAACATTTCTAGCCGATCGGCCAAAAAAGATGGTTGGTCGGCATTATTTTTGGCCGGTCGGCCAAAAATGGCAAGAACCTCCAGAATGTTGACACCTGTCTTCCACTCAACACCTTATCTTCTACAAAAGCCTCAGCCTCGTAGTTTTCCTCACTTTAGCTCTGATTTGCACCAAATGGAAGAATTTCTTGTCCAAAATCCCACAACTTGGATTGCCAACTTGGATGGCTCGGAAAGGCTAAATTTCTGGGGTTTCGGCATAAATGCACTATTCACGTTGGGTCGCACTCCGCTGCGTTTTCCATTCCTCTGTGCCACGGCAAGGTTTTGGAATCTAGTAACATACGTCTTTAGCTTTGGTGGTCAAGAGATGTGTCCCACTTTCGAGGATTTCCAAGCTTTAATGGAATCCGAGCACGATGAAGAAATCTTGCCTCAACTCCGGTTCGACCACGTCCAAGCTTTAGGAAGGATGTGCGGCCTTATTTTGCATGACGCTCGGTCATTGATTCACGACGGAGAGCTGGACATTCCGAGCTTGGTTTGTCAGTATTCTAATGTCGGTGACCGCGGCGACCATCATTGGCAGGGTTATCGACGACATGCGCTTTGTTTGTCCATGCTGTCCCATTTCTTACTTGCCCCAGGCTCTGGTAGGTTTAGCACTCGTTTGATTGAAGTCGCCGAGGGCTTAAGAGAGGGTAAGAGCTGTATCGCCATGACACTAGCTGAAACATTGATGGGATTAGACGCTTTTCATCGCCGGGAGATGGCTAGGTTTGCGGGGAGTCCACTACTACTACAGGTAATGTTTCCTACCCCGTCTCACATACGTTTCTCACATCACTCGGCCCTCAGGCTCGGTTCTTTTTTTTTTTTCAAAACCCTTTGTTTACTTTTTCTCTCAATTTACACCTCTCTATTCTTTAATCTCTCATTTTTCATCCCTCCCCCAGGTATGGTTGATGGACAAGTTGAGAGTGGTGGACTCATGTCCAGCATATTCATCTCGCAGCTATTTCTTTTGACGACGCTTGGTCGATGCCTCGGATGAGGGATGGTGGTACAACTGGATGTGCAGTTTGTCCACTACAGACATTGCTTGGCGCAGCCCTTGGCTCAACTTACCGGCGATGAGCTACTGAGATGACCGGCTTGGGGTCAGGGTCGATTGATCGACTTGACGCGCACTATACTATGTCTTCCCATTCGGTTCAGCGCCCGGTTTGGACATAATCAGACTTGTCCGGAGGAGGGGATAGAGTATCCTGCTACATTTTCGGTTTGAGGCGCACAGCTAGCTCGGTATGCCACAGCATGGAGGACGAGAGAGCTTCTGGCCCCCGCTCTGACTTTCAATTGCACCCTCTCTGATGAGTGCATAGATTGGCTCAATGAAGAGGCACAGGTAGGGCCCACTTTGGCATCAGAGGCTTTGACCAGCTCTGGGAGGGGATGCAGGAACACCTGACTATGCCCTGAATTTATTTGCTTTAATCAGAACTTCCAAGTTTTCTTTATGATTGTAATAAAAGCAATTTCAATTCGTATTCAAGAGTAGGAGAACTTTGCATTGAAATCAATGAAATTGAAGGTTGTGGGTATTGAAAATTTTTCGTTTGGTCCAAAAATGGTCTAAGTTGTAAAAAGATTAATTTGAACAAAATCAACTTTTATTAAAACTTTTCAAAACCATTTTCGATATGGATCAAAACTGGACACGCCTGAGATCTGTCACTGAGATGCACAACTCCGAATCCAAACAACTGGAAAGTTGCTCCTAGTCTGAATAGCACTACACTGGAGATCACAACCGAGCTCTTGAATGCAGAATAGACAAAGATGACCAAACATGATCACATGGACAAAGTTGATCGGGGAAGTGTTTATGGCTGGACTTCAGGATGAAGTTGCCTACGTATCCCAAAGGTAGGAATCAAGCCTTACGTAGTTCGGCTCAAGTTCACTCGTGTATTAACCCTCACCTTTTACGCTCTAACTTTTTCCAAGGCCGTCCTTTACGGGTTTTCAACCTTGCGAGCTCAATTTTTATAATTTCAAATTTTCTGTGCTCTAACTTTTGCCTAGGTTGTCCTTTCGGGTTTTCAGCCTAGCGAGCCACTCAGGGAAAATATTTCTTCAACTTGTTCATGTTGATCGGTTGGGAGAACTCTAGGCCATCTAGGTCCATCAGAACGAAAGCTCCGCCCGACCAGATAGACTTGATGATATAAGGACCAGTCAAATTGGGTCTGAACTTGCCCCTAGGGTCGTGGATGGGAGCTCGATTGTCTTTGAGCACCAAATCTCCTTTTTTCAAATTCTTGGACTTAACTTTCTTGTTGAAAGCCCTGGCAATTCTGCGTTGATAACCCTGAACATGGTATAGTGCTTTCAGCCTTCTCTCATCAAAGAGTATGAGTTCTTCGAATCTGTTCTGCTGCCAATCTGCCTCAGTTATCTGACACTCAGCCAGTACTCGCAATGACGGAACCTCAATTTCGATAGGCAGAACGACCTCCATCCCATAGACTAAAGAATATGGAGTTGCCCCAGTAGAAGTTCGAATTGAAGTCCGGTAGCCCCACAGAGCAAATGGCAACTTATCTGGCCAGTCCCGGTAGGTTTCCACCATCTTTTGCAGTATGTGTTTGATGTTCTTGTTGGCGGCCTCAATTGCTCCGTTGGTTTGTGGCCGATATGTGGACGACTTATGAAAAGCCATGTTGTACTTGTCCAACAAGTCGATCACTTCCTTCTTAAAGTGGGAACCATTATCTGAAATGATCTCGTTCGGGACCCTGTAGCGACAGATGATGTTGTTCCTGATGAACTTGGCAACATGCGAAGCCTTCAACACTGCATAAGATTAGGCCTTAACCCACTTTGTAAAATAGTCTATCGCGACCAGAATGAACTCATGTCCATTGGTCCCCTTCGGAGTGACAGCTCCGATCACATAAATCCCCCAGACTGAAAACGGCCATGGCGAAGTCATGTTGTACAGCTTCGATGGCGGAATGTTCATGCAATTTGCATGGATCTGACATTTGTGGCATCGTTGGACAAAGCCAATACAATCCTCCTCCATGGTGGACCAGTAATAGCCCTGTCTAAGGACCCTCCGGGCTAGCATCACCCCGTTCACGTGCGCTCCGCACTCTCCTCCATGGATGGCCTCCATCAGGTGCTTCGATTCTTCGGCATCAACACACAGCTTATGCATCCCGAGATGACCTCTCTTGTACAGTTTACCCCCACAGACGATGAACTGAGCAGCCATTCTTCAAATTGCCCTCTTATCTTTGACATTCGCCCCTGGTGGGTACGTCTCTTTTTCTAAGAAGTTCCAAACATCATAATACCAGGGGTTCTCATCTTGAACCTCATCTATAGTAGCAATCAGCTCATAAGCCAGCACAAATTTCTGTTTGATGATGATCGGACGCATCTGAACTCTGAAAGGGATGTCTATCATAGAAGATAGAGTTGCTAATGAATCTACAAACTTGTTGTTCTGTCTTACCAGATAAGCGAAATTCAGCTTCTCAAACCGAGGAATCAGCAAGTCCAAGGTTTGGTGGTAGATTCTCATCTTTTCTTCTTTGACTTTCCAATCTCCTTTAGCTTGAGATACAACAAGGTTCGAGTCCCCGATGACGTCCAACCGTTTTGCCCCTGGTTCTAGAGCTGCTTCTAAACTGGCAATGCATGCCTCATACTTTGCCTCATTGTTCGAGACTTTGAACCAGAGTTTGAATGCTAGAGGGATACCGGAATTGTCGGGTGCTATTAGTAACACCCCTATCCCATACTCGTATTGGTTTGACGCTTCGTCAAAGTACATCGTCCAAAACTCGTCTTCGACATGCAAAATGGCCTCATTTGGGAATAGGTACTCAACTGCTTCATCCCCTTCCACTGGGTGATCGACTAGGAACTTTGTTACCGCTCTCCCTTTTATTGACTTGGGCGTCACATACTTAAGGTCGAATTCGGAAAGCAGAAGCAACCAACGTGCCAGCCTACCCGTAAGTGCCGGTTTCTCGAAGAGATATTTGATGGGATCAAATCTTGAAACTAGCATTACAGAGTGAGCTAACAGGTAGTGCCGCAGCTTCCTGGTAGCCCATACTAAGGCCAAACAAGCCTTCTCCAGCGGAGTGTAGCGGGTCTCATAACCCGATATCTTCTTGCTCAGGTAGTAGATAGCTCTCTCCACTTTGTCCTCAGACTCTTGTGCAAGTATGCAGCCCATTGTAGTTTCAGTCATTGAAAGATACAAAATCAACGGTTTCCCCGGCTCAGGCGGTGACAACACGAGTGGGTTTTGTAAGTATTTCTTGATCTGTTCAAAAGCAGCTTGGCATCGGCTATTCCATTGGAACTTCGTTCCTTTCTTCAGGATACCAAAGAGTGGTTCACAAGTCAAGGTTAATTTAGCAATAAATCGTCTTATGAATTGCACTTTACCCAGAAAGCCTCGCACCTCCTTTTCAGTCCTTGGTGGTGGCATTTCTAAGATGGCCTTGATTTTGGAAGGGTCGACTTCGATTCCTCTCTGTGTAATCAAGAACCCCAGCATTTTCCTTGCTGTAACACCAAACGTACATTTCTAAGGATTCAGCCGCAACTGAAATTCTCTGATCCTTTGGAAGAACGTTTGCAAGGCGGTGTAGTGGCCCTCTCTTTCCTTGGTCTTGACAATCATATCGTCCACGTACACCTCAACCTCTTTGTGGATCATGTTGTGCAATATCGTGGTCCCAGCCCGTTGATATGTAGCTCCAGCATTCTTCAGCCCAAACGGCATCACCCTATAACAGTAGGTCCCCCACGGGGTGGTAAAAGCAGTCTTCTCCCGGTTTTCGGGTGCCATTATAATCTGGTTGTAGCTTGAAAAGCCATCCATAAATGAAAGCAACGCATGTCCCACAGTGAAGTCCACTAATTCATCGATATGCGGCAGAGGAAAGTCGTCCTTCGGACTGGCTTTGTTCAAATCCCTGAAGTCTACACATACCCGAATTTTGTCGTCCTTCTTCGGCACCGAAACTATAATGGCCAACCAAGTTGGGTATTCAGATACCAACAGGAACCCTGCGTCAATTTGCTTGGTGACCTCTTTTTTGATCTTGATAGCCCAGTCTGGGCGGATCATTCTGAGCTTCTACTTGACAGGTCGGGCCTCTAGGTCAAGAGGGATCCGGTGCTGTACAATCTCAGGATCGATTCCAGGCATGTCTTCGTAGGACCACGTGAAAACATCTTTGAAATCTTTTAATAAAGCGACCAAGTGCTCGTGCTCCTTCGAAGACAACGTGGACCAGATCTAGACTAGCCGCGGGTCGTTCTTAGTACCAACGTTAATTTGGTTGATTTCATCAACCAGCGGTTTTACAAACCTCTCCTACTCTTGTTCTAGCAAATGTTTCAAAATCGGAGGAATTTCTTTTTCATCGTTTTCATTGAAGTTTTGAACGCCTGAATTAATGCAATAAATCAAGGGCACAGAAAAGTAATCGAAGGCCACAACTGCACAATTCTCGTTAATTACTTCATCCAGTCCATCTGATTCCTTTGTTACAATAGACTTAAAGGAGAAAGAAAAAGACGACCTAGACAGGACTATGGCATCCGTGTTGTCACCCCCAGGAATACCGGACTCAGACTCAGACGAGTTAGAACCTGATTCCAACTCTATAGACTCGGTAGAATCAAATTCCAGCTCACTACCTGACCCGGTGCTGCTCGATAAAAATCCCTCATCGTACTGCCAAACGGGGTGGGTGCGATGGATGAATCCAACATGCTTGAAGATAGGCTTGCAGTCGCTTCATTCCCGATCATAGACACTGAGAGATCATCCCCTAAGCACTCATATACGATCGGAGGATCTGATAGTAAACAAGCCAGTGCTACCCCCATTTCAACCCCGGTGCTCTCGGAATCCACTTCCTTACACTGCTCAAACTCAGCCGATGGGTCTGTCTGCTCCTTGACAACATCATCCCTGAATATCTGCAAGTCAAAGAAGATTTCAAATCCCGGAAAGCGCCTCTTCTCTGCGTTTAGCCATGGCTCTGGGAAGTCGCAGAATGGAAAATCTTCCCCCTCCCGGACGAAGCGTCCGTTTAGGGTGCCCTGAATAGGCCGATGCATCAAATCAAAATGCCTTTCGGTCTACTTGGCTCTGGCTCTTCCAGCCATCTCTTTGCCCTTTCTTACCCAGTCCTCTTTGGTAGGCAAATAACCTAAGCCAAAGGTATGTGGGTTGTGCGGCACTTCGGCCGATATAGTAATGCCCTTTCGGCCATTTTTTCCTAGTCCTATCCCAGGGATGTGCTGAAGCTTGTTCATGAGATACACTGATTGTGTGCTGACATACAACCCCTCATCAACAGCTAAGATGTTCTGTATGATCTGGGCCTCAGCCAGGGTAAATCCTGATAGGAACACATCCTCTGCACCATGCTCGATTTCCAAAACTGGTGTAGACACCTCTGGCGGTGGATGGATTGAAGAATTCCCAAAAACTATAGCCACCCCCTTCCCGTGGGGATATTTTAACATCTGATGCAAGGTAGAAGAGACCGCCTTCACCTGGTGTAGCCACGGTCGCCCCAAGAGTAGATTAAAGGTTGTGGGAACGTCTAAGACATGAAAGTCAATCTTGTGTTGCCCTGGACCAACCTGTTTCTGGATCTTCACAGTCCCCATCACTTCTCTGCTAGTATTGTCGTAGGCCCTTATCATCTAGGAAGTTGGCTCAAAGTCCACGAGCTTCAACCCGATTGCATATGCTGTCTTTGATGGGCACACGTTAATAGCGGATCCTGTATCGACAAAAACCACCGGTACCCACTTGTCTCTGCATTCCACAGAGATGTAGAGAGGTTTGTTATGGTTTGCACCCTTAGGTGGCAGTTCCTTGTCAGAAAAGGTCAACGTCGGGGAAGCTTCTCCGGAAAAACCAATCCTACCAGCTGCTTAGGTGTGGTGTCTATTGAAAGTTTGGCTTCGTCCATTGTAGAAAGGACATCCTGTCTATGTACTCTTGAAGCCATAAGCAGTCCCCAAATAGAGATGTCTGCCTGTATCTTCTTCAGCTGTTTCAGCACAGCCTCCTCTTTGAGCAGCTTTTCTTTCTGCTTGTTTGCCTCCCTATCCTTTCCGGACGCCTCTGGTTGATCTAAGTGCGGGGGCTTGAAATAACGCCCGATCCTAGTCATGTGGTCTCCTTCGCCAATATACCAGGTATCATTTGGCTGGTTATTCCCCCAGTTCTCATCGGTATGGGCAAGACATAGGTCGTCATCTTCCCATCACATGCCATCGGCAGCCGACAGACACCAGTCTGGCTCCGTTACAACTATTCCTGTGGCCACGACACCTTTCGTTCCTGTGCCCGTAGCATGTTCTATCCCCACAGGGGCTTTGGCTTTTCTGGCCCTCTCAGAATCTTCGATCCCTTCCTGCTCAAACTGTTTCAGTGTGGCTTGTTGTTCAGTCTCTTCCGTGCCCAAACTGTCCGTGTTCTGAGCAAAATTCTTAACACCGGTGCTCTCCGGCGATGCAAATTGATTCCCAGCCCTTCCGGCCGCTGTTGATATTCCCGTCCCTGACGGACCCTGTTCTAGCTGAGGTTGTTCAACAACATCCGGCTGGTCATCAAGCCACCTAGTGGATTCTGCTGACACATCAAACCAATTGACTACTACGTCCCTGAGTCCTGCTTGTCGAAAAACTGAAGGTTAGCAATGTCCTCTTCCAGATTTGCTAGGTCATCTAGCCCTTGATTAGGTCCATTCTCTCGTACTACACAAATCTCTGCTCCTACTGGCAATTTCACATTCGGCCTTGCTTGGCCTGCTGATGTAATGTAACCGCTCAGGTTGTACATGAAGCTCGCAGACCCCTTAGGCTCTATATAATTACTCTCATCTGCCCCAGCAGTCGACCCAGTTCTATCTTCGATAGCTACCACCACCGTCTCAGGCTGGGTTTGGGAGATATCCAACATGCACAAGTTAGTGCTGTTTGGAATGAACACCTCTGGCTTGGGTAGGTGAGAAGGGGTGATATATACGCTAGGGTCGTATGACACAACCCCAGTTTGAATCAGATTGATGCGTTTGGGAGGTGGAGCTTGGTTATGTGGTGGGAGAGGGTTGGTTGTGACATTTGGTTTTTCTGGAGGCACGATCACCCTGTTGTCAATGAGATCTTGAATCTCATGACGCAATCAAAAGCATTGGTCGGTGTCGTGACCATGTTGTTGGTGAAAGGCGCAGTACTTGGCTAGGTTATGGGAAGTAGGGAGTTTATCTGGTAATGGCTGCGGCTCCAGGGGCTTCAAGTGCCCTTTTATGATAAAAACCCCAGAGCTTTGGATAGGGGCATGTATAATGGGGTGAAGGTTCTTTGGCCTCGGGGTGAATACTTGGTTGTTTGTGGGTTACTTCCGGACGCACAGGTGAATGGTGTTGCTGCAAGGGTTCTTAGGGTGGTGGTGGTGACCATTCCCACATCTGAAGATCTAGCAGCTGCAGCATTGCTTGTGCCTGCATTTGCACTGCGGTTGAATGCCCTTTTAGGCTGCTCTCTGTCTTGGTCAATCAAACCCTGTTTCATAGGATCCTCGATCTGCACCCCTATCTCATGTAGATCTGCAAAGGTGGGAAGGGGGAGAACGATCATCTTCTGCATGAGCTTGGGCTGGAGGTTGCGCACAACCATCCGAATCTGATCTTTGTCAACGGGCCTAATGGTCATCATCGAGGCCTTGGCCCTCCAACGGGTTACGAAATCGGAGAAACTCTCTTTTGGCTCCTGCCTAGTTGTCTCAAGATCACGGGTTGTGACCTCGATCTGTGTATTGTAGGAGTATTAAGCTATGAAGGCCTCGGCTATCTCCTCCCAGCTCCTCTTAATGGAATCCTCCAGTTTTGCATACCAAATAGCCGCTACACCCGACAGGGTCCGGCCAAACAGAGAAAGTTTCTGCAATCTGGAGAGGCCTATTGGCCTTAAGATATTCGAGAACAGCCGCAAATGCACCATAGGATCTCCAGACCCGTCAAAACGGTCTATGTGCGGCATTTTAAATCGGTCTAACAGAGTCACGGTCGAGTCGATATACCTATCCTCAATATCCGGAATGGGCTTCACACCCTGAGACTTCTTGAACAACTTTTCTAGCTTGCTCACTTTTAACGCTGTGGGGTCCACCTCAAACTCAAAGGGAGAATCCAGTAGGTTGGTCTGTGCTTTGGATAGCTGGGTTAGGATTGGGGGCGGAGCCGGCCCGATTGGAATGTCCGTATCATCCTAGACGTTAGTTATCTCCCCAAGTATGGGAACTCTTGGTGGGGGAGTAACCTGGTACGAAGCAGATGCTCCAGTTTACTGCTGTAGCCTGGTAATTACCTCTACCTGTTGGGCCATAACCTCGGCTTGGCATGTGGCAAATTCTGTTTGACGGGCAGCGTCCTGCTGCATGGTTTTCATACCCTCCTAGAGCTGACGTACCATCTCCTCCAAGCCTACCATATTGTGCTGATCTAACTGAATAACTAGTATAGCTGTCTCTACAATAGAAACTGAGACCTCAACCTGACTGTTTACTGGTGGGGTAGACCACTAATCTGGTGACCACTGTACTGATACACTGCATATTTTTGACCTCTGTCTGGTAACCGGGGGTAAAAAAAGGAACACTGCTTGTCCGTCTATCAGATCCCTAGATCGATTAAGTCTATGACCTCTAACCTAGAGTGCTCGGGGGATATCTACCTGATCGGATGCAATGGTGCTAAACTATCTTAAAAAAAGATAAATAAAGCATAATAAGGAAAAACGGACAGCATAACAATTTTAAATAAAGACAACACATAGTTGGCCAAGACAAGCTGAATGAATCGTTCTCAACCACTGATCACTGTTCCCAAAATCACTACCCCAATTCTGAATCTGATACCCGCAGATATAACTGATTCTCAAAGTACTGATACCCGCAGGTCTGATACCTAGACTTGCAAACTGATACATGCATTCATGTAGAGGCACACTCTAAAAGCACATAGCAAGCAAGTGAGAGCCAAAACACCCCTATGTTGGGGTAGGGTTTCCCTGTCCTATTTTTGTCAAGAACTAGGGTTTCACTACGCACGCAGCGGTTTCAAACAACCTACAATCGGGTAAGCAACCTGTCCTAATTTGGAATAGTCACTATGGATTTCGATATGCACTAGGTCGAATGGTCAAAAGGGTGCCCCGGTAAAAATTGGGGTTTATGTTCCCGTTGTAGCAGAGCTGTAACCGATCAGCCTTATGGCACGCTTCTCAAAGCGAGCCTCCAGCAAACCGTTCAGGAATAGCATATGGCAAACACGGTGTCCTAGGCGCACCAATGCAAATGCAATGCAAAGAAACACATAAGTGTAGTTAAAACAAGATATCATGAGTTCGAGTCAAGTTCTCTAGTTCCCCAGCAGAGTCGCCAGAAACTGTAAACGCGCCTCTAGGACTCCCGAAGCTTCGCGCTTTGCGAAGGCGCGAAATCTCGTTTGTTCTTTAGCATACTACAGTTCAGACTCAAATGTCACGGTTCTGAATCTAGTCTCGCAAAGTGCAATGCAAGACCGATAAATCACCAAAGAGTCCAAATCCGGAAAATCGTTTTAGAAAGATGATTTTTGTAAAGAAGTGCCAAACATGGACTGCTTTTCCAGATACAGAGTCACCACCTAAATATTTTGTTTTTGGAAAAATTTAGGAAACCCTGACTCGTTGCCTAAGGCCACATGTCCGTTATCACCAAAGTTGCCTCGGCTCAGGAACTTGGGTACGATTGGGGAAGGTCATGCAATGAGTACCCCCGCTCGCCTGATCAAAGATCGGTCTGTACTAAGCATGATATCTTGTTTTTGAAAACACATGCGTTCTCATTTCGGTTAATTAGCTAGAATTACTATGTGATGCACACAATACACAAGTATAGATTAGATTGCCTAATTTGGAACAAAGCATCGCATATCCGTTTGTTTGGAAATGGTTTGAAGTTTGCTACTCGCAAGTAGGCTAAAACACTGATTTCAATAAATCGTTCCAATTCAAGTAATCCAACCTTCACCCATAGGCATTCAAGCAGTTATATCACATAAGCAATTAGCCTCATGGCAAGCATGCTGTCATGGCAATAGTTACACAAATGCAAGATGCTAAAGCATAAACACTCACAGTGTACTCCGAACCAAAACAAAGAACTAGTTAGTAATCAATGCATGATCCTATTCATGTCAAGATGGGTACTGCAACATAGGCAAAATGCAACTAGAATAGGCTCGACTATTCTAAGATGCATATGAGATATGACAATTCGATACATGTATTCAAGTAGGAATTGAAATACAATGCAGTAAGTATGATGTGCCGAGCCTGGTGCATGCAATACAGATGGATGGATGCAAACATGCGAGCATAAGGTATGCTAAATGAAATATGCCCTAAAACTAACCATCGTAAGCGGTTAAGTAAAAGGGAGAAAGAAGTGAGGTTGGAAGCCATGCATCACACACACGCACGCTTATTACAACAATTGCGCCCTCTCGACGGAGGGATCGAAAGAATAATACAAATCAACTAATTAACTAAGTTACAACCTAATTAATTATTACACAACTCTTAACTAATTAAACAAATTAATTAAGCTATGAAAACGATAAGCGACCTCAAGAGGACAAATGCATGCTTGGTGGCCAGCTCGAAATCCGTTGCCATGCCTTATGTTGCCTCTATTTATACTGTTTTTCACCTCTGAAAGCTGCACAATTCTCTGTGATGATTTTGAATCACCTCAAGGACACTCTGAGAGGCCATCGACCAAAAAATAAGGCCATCGGCCAAGGGAAACTGGTTATTGACCAAAAATAAATCTCTCGGCCAGACATTTGTAGCCGACTGGCACTGAAGATAGCCGACCGGCCATTTCTTCCTGTAAAATGCTCCTTTTGCTGTAGCAGAGGACAAACAGAGCATGGCAATACATTTACAAGACAATGTTTACAACTACACTCCTTATCATGTTTAAGACTTAAAGGAGTGTAGTTCTCGACCCTCGGGTCACCAATCACGCATTCTAATGCATGATGGCAAAAGGAGCTAAGTGTGCAATTCAATATCAAATGAAATGCACAAAACACATAAGGGGCCCCAACCTCTATCATGCTTGATCAAGAGCCAAGGGATGCACACATAATGCAATGCAAACATGCAAGCATGATGCAAACAACTCAAGCATGCAACAAGATCATGTAATGCATCTAATATGCAATAGGCATACAACCTAAACATGTAAACATGTATGGCATGCAACAACATGCAAAATGAAGCAAGCATGCAACAACATGCAAAAATGGACTTAAACTAAAGTGGACAACTCTTAAACGTGCCCAAATCAGTGGCCAAAATGCTAAGAAATGATAGACAAAAGCACATACAAATATGCACATGTGATGGCCTATTACCTAGGCATGGGAGGGCAACTTTCATGAACACTTAAAAGGGGACAAATATGGACATGTGGCAAACATAGTAAGTTCTGAAATCACACATGGAAAGGTGCCAAACCAAGCAATCAAAGCAAGCAAATCATGCAAGAAGGCTTAAAACTTAAAACTAGCCAAAGGACTCAAACCATGGCCATGCGAGGCAAGCCCCAAAGGGCCAAGGGCTATCAAAATAGTCCCAAGACATGTCAATACAAGACCAAAAACATGCTCGAAACTAGCCAACACAAGCTAGAACACAACACCAAAAGCATGAGGCATGCAAGGCTACAAAAGGGGTGTTACACTACACCTATTACAACCACATATGGCATGACTTAAACCAATAAAATCAAAGTTATGGTACGTCAAAATAAACCCCAAAACCCACCTAGATGGCATCCCAAAGGTCTAAGCATGGAGGCATACACAATGGTCCATTCATAAGGTATAAAATATCAACTCTTTAAAGCATTAAAGGAGTGATAGGTGCAAGTGTATGAGCATAAAACATGGACTGAAATATCATAACAAATGATGCCAAATCATTGAAATAAGCCAAGTAATGCATGCTAGTGACTTGGACACTTGAAGCTAATAAGCTAGGATGCCTTGGGGCTATACAAAGCATGTCATGCATGGCCAAAACAACCAAAATCAGAGCTTAAGCATGTTATAACATGGACGAAAACTTCTTAAAGTTAAGCCAAAACATGCAAGAATGATGGTCCAAATGCATGAGACACATTAGGCTACTTCATGGAAATGCACTACAAGTGCATGGAGCATGCAAGGAGCTATTAAACCAAACCCTAACAGAGGTATGACATGGTAAAATAAGCCCAAGAACATGCTGAAATGGACACAACATAGGCTAGAATGACATGCTACTTCATGAAGCATATAAAACTAGTGTGTGTGATTCACACTACAAGTGTATAAACCATGCATGGAGTGACTAAACCAAGCAAAAACGGTGGTAAGCCTCAACAAAATAACCACAAATACATGCTAAGATACAAGCTGACACAAGCTTAACAAACATGTTCACTCATGAGGCATATAAAGCAAGTATTGAAGACACAAGGAGAGGGGATGACCCTCTCCTTTTTTGGGACCTTAAAACACCATCCCCACCACTGAAACCTCTCTAGATTTCAGTGGTGGGAAGGCCTAAACAAGGTGATCCCAAAGCTTAAAAATAAAGCACAAGAACAAGGCCAAACAAGGCCTAAGAGGGGGTAAACAATCCCAAACCAAAAAGTGACCTCAAACAAAGGTCTCAAGCACACAAAAAAAGAACTTTTTACAGTTTAGAGTTAAGCTTAAAACAATAAGCAAGAAGGTATAAAAGCTTAAGCAAAAATGGGAGATCAAAAGGTAGTTTGCTCACCCTTGAAGAACACCTTCAAGAACAAAGCTCCAGCAACTTCCTCTGACTAAAACCAGCTCAAGAACTCTGAAATCAACATTAAGGGACCCCAGCTCTAAGAGGATGGTGTTCTAGTGTGTGTTTGTGTACAATAGTAAGACAAAACAACACTTTAGAGCACAAAACAAGGTCAAACAAAAGAATATAGATACAAAAGTATATCTATCCCTTAAGATTGAATTTTCTGAACCTCTGAGAAGGGAGGAGGGGCTCCCTTTTTATAGAAGTTCAATTCCTAAGCTTGTTGGAGAAGCTTAGCCAAGGGGCAAATCCCTCCATATACGTGTATAGAGGGGGTGAATTGTGCATGCCAGCTGTGACAGCTGGCAAAAAATATCTGCAAAAAGCAAATGAACAGGGTTCGGCCAGAAAATATGGCCGATCGACCAACATAAGTGCCGACCAACCAAAAAAAGTGCCGATCGGCCAACACTTTTGGCCAATGGCAAGAAAACTAGGTCGATGGCATCATGCCTTAGCCGATGGGTTGAGGGGATGGCCAACAAGCCATCCTCTTCCCTCAAAAGCAAAAACACAAGTGCTTCGTCCACAACCAAGTACAAAACAGTCAAGTTGAGAGATCTTGAGGCAAGACGCGCGGCCGAGACCTCTGGAAACTCAAAACGAACACGAACATGGATAATCATCGAGTGTTCAAACGATGACGTCCATGTCTTGAGGATGGTCAAAAATGGAGTGTCTATAGAATGATAGTTAACTATAAACGGCTAAATGAAAATTTAGAATTTGATGAATATTTTATTCCAAGAAAAGATGTTTTGATTAACTTAACCAAATGATCAAAAATCTGTAGCGAATTCGATTGTAAGAGTGGATTTTGGCAAATTTAATTGACTGAAGAGTCAAAGAAATTGACAGCTTTTAGTACACTTAGAGGATATTACCACTGAAATATTATGCCTTTTGGGTTAAATATAGCACCACATGTATTTCAACGGTAGATTGATACAATCTTTAAAGATCTTAAAGATTGTTGTGTAGTTTATATTGATACTTATCTTCTCTAAAACCCGGGAGGAGCATAAGAAATATTTAAAATTACTTTGCGAAAAATTCCAAAAACATGGAATTATTTTGTCACCAAAAAAGATTGAACTAGAAAAAGAATCAATTGAATTTTTGGGAATAATTTTAGAACAAAAAAGTTTAAAATTATATGAACATATTTTGTCCAAAGTACGAGATTTTCCTAATATTCTTGAAAATATAACACAATTACAGAGTTTATTAGGTATTTTAAATTATGGACGAAATTTTATCAAAAATCTTTCAAAAATAGAAATTCCTTGGTTAACCAAATTAAGAAAAAAAATTATTTTCTAATGGACAACAGATGATGTTGCTTTAATTAAACAAATTAAAGAAAATGTTAAAACTTTACCAGACATTTATCTTCCTAAAATAGGTGATAAATTAATTTTAGAATAGATGCCTCAGAAGCATACTGGGGATGTGTTCTTAAAGCAATATCAAGTAAATTATGGCATGATAAAGAGATACTTTTATCAGAGAATGGGATTAGACCAAGAAAAAATTCAATACCCATAAAATTACTAAAAGAAGAACTAATTTGTGGATATAATTCTGGAACATTTAAACCAAATGAACAGAAATATATTATTTTTGAAAAAGATTTACTTGCAATAAAATTGGCTATAAAAAGTTTTCATAGTTATTTAGCCGCAGAAAATTTTATTATACGCACTGATAATAAGGCAGTAAGAGATTTCTTGATTAATAAAAAACCTATTGAGCAAGCAAGAAGATTAGCTTGGTATAATAAAATTTCTAAATATGCTTTTGAGATAGAACATCTTAAAGGTACTAACAATTTTCTTACATGTTTTCTTAGTAGGAATTGTTTTCAAAAAATTAAATTACTAAAAAGTAATTTTAAATTTTGCAGAAGACCTCTTGACCAAAAGGAAAAATTGAACAAGGGTAAAACAACCCGCACAAGGAGATTGGGTGACAATTGCTAAAAAAGGAAACCTCAGACAAGAAAAATTTTATGTTGTGTTTGTAGAAAGACAACTCGGAATTTACACAAAATGGAATGATTGCAATAAGCAAGTTTGCGGATTTCCAAGAGCTAGTTTTAAATCCTATGATAGCATGACCAAAGCTAAAAAAGCTTTTTATAGTGCACCAGCTATGCCCGTTTATCAAAATAATTTTTGTCAAATGAAAACTAACCCAGTTCCAACTAATATTCAGACATCTAAACTAGATGAATCTGAAATAAAAGATTTTTTCAACCCTGGTATATCTAGAGAAATTTATACACAACTCAATGGAGTTTGGAAAACTCACATTGTGAACAACAAAGTGAAATTTCAAAAACACATGGGAGTTCTAGCCAAGAAATTAGCTGAGCAAATAGCTAAGTTAAAGATTTACAAAACCTTTGTTTCAATATCCTTAAATAAATGAATTGGAATGAAGATTTTAATTTTGAAAAAATAAACAATTTTCTTCAGTAATCAAACCTTATATCAGATGAGTTTTCTAATCCAGTTTTTGAACAAATAAAAAGAATTTGTCTTTTTGAAAAAGTAAGGACTTTGCTTCCAAAAGAAAATTTTCTTTTAATAAAAAAATCAAGTTGAGGATCATCGTGATAAGATTAGACAAATCTTAGAATGATCCTATGATAAATTAAATTTTAAAGATGGAATTCCCAAAACAACCATCATGGCAAATCATGACATGTGGTTTTTTGAAGATATAGATTGGGGAATAACCTTAGTAGCAGGAATCGTTACAGTAGGTAACGATTTTCTTTGAACCATGAGGAGGGTAGACAGTGTATATAATTGTAATTTGTTAGAAGATGGCAAATAATTGTAGTTTTTCATTTATGTTTCGAAAGACTTTTTTGTCTTTGTATTTATTTTTGTGGAAACTTCGTGTGAGCCTATACCTAGGCATGTAGAATTTTGTATGAAAACTTTGTGTAAGCCTATGCCTAGTGTCACGCCCCGAGAATACTGTGACACAAGGAGCAGCATTTGAAGGATGCTGGAAGGTTCAGGAAGGCGAGAGAATGGACTAGCGTATGCTGGAAGGCTCTAGAACGTGATGGAAGGGTCTGGAGTGGCCTACAAGATTCCGGAATGTGGTGGAAGGGTCCAGCGAGTCTGGATGACTCTGGAACATCCTAGAATATCATGGAGAAGCCTACCATGTACTACACTAATGTAGAGAGTTCTAGAATGTAGTAGATAGGGTAGTTGTCCTAGATATTTCTATGGAGTGTTCTAGAGGGGAGTTTGTAGCCCTTGGATCGAAATGATCCTAGCCGTCCATTAGGGAGGAGGATGGCTATAAAAGGGTGAGGGGTCTCATTTGTTAGGCACTGAAGTGTGGAGATCCAAGAGAGCTCTAGAGTGTGAGAGCCTTGTAAGCTTGTACACAACTATACTTGTAAAAGTTAACTTGTATAGTGATTACATTCTTCCACCAAAACTTTGTGTCCAAGTTAGTGTGGTCGAGTGGGTTAGGCTGACTTAGGTGCAACCAAGAGGGTTGAAGGCATCTAAGGCCGCACGGCAGACTTGCGAAGTCTAAGTCCGTGACAGTTGGTATCAGAGCGGGTTACGTGAGAAAGTAACCGAGGAAGGTGTACATTGCTACGTCGGGTGACGAAGGTGCTAACGTCCCCAAGGTGAAGAAGCTCTCAACGAAGGACACGATGGCGGCATTGGAGGCACGACTCGAGGGGATGATGGAGCATGTGGAAGAGCGGTTCACTAGACTTGAGGAAGCTCTAGTTGGCCCTGGTAAGCCCACATCCCATGTTGAAAAGTTCTTTGATCACTTTGCTAGGCTTATTGCTAGGGTGGAAGAGTTGGAGGAGAAGGTTGACTCCTTCGAAGAAAGGGTGAACTCGTCTCTCACTGAAGCAGTTGGAGACAGTTCCATCGAATGGAAGGCCCTGGAAGCAAGGGTGGCTAGCCTAGAAGTGGAGCTGGAGTTGTGCAAGAAGGCCATCATTGCTGGCAATGGAGGGAATGTGGCTCCAGCCAAGAGAAAGGTTCGTGCGCCAGAACCTAAGTGTTATGATGGTGCAAGGGATGCCCGAGAGATCGACAACTTCATTTGGAGCATGGAGCGGTACTTTGAGAACGTCAACATCGCGGATGAAGACGAGAAGGTGCAGACTGCTACCATGTATCTGAAGGACACTGCCATGCTATGGTGGAGGAGACGGTATGCCGACATGGAGAAGGGGTTGTGCAAGATAGAGACTTGGGCTGAGCTCAAGAGAGAGTTGAAGAAGCACTTCTACCCTGTCAATGTCGAGTTCCAGGCATACAGGAAGCTACGCAAGCTGAAGCATGTGGGGTCGTTGCGGGACTATGTGAAGGAGTACTCCGCGCTACTGTTGGAGATCCCCGACATGGCTGAGAAAGAGGCATTGTATGGCTTCCTGGATGGGTTGCAACCATGGGCAGCAAGAGAGTTGCAGAGTCAAGGAGTGAAAGACCTTGCAACTGCACTAGCGGAGGCGGAGAAGCTGGATGACTTCAAAGCAGTTGGGAAGCCCAAAGGTGCAAGAGAGGGTCATACCAAAGGTGGGAGACAGTCTCCACAAACCACCGATGATGAGCGCAGTGATGGAGAGTCCCCCAAGAGACGGGAACGGCGCAAGAGTGGGCAACGCACCGGATCTCCAAGGAAGAAGCGCGAAGGCAAAGGGCAGCTTGAGTGTTTCCTGTGCAATGGACCACACCTGGTGAGGAACTGCCCGAAGAAGCAAGCGCTGAGTGCCATGAAGAAGAAGAAAGTGGCGAAGGGCTCCGAGAGTGACAGCGCTTCAGAGAAAGAAGCACAGCTGGGGAGCGTCCAACTTCTTGGGTCGGTGACCAAGAAGAATGAGAAGATGCAGGAGCCAAGGAGCATCCAGAAGAAGGATGTGCTCTACGTAGAGGTGAAGGTAAATGGAATGACTTCACACGCGTTGGTGGATACGGGTGCCACACATAACTTTGTGAGCACTGGAGAGGCCAAGAGGCTGGGCTTGAAGGTAAAAGAGGACAAGGGTTGGTCCAAGCCAGTAAATGCGGAGGCCAAACCAATCCAAGGTCTGGTGAGGAGTGCTGACATGACCATTGGGAGTTGGACTGGGCAAGTGGAGTTCTCGGTCATTGAGATGGACGACCACCCCATGATCCTAGGGATGGATTTCATGAGGAAGAACAATGTGATGCCAGTCCCGCACACTGCAACCATGTTGTTGTTTGCAGGGGATCGACCATGTGAGGTCAAGTTGGTGGCCAGGAGTCAGCTACTCAAAGACAAAGAGAAGGCACTTGCAGCCATACAACAGAGTGAGCAGCATGGCAAGGGCAAGGGTGAAGTGGCAAGCACCAGCAGTAGCAGCGGAAACAGATCATATCGAGACGTGGTGGCTCGATATGCTTCTGCATGACGAGGACGTCATGGGATTGGGTGGGGGAGAGTGTCACGCCCCGAGAATACTGTGACACAAGGAGCAACATTTGAAGGATGCTGGAAGGTTCTGGAAGGCGAGAGAACGGACTAGAGTATGCTGGAAGGCTTTAGAACGTGATGGAAGGGTCTGGAGTGGCCTACAAGATTCCGGAATGTGGTGGAAGGGTCCAGCGAGTCTGGATGACTCTGGAACATCCTAGAATATCATGGAGAAGCCTACCATGTACTACACTAATGTAGAGAGTTCTAGAATGTAATAGATAGGGTAGTTGTCCTAGATATTTCTATGGAGTGTTCTAGAGGGGAGTTTGTAGCCCTTGGATCGAAATGATCCTAGCCGTCCATTAGGGAGGAGGATGGCTATAAAAGGGTGAGGGGTCTCATTTGTTAGGCACTGAAGTGTGGAGATCCAAGAGAGCTCTAGAGTGTGAGAGCCTTGTAAGCTTGTACACAACTATACTTGTAAAAGTTAACTTGTATAGTGATTACATTCTTCCACCAAAACTTTGTGTCCAAGTTAGTGTGGTCGAGTGGGTTAGGCTGACTTAGGTGCAACCAAAAGGGTTGAAGGCATCTAAGGCCGCACGGCAGACTTGCGAAGTCTAAGTCCGTGACACTAGGCATGTAGAATTTTGTACAAAGCTGCAAAGTTTTTTGTCAACAATATGCAATAACTCTAGATAGACTTTTTGGATTATGATAACTTTTCGGTTTTTGTTTGTATCTACAAGATATATTCCATAAATTGGCATTTAAGCCAATAAATGAAGAAATGTAAATTCTCATTATCTCTTTGTTGCCTACTTCATTGCCTAACTTCTCTAACTTCTCTGAACTCCATAAAATAGTAGAATAAAAATAGTAAAAAGTTCCTTTCCAATGTGATTCATCAATAGATTTTCGTTTAGAAAATGTTTTGTTTTGTTTTGTTTTTTTTTTTACTTTTTAAAAATGAAAAACATTTTCCTCCCAAATGACTTTGTTTTCCGTTGATCATGAAAAACGAAAATGTTGTTCATTTACTTGCGTTTTCCGTCATATCAAACATTAAAAAATACATAAAATATTTTTAAAAGAAGCTTTCCACCTAAACAATCAAAGCATTAGTTTGTCTATATAATTTATTAATAAGATTTTAATGAATCGAATGTGGATTGAGTTCGAATAACTTATTTTGTAACTAATATAGCTTAGTTTTCAGCCCTAAACTTCAAACCTAATTTCATCGGCTCCAAAAAAAAAAAAAAAAAAAAAAAAAAAACCATAGAATTTAATTAGTTTTGACTTGTAAAATAGTCAAAAATAAAAAGTTGTTAGGACCAGTGGTTACATGGACATGTCAGCACCTAACAAGCTATTATAGATTGGGAATATCCTCAATAAATTTTGAAAAGCTAAGGGTACTGTAAATCCTCCATAAGGCAGATCTGAGGTGAAGAAAAGTTTCTTCACCAATTTGTTGGTTACTAATTTATCCAGTCTGAAGATTGGACATTTCTGCAAGTCTAGTTGACTCTTCTTTTTCCCAAATTTGAGTCTCTCTTATACGCATTGCACTCTTTCTTCTTTCCTCAAACAGGTAAGTATCGGCAATTCTAGGGACTAGTTTGGCATGGAAGAAACTGATTCAAATAAGCAAGTTTCAATAGAAATTGAGTTCAACAAACAGCTAGCCTGTTCCCTCAGAGACAAACTGTGCAATGAATCTCCATCCCTCTCCGAGAATTGCATCTTCAAAGTCCCAGGGACACTCAAAAGGCACAATGAGAGCATTTACGAGCCTAAAATAGTCTCCATCGGCCCTTTTCACTATGGAACGGAAAGACTTAAACCGATGGAGAAAATAAAACTGTGGTACTTGCATAGCCTCCTGGCCCGTCTACCGCCCCTTCCTCAAGAAGAAACTTTGCAGCACTTCATAGTGAACATTAGGGAGGTAGCGAAATACACTAGCAACTGTTATGCAGGAAGGCTTGATCAGAGTGAAGGTGAGCTGGTGGAAATGATGATCCTCGATGGATGCTTCCTACTAGAGCTTTTCAGAAGAGAAATGTGGGTAGTCCGTCCACACAACGATGACCCTATATTCAACTCGTCCTGGATGCGTGAAAATCTCTATCATGACTTGATTCTGCTTGAAAACCAGATTCCTTGGCTTGTTCTCTGCCGCCTGTTTGCTCTAACCATGTCTACTGAAGAACAAGGAACCAATTTCCTAGTCAATCTTGTCCTCAAATTCTTTGAAACCATGATGCTGGTGACAAAACCATCTCAGAAGGAATCAATAAGCCGCGAAAATTTCAAGCACATTCTGGACTTAATCCACCGTACTTTGCTGTCCTCATCATCCAAAAATACCGAACCAACAAGCGCAAACTGGGAACTTTTTCCCTCAGTGACGGATCTCCTACAGGCCGGTGTCAGGTTCGAGGAGGGTCCTCCTAACGACATCACGAACATCGAGTTTTGCAATGGCGTGTTCAAAATCCCACCAATAAATATCCGAGGAAACTCAGAATCGTTGTTTCGCAATCTCATAGCGTATGAGCAATGCGATTCTCAGTGCACCGACAAGTTCACATCCTATGCAGTGTTCTTGGACTGCCTCATCAACACAAGCACGGATGCAGATTTCCTCCGTGATAAGAAAATTGTTAGGCCTGCTTTGAGCACTGAAGATGTGTCCATTCTTTTCAATGGCCTTTACAATGACACTCTTGTTTATGATTTTTACTATGGGAATGTGTCTAAGGTGGTGAATGAATATTACAGGTCTCAGTGGCCTAGGTGGAGAGCAACTCTCAAACGTGATTACTTTAACAATCCATGGTCTATTGCTTCCTTTATTGCTGCTATTGTAATACTAGTTCTTACCCTTTTACAGACCTTGTTTACCATACTCTCTTACTAAGTCTAAGAGATCCTACCCATCAATATGTAATATGTAATAATTGCAATGCTTGTTATTGTTATTGTTCCACCTTGTCAGTGTGATTCAATAAATTTTATAAAACCCATAAAGTCTTATGCGAATCCATCCTTGATACAAAACAGAAAAAATTATCCTCCAACTTGTTGGATTTGTGGTGTCTGATTAGTACTATACATCTCTCCATGTGTGATCACGAATCCAACTGGTGATGTAAATCCTAGCATATATTTTGTTGTTTCTTTTCAATATAGTGTAAGTGTGAGATGTGGATGTAGACAATCTTACAGAATCATGTATATCTGTGTTTTCTGCTTTTCTTATTTGTGATTGATTCTACTTGCTATTGTGTGTGTGTGGTTTATTTCAAAACACAACCAACAAAACTGAAAGGTTCAGTTCAGTGTAATATTTTCTCTCAAGATGTGATAGCATCTAGAAGAAGAGAGAATTTTTCAGATGGAAAGATCAATTCTGTTGATAAAAATTTGTCATTAACTTGGAGTTTTTGCATCTTTATTGACATATTTGGGGGGAATTGTAATCAATGGCTCACTAATTTGGGACCAACTATAATGTTTCATGTTTTTGAGAAGTTTCAATGCAGTTTTAGATGTTAAAACCTTCAATGCAGAATACATGTAGCATCTCATTCCAGACCTTGCAGTATCTGTTTTATCAGGAATGTCTGTGCTTCGTTATTGTTGCCACTGTTGTGATTGTTTGAGTTTTTTTTTTTTTTTTCCTTGATGCTTTGTGGAGACATCAACAATGATATATATAGCCCCATAGGTATTGCTTATGAGAGTCAATAAAATATAGAACCTACAGAACTCAAAACAAGTGGGAAACAACCATAAATCAAAACCCACGTAAAAAACATACTGTTTTAGCAAGGCAAATCTAACCATGAACAATCCTACATAGTAGACTTCACAAGAAAATGATCAAAACATCAAAATCCATGTAAAAAAACATCAGTCTATGAACACTCCAGCTATGAACAATCCAACAGAGAAGAATAAAAACCCATATCAAAAACATCAGTCTATGACGACAAGTTTGCTGTACTCTTCACCAGCTATAGCTAATTCCATGGTGCTTTCAGGGCTCTCAAAACCCCACCTTCCTCCAAAAACATTTTCAGCAAGTTCTTCGAAAACCCGCTGACAACGCCTTTCTGACAACTTGGCACCGGGGTAGCATCCGAGTTTCGAAGGTTCCAAAACACAAATTTCGGTACTGATTTGTATCCACTCTCATCAAATTTTCTACATATTGCTTCGTAGTCGGTCTCCCAAGGATTTGCGGAAGCTTGATCAAACTCCATATCACTGAACACAAACAGCCTCTTTATCATCTGTTTTTCACTCAGCTTTCCTTTATTTGCTACTTCCAAAATTTTATCAAACACCTTTTGAAAATCCGTGTTCATCGACCAATTCATTCGTTCTATGGATTGAACCTTAGACAAAAGAGTGTCTCCTTCAATCACATGGAGTTGTGGATCATGGCTGAAAGTGTTTAGCTTCCCTTTCCATGGCTCTTCACTTAACTCTGAAACTAGCAATCCGAGCGCAACAGAGACTTCAAGTGGTACACCATACATGGTTCCCGAGACATCACAGATGGCGAGGCAGTTTTTCAGCTTCCCAATCGTTGATAAATCATCGACTATTCTTTCCCATTGTAACTCTGCAACTTGGCCAGATTCTCCAGAATCCAACGAGGCTATGATCTCATGGGAAGCAATGCTCCGGCTGCAATTTTCTTCTTTCCATGCTTCACATTGTCAAGATACTCTTGGAATCGCTTCTCGTCATGCTTTAAAAATAACTCCTTGTAGTTTCTCATCGCGATTGAGGTGACTCGGGTGTAAGGAAGCACATTCCATTGATTAGCACTCATGTAAATCTCCGGTAACTTGAGGACTTTATGGAGTGGTACTAAAACTTCTTTGCGTAGATGGTCTCTGACTCTATATACATAATGAGCTTCATCAATTCCTTCGTATTCTGGATGTGAATCTAGCGGAAATAGCCTCTTTGCTATGCTTTCACATAAGCGAGTCAAAGGATCAAAAAACGAATAAAGAGAAGGACACCATTTAGCAGCAAAGCTAACATTTTTCAAGTTACTAGCATTCACATTGTCTAAATCAGCTTTGAGAGCATCAGCAAAGACTTGGGCCACTTGATTGTGTAAAAACTGGTAAATTGGATCGTTGTAGTACCTTTTGACGCCCTTTTTGGCTGCATCGATTCTGTCCTTTTCGCTTGTGCGTTTTATTCTCCCTAAATACCAAGTACTTCCCTTTGTGGCCTTTCTTTCTTCTATTTCTGTCTTCTCATGTTTTCGAACATCAGGGCCTTCAAGCAGGCGATAAAGTATTTCGAGCAAGTCCTTGAAGTACCCGAATTCTGCAAATGATGTGACATTGCAAGCCAGTGTTTTCGGGTGATTTTGGTGTATCCACAAGGCTGATGCATAGAACTCCTCTCTATCTCCCTTTCCGGTCCCTCTAATACCTCTCAATTGACAAACAAGTTTTAGAGCTGTCAATGGGTTTTGATCCCAAGCCAATTTTAAGTGTCGTGTTACTTGATCTGCCGGTGTATCAGGGACTACATGGAAGAAAAAATTGACAAACGGGTTTCAACTGGAAAGGTATGTTGGAACAATTCTTCTTCTTGAATTCTTCAGTTGGTGGTCTTCGGGGTCTTCAAAACTTGGCGATGATTTTCAGTTTTTTTTTTTTTTAATCGCCATTGAGCAAATCAATGTCCTTTCCAAATCCATCATTTGAGTTCAATTGGGTATCTCTCTCTTTCTCTCTCACATTTGTTGAGGTCTTCATGAATATTTTATGTATATTATACATGCAAGTCGGTGTATATAAATATATTTAGTTTTAACGATCTGAATGAGTGGGGTGGGGCTTAGTCATTTGTTTTGATGACTTTCTTATATTCACTTTTCTCTTTCTTTCTTGCAAATCCCATTTTAATACTATCCTCTTGAATAAACTAAGCATTGGCATATCATGACCAAATTCAATTCATATCATATATGTGTCCTTATGATTTCAATTGCATTTTAATTTGTTGACTTTGGAGGCATTGTGGTTGATCACACGTATCAAGTAAGAGCATTCTGATTTGAGATTTTATCTTCAACAATGGTGCTTGGACTGAGGTCAAAGAACCGAAAAGGCACTTCTGTTCATGTCGATTACATTGTCAATGGGCAAGAAATTAAGCCTTGGCCACCATCACAGTCTCTGAGATCTGTTCAGTCTGTATTGCTTCAATCGGACAATGGTGATCAGAATTTGGGGTCCCTTTCTTCGGTTGCTGGGGATTGCAATATTGAATTCAATGAATCGTTCGCGCTTCCAGTGACTCTATGTAGAGAAAAAAAGGGCCGTGATAACTTTCAGAAGAACTGCTTGGAGTTCTACTTGTATGAATCTCGAAAGGACAAGGCGTCAAAAGGTCAACTCTTGGGGTCTGCCATAATAAATCTTGCGGATTATGGAATTATCAAAGAGAATTTAGCCATCAGTGCTCTTGTGAACTGCAAGAAGAGTTCGAAGAATGTAGCCCCACCTGTTTTGTATGTCAGTGTACAGCCGTTTGACAAGGATAGCTCCAACCCATCACCAAATGGAAGCTTATCAAAAGAAGCATATCACTCAACAAGGATGGGGGAGAGTTTGTTTCAGCACTGATGAATGAAGATAATGACAATGAATCTGAGATTGCTTCTTTTACAGATGATGATGTCTCCTCACATTCGTCACGGACTACTTCCTCGTCTGCTTTTGAGGCTAATAAGGGCTCACACTCTCAAAATAAAGAGGTATACAAACTCATTGTCTTCTATTTCCTTATTTCACTTTCAATCCGGTGTGAATTGAATTACTTAATATATATCGATTCAAACTTTATTTTGTGTTGGATCTTTATATCAGTTGGGTGAGAATAATGCATCTCTATCTGTTAGGCTATGGAATGGTCTTAGTTACTCTTATGCAATGCCTATGAAACATGCTTTGGGGTTGATCTTTCCATTCAACTCAGACCAGCTGGATATGTAAATTGACAATCTTAAAGGTTGGACAATGAAATGTGGAAGGATCATAACGAAAATATTATGTTATATAATTACAATAATTAGTTTGAATCTATTTTCGTAGAGTACAGTTACAGACCAAATGAATGGTGGATGTGTATCCAAAATAAATAAATAAATAAATAAAAGAAAAAAAGAATGGTGGATGGTCATTATTAAAATGATGTGATGGCATACCTTCATTTTCTCTTACCAGCTGTCATATTGTCTTGGACAGTTTAATATGCAGTGGAAATGAAATTGCAGAATGGATCAAACTCAGCAAAAGATAGCACGCAAAAGGGTAGTGGAGAACCTGTTTAACATTTGGTAGTGGAATTTGGGAATCCAGTGGCTGAATCACTTAAACAGTTTAACGGTAGATCAGGGTGTTTGTCACTGGCAGCGTTATCCTCAGATTTGGGGAATTCCATATATATTATTATGCTTATTTGTTCCAATTATTCCAGTCGAGAAAATTCTTTTGCCCTCATTTTTTTTTTTTAATCTTCTATTCCTTGGGTAACCAAGATATGGTTGAGTCTAACAACTGCATAAGAAACTTTGAATAGGAAATAAAACCAATTATTTTTGTGAGCAGGTTGCTAATAGCAAAGGCAAAATTCAAGAAAATGCTCAACAATCTGTCACGGACAATTTTGTTGACAAACTTGCAGCTAAAGTTGCATCTGCTGATGCATTGATTCAGGTGCGTGTAAACTCCGACCAGGTAAGCTTCAGAGATTTTCAAGCCGATGGAAATGACAACAGACATGCTGCGATACAGAGCAACAACAGCCGGATGGAAGCTTCAACTGCCGATGAGGTACATGCTGCTTTGGTGGATATCAGAGAGGAAAAGGAACGACGAGAATATGAACAGGACATCGTGCAGAAGAAAACGGATTCTTTGGAAAATATATTAGCTAAATATCCACAAGATACTACAAGAAAGCATACAACACTACAGAGTGAGACTGTTCAATTCAGCAGGAGAGCGCACGGAGGAGTTCAGGGAATCACCATGGTCAATAATAAGCTAAAGCATATGAAGTCTGTCCAGCTACCATATATCTCAGGTAAGGCCAATGGGTTTTCTGGGGATGATCAAAATATGGAGGGCACGTAACGTAATTAATGTACATGTAACTATCACTACAAGAAAAGACACCTTTGGCGACTAAATTTTTAGTCGCCAAAGGTCCATTTTTAGTCGCCAAAAGTCACTGTTTAACCTTCCCCGACTAATTTTTTTGGTCGCCGGTTTTGTCGCCAATAAACGGTCGCAGAAGGTTTTGGCGACTAATCTGTCTTTTAGTCGGCAAAAGGCAGGTGTTTAGCGACTAAAGGTTTGGTCGCCAATACTCAATTCCATTTTTGGAAATTATACCTTTGGCGACTAAAATGTTAGTCGCCAATAGTTAAATTTTTTTTTATTATTTATACAATTGCCACTCTTTTGGCGACCAAAGTATTTTGTCGCCAAAAGCATTTGTCAAAAAAAAAAGGGTAAACTACCAATAGGTCCTACTTTGGAGACTTATTACCCAATAGGTCCTACTTTGGAGACTTATTACCCATTAAGTCCTATTTGATATAATTTATTAAGTGATAAAAATAAATTTATCAGTCTTTTTTTTTATGAATAATTTTATAGTGATAAATTTATCAGTCTCTTTGTTTTATGAATAAATTTTTAGTGATAAATTTATCACTCTCTTATTTTTATAATGTGAAATTTATTAGTTAGGACCTGTAGGTAAATAAGTCTAGTTAACAGGACTAATTGGTAAGTACCCAAAAAAAAAAAAAAAAACCCAATTGTGCTGCCTCAGGAGCTCCCAAGGGTTTCAAACCTGCGACCTCCACCTTCCAAGCCTTAACACAACACGCCAGCCCACTATGCCACTCAACCATCACATGAATATATTTGCAACTTATATTATTTATATATTATTTTCATAGTATTAATACAAAACTATATATTTAAATATAATTATATATATTGAATATAATTTATGTAAAAAATAAATGATTTACTAAAAAAAATTATAGGCCACTTTTGGCGACTAAAATAAATTTTTAGTCGCCAATTTACTAATTTTCAGCTACTAATTATTTGTTTGTCGCTAATTAGTAGCCAAAAACAGCCACTTTTGGCGACTAAAGTCAGGTTTAGTCGGCAAAACCCCTCCTTTTAGCTACTAATTTTTTTTTAGTAGCAAAAAACAGCACTTTTGGCGACTAAAGTCAGGTTTAGTCGGCAAAACCCCGCCTTTTAGCTACTAATTTTTTTTAGTAGCCAAAAACAGCACTTTTGGCGACTAAAGTCAGGTTCAGTCGGCAAAACCCCTCCTTTTAGCTACTAACTTTTTTTAGTAGCCAAAAATCTGCACTTTTGGCGACTAAATTGAATTTTAGTCGCCAAAACCCCTACTTTTGGCTACGAAATTGATTTTAGTCGCCAATAACTATGCATTTGGCTACTAAATTGTTTTAGTCGCCAAAAGTGTTCACTTTTGGCGACTAATTCCATTTTAGTCGCCGATTGTCGTACTTTCAGCGACGAAAATTCATTTTTTAGTCGCCAAAGCTGGATTTTCTTGTAGTGTATAATAATAATGCGGAATTGAACTTTATAGGATCTTAAATTCAATACAACTCAAGAATAAAACGAACATACCTTTCTCAGCCATTGAATTAGAGAAGTTGAGAAAATACCCCTAATAGTTAAACCTTGAATTCTTGGCTCACATTCTTCTCTCTATCTCTCTTAATTAGGATGACTATAGAACTTAGAGTGATGGAAAAATACTTATGATATAAAAAGGGAGCCACCCATCCTTATATAGAGAAGATAAGAGGGCCAGATAAACTCTATTAGAAGAATTCCTATCAATCAAGGTTTCCTTCTTATCTTAGAACAATAATTATATTAAAATTTTAATTACTGAACTTTATCTCAAATATTGGCTTTATTTAATTGTGGAGTCCAAATAAAATAAAGCATGTAAAAAATATGTAGGCTATTGAGCCACACTAGAAAATAAATCCAACATTCTCCCACTTGGCCCATTAAGCCGATTATGATGCAATTATGAGTTTTTCCAAAAATATGCAACTTATAATTTTTTTTTTTTTTTTGACTCATTGGATTCTACACTAAAAACTTTGACACGTGATCACGAATTTTAAAAATAGCCAATAAGTTTAGATATATTAGAAACTATAATATTGTGATTACTTCAGATCACCAATGTGAGTCATAGCGGTTATATAAAATTTATGTCATATTTCCTTCTATGCACCACACTATCGATAACCTTCACTAACCCTGTCCATTATCGAGATATGTAATTATTTGCCTGAAAGACCCCTGTAATTTGTCTTGTTAAGACATTTTCTGTTTATTAATATTCAAATTAACGTGTACACACACTTTTAGAACAGGAAAAATAGAAACAAAATTATTATTGCGCAAATAGTGTCAAATAAAAATAAGCACTCAAGATTATCCATACGCATCATGGGTTGCTTATAAGACCCATCCTGATAACATGCTCTTTGTATGTGTTTGGTGGCAATCCCTTTGTGAATGGATCAGCAATCATAAGAGAGGTGCTTAAGTTTTCAATTTACACTTGTTGTTTCTGGACTCTTTCTCTAACTACTAAGTACTTTATTTCTATGTGTTTGGAACCATTGGAGTACTTTTCATTCTTAGAGAAGAAAACTGTTGCAGTATTGTCGCAATATATCTTCAGTGTAACGCCCCAAAATAATCCAACATAAATTAAGTACATCAACCGACATCCAACCAAGAACAATAGCAAGCCTTCAGCCTTTACATCATTAATCAACAAGGTTTGTACAAAAGTCCAACATGCAAATTATACATTCAATGATATAGAAATAGCATGTAGAACATCAAATCCCAAAAATATAAATAAAATGCCCTTAAGGGCTTACATATTCCAAAGCATGAGCCCGATTACACAAAGATGGTTTCATGAATCCATACATTTAAAGCTCTTGGCTAGCAAATAAATCATAACAAAAATAGAGTCATTTACTCTTAACAAAATATATATCCACGCCCTCAACTCGGCGGGATCACCACATCTTTTCCTACACTAAAATCCCATAGGGGTGAACATAAAGCCCAGTAGAGAATCCTTAACAAAGTATATACATTTATGCAAAATTTTCGATATTAAATGCAAATGTCCTGCAATGCCAAATTTAAAGAGAATTTCATTTACATGCCTTTTAAAAGTCACCATGTCCAACCATAGTTTGAAATCTCAACAAATCCAGAATTTACAATTTTATTCAACGGGGTAAATATGACTCGGGCAATCCCTAGGTTGGTGTCTGCAAGTAGGCTCAACTAGCACTACCAAAAACCCCACTTTACCAGTTGCTAACCAGAAGGGAAGTGGTACCTCATTCGCGCGTGTTTTCGGTCTTTCACCCCGGACTCTCGGGTCAACTTAACCAATTTCATCTACACCTCCTATTCGGACTTACCAACGTATTTACCCCATAAACATTTCCATGATTTCATTTCACGATATTACTTTCTCAATGCAAACATTCCAAACTCATTTCAAAATATAAAATTATTAATTGAAAGAGAATGTAATGCAATAATTAACAATTTTACATAACAATTCTTATCATTAAGCATCTCAGCAACAACGCAATGTCAACCAAAATTTCCTCCCCTCAATGTCATTTCACAAATTGGCCATATGTTCAATTGAAGCTATCAACACATAGCAACATTCCTGCATTTTGCACAATTCTCAACAATTTAGTCCTTTCAAGACTATATGCAACATTTTGAACATCAACTTCCAACATCTACAATTCTCTTATCCATGGAATTCAACAATGTACCAATTTATAACTACATGTGTATATGCATTTAACAATAATTTCAAGTATAATCTCCAAAACCTTCATTCATCAAGAAGTTATCATATTTGCAACAATAATATAAATTCTCACTCACTCTTTCATTTAATTCAAGAAAGATCTATCAATTCCCACATTTTTCCCAAAACCCCCAATTTCTAGGTTTTTCACAAAAACCCCAACATTTCCTTATCTCTTTACAAAACCTCACTAAATACATCAATCTCAACCCATGTGGTTCAACATTTCAAGAAAATCTTTAAAAAGAACTAAAGATGGATTTTCTTCTTACAAGACCATCAATTTCTTGAGCAAAAAATTTTTTTCGAAATAAACAAGGAAAAGCTCTCAAAATCAATCAAAATTTGCAAAAACATATATATAACTCTAAGTAATTCCTTACATTAAGTTTGATGAAACCCTAGGATCAAATGGTGTAGAAATCCAATCTCCACCGTACAAAGTGAAGCTTTTGCTTTGCTCCCCAACTTTGATGAAGGAACTTGGGTCAAAATGTGTGTGGGTTTGGAGAAATCAAAGATCTTGTGGTGTTTTTGGTGTGGAATGTAGAGAGAGGGAAGAGCAATGTGTTTTTAGAGAGAGAGAGATATAGGATAAATAAGATACACTCAGCTCCAAAAGAAAGAAAAATAGAAAATTTCAAAAGCTTGAGACTTTGCACTTTCTACGCCCACTCAAGACGAAGCGTCTTCCCGCGTCGGCCTTCACTCGCATGTCGGTGGCCTCCCGCATTTCGCCCACCTACATATAATGCAATGTGCAAGCTGAAAATGCCACCCCTCCCCACACGTGCGGCTTGGTCTCCTGCACGTGCGGCCCTGGTCTCCCAATCCAGAATTTTCTCGGCTTCATTCTAAGCACTTCAGACCTGACCTCGCACTCTCTGGAACAAGAGAAATTTAACACCGGGACGAACAAGAACCAAATTTTTGAGAAGGATTCCCAAACACAACAAACCTAAAGAGGACAATAAGTGAAGCGACGTACAATGAAATCGGTCATCACATTCAGTGGCCTGGCAATTGAGTCAACAACACCAAGTCCTGAAATGAAGTTTCACAACCATAAAACATGATTTGTAGCCTTAAAGCATGCCACAAATTCAGCCTCCATAGTAGATGAAGCAATAGTGGACTGTTTCACACTCTTCCATGAAATTGCTCCACTAGCTAGTAGAAAAACAAAACCTGATGTAGATTTTCTACTATCAAGGCAACTAGCAAAATCTTAGTCTGAGTATCTGGTCACTTCCAACTGTTCTGATCTCCTATAGGTGAGCATATAGTCCTTTGTTCCCTGAAGATATCTCATAACCTTCTTCACTGCTTTCCAATGTTCCATTCTAGGATTACTTTGGAATCTTCTTAACATTCCAACTGCAAAACTAATATCTGGCCTGGTACATGTATGGGCATACATCAAGCTCCCTACTGCTGATGCATATGGAATGTCCTTCATTTGTTTTCTTTCCAAGTCATTCATTGGACATTGTTTTTTCATTTAATTTATTACCCTTCATGATGGGTGCATCACCAACTAAACAAAACTGCATATTGAATCTCTCCAAAACACGATCAATATATCCTTTCTGAGATAGTCCTAGCAATCCTCGAGATCGATCCCTAAAGATCTCTATGCCAATAACATAGTTTGCCTCACCCATATTGGCCATTTTAAAGTTCTTGGAGAGATATTCTTTGGTTTCATGCAATAACCTAAGGTCATTACTAGCTAACAAAATGTCATCCACATATAGCACCAAAATAATGAACTTGCTCCCACTAACCTTCAGATATATGCACTGATCAATTGCATTTTCCTTAAATCCGAAGGAGGTAATGGTATCATTAAATCTTAAATACCATTGCCTGGAAGCTTGTTTAAGGCCATATATGGATTTCTTTAATTTGCAAGCTAAATGTTCTTTACCTTTCTTTGCAAATCCTTTTAGCTGCTCCATATAAATTTCTTCATCCAAATTCCCATTTAGAAAAGTAGTTTTTGCATCCATTTGATGTAACTCTAAGTCATAATGAGCTACCAATGCTCGGATGATTCTAAGCGAGTCCTTCTTTGATATCGGAGAGAAGGTCTCTTTATAGTCTTTGCCTTCTTTTTTAGCAAAACCCTTAGCAACAAGTCCGGCTTTAAATCGTTCGATATTGCCTTTTGCGTCGCGCTTGGTCTTGAAAACCCATTTACACCGCGCTTGGTCTTGAAAACCCATTTACACCCTACTTTTTTTACAATTATTAGGCAATTCGACAAGATCCCAAACACCATTCTGTTCCATGGATTTTAACTCTTCATTTATAGCATTGACCCATTTAGTAAAATCATCACTATTCATGGCTTATGAAAATAAGACTGGATCTTTGTTAATCCCAATATCAAAATCAGATTCCTGTAGATACACCATGTAATCATCTGGTATGGCAGGCTTTCTTTCCCTTTAAGATATTCTCAGAACTGCTGATTGTGGTGGTTTTACAATATTTTCAATGGTGGTATCTTCATGAAGTGGTGAAACATGAGGTGGTGAAGGATTTTCATTATGTTGTTCGTTTCCCTCAGGCTGTGGAATAGTCTGAGGAACAATAATTTTTCGATAAGGGTCAAATGTTGGCACATCCACCCTAATTTCTTCGAAATTCACCACTCGTGTTTTCTCACTCCCACTAATTTCACCACTCTAGGAATCTAGCATTACCAGTCTCTACTATCCTCGTACTGTGATTAGGACAATAAAATTTGTACCCTTTAGACCTATCTGGATAACCAATGAAATATCCAGATATTGTTCTTGAGTCCAACTTTTTTCTCTTGTGGGTTGAAGATTCTTGCCTCTGCTGGACAACCCCAAATATGTAAGTGTCTCAAACTAGGTTTCTTACCAGTCCACAACTCAAAAGGAGTTGTTAGGACCGCCTTACTAGAAACCCTATTTAAGATATATATTGCATTCTTTAAAGCTTCACCCCACAGTGAAATGGGTACAATTGAGTAACTTGACATACTCCTAACCATATTTTAAAGTGTACGATTATGCCTTTCAGCAACTCCATTCTGCTGTGGCGTACCAGGTATTGTATATTGAGTACGAATGCCTTTCTTTTCTAAGAATTTGGCAAATGGGCCAGGATTTTGGCCTGACTCATCATATTTACCATAATATTCACCACCCCTATCTGATCTCACTATTTTAACCTTTCTATCTAATTGTCTCTCGACTTCAGTTATGTACACCTCAAGGATGTCAATAACCTGAGACTTTTCATGAATTAGATACACATATCCATAACGTGAGAAATCATCTATAAATGTAATGAAATATTTTTCACCACTAAGACATGGGATGTTAAGTGGCCAGCAAATATTTTTCCCCATATAGACAAATCTTTCATTTTCCTTCGGTTTTCTAGTTGAGAGGTATCCCTGCATGGAATTTGTAATGTGGGTCGTGGCCCCATAGTCAATCCACCAAGTATTAGAAGGTACTTCAGCAAGATTTGATTCATAACAAACAAAGGAAAATTTCTTACATTTCTTTTCGAACCAAGCCTTTCGCTTGCTGCAGTCTTTCTTCACATGTCCCTTTTTGCCACAAAAGTAGCACTTGACAGTGAAACCATTCTGAGCCTGATTTTCTTCCCCAGGCCCATTCTTTTTCTTGGGTGGATTTTTCTTTGGTTTTACAAAATTACCTTTCTTTTTCTTTATAACTCCATGAGTTACAGCCCATGCAGTTTAACGTCTTTCCTCTCTCAACCTCACTTCCTCCTGAACACACATATTAGTCAACTCATTCAAACTCCACTCATCTTTATTGGTGTTATAGTGAATTTTAAATGTGCCGAACTGTGATGGAAGTGAGTTGAGAATAAACTGCACGAGAAAAGTTTCATCAATTTGCATCCGTAAAGTTTTAAGCTTTGCAGCTTTGTTAGCCATATTGAGGATGTAATCCTGAACTCCTCAGTTGCCATCATATTTCATTGTTGTCAATTCAGCCATAATAGTGCTAGTAAGTGGAGAGACGCCCGATGCAAGAGAGTGCAATGAGGTGGGAACTGTCACTGAAATAAGATAAAACATATGACGGCCCAAATTTTACTCTAAGGGTTAGAGTAACGTCACTAAAGAGTCCTTTGGTCAATAGCCAAGTAAGATCCCATGAAGGTTGGAAGAGTCAATATAGCCTCCCTTCTAAGTCCAACCACCTTAGATAGCAAGCTATCTTTTTGACAAATCTTAAGAGGTATTAACACAAGGTCTCATAAGTAACGCGGAAATAGGCATAAACAATATACCATAAACAATATACATATTAAAGCATTGAGAATTATAATGATGAACTATTGATATCACATAAGTCTTTCCTTTGGGCAAAACTTCGGTATATCTATTGTCCACTCATCAAGAATCACTTTTGTAGGTCTAAAGTAATTTATGCAACTTTTCAGTTAGTCATGTTACCTTTGGGTATTCAATTCTAATATGTCAAATTACGTAAGTTACATTACCTTACCCAGTTCATAATTATTGGAAAGTGACTCTCCTTTGGGCTAGTCTCAATCTCCTAATTATAATTGCAATTTGAGAATATTATCAACATTAATGTTATCCTTTTAACAATTCTTTTATGTAATTCTATATTCATAAGTTTTACAAATCTAGGCCACTTTGGCAGCTACTAAATTAGTAAATCTTATGAATATGGAACTAACCAACAATATTCTCTATTCGTTAATTTAAGTTATTTAATTATCATTAATTCAATCACTATTATGATTTCTAGAATTTCTTTTATGTGATTGCAATTACCAATATGATAATAATAATAACTCTAGATGAACATGAATATATATTAAAATATGCAATATGACAATCATGAATATCTCATATAATGGTCAATAAGAATTACACCTAATATGAATTAACCACTATAATATTTAATATTCAATGTTATAAAATTATATCATGATATCAAATTTAAATCATTAAAATATATGAATATTAATAATAAAGTGTACATAATTAGATAAGGTAAAAACATAATTCTCTAACGTAATAAAGTCAAATAAATATATTTGTTTAAGAGACCAAACGATTCAGCAAAATTCTGAAATTGCTTTTAATTTTGAAAAAGCTTTTATAAAAAAAGGGCGAGTGGTGAAGTCCATTATAATAATAAAACATTACAATACTCTTCTTTGTTCCACCAATCTGAATATACATATTAGATTTGAATATAGAAAATTGTGTTTTTTAATGACTATTTTTATGGAGAAAGTACAAAGTGATTCATAAATAAATTATTATTCCAAGGTATATTGATTCACAAAACCTTGGCTCTGATACCACATGTAAATAATTAATGTACATGTAACTACAATAATGCGGAATTGAACTTTATAGGATCTTGAATTCAATACAACTCAAGAATAAAACAAGCATACCTTTGTCAGCCATTGAATTAGAGAAGTTGAGAAAATACCCTTAATAGTTGAACCTTGAATTCTTAGCTCACCTTCTTCTCTCTGTCTCTCTTAATTAGGATGACTATAGAACTTAAAGTGATGGAAAAATACTTATGATATAAAAAGGGAGTCACCCATCCTTATATAGAGGAGATAAGAGGGCCAGATGAATTCTATTAGAAGAATTCCTGTCCATCAAGGTTTCCTTCTTATCTTAGAACAGTAATTATATTAAAATTCTAATTACTGAACTTTATCTCAAATATTGGATTTATCTAATTGTAGAGTCCAAATAAAATAAAGCATGTAAAAATTATGTAGGCTATTGGGCCACACTAGAAAATAAATCCAACATAGAAAAGGCAAAGAAAGTAGATACCCAGGAACATAGTGCTACAAGTAGTGCATTAATTGAAGGAAACAAATTGAGCAATGGTGTTTCTGAAAGCAAATTTGAATGGGAGTCAATTGTTGAGATGCTTGGGGAAGAGTTGGGAGAAGCTGCCGTTATTGAGGCTGCCCTTTATTCTGTAGTTTCTGAGCATGGGAGTTCCAAAAACAAGGTTCACGCTCCAGCTCGGCGTCTCTCTAGATTCTATCTTCATGTTTGCAAATCCATGTCCCAAGCTAAAAGGGCAAGTGCAGCGAGTGCGGCTGCCTCGGGATTAATTTTGGTTTCCAAATCATGTGGAAATGATGTCCCAAGGTACTATTAATTCCAAAACTTGAATTTGCTTCTAATACAACAAGTCAAGCTTTGCAGAAATTTAAACTGACAATGTTTCCATGATAGATTATGGAGATTGTACAAAGTTGAGATATTGCTTTAGAATATATTTCGTGAAACCTTTAAAATACAAGTTGAAGAAAAGGGTGTACTTAAAAGTCATAGGATTTTTTATTTCCTGTGATGGAATTTTGCTGAATCTTCTACATATTTTATACAGGTTAACTTTCTGGTTGTCATATTCAATTATGTTGAGAGCAATTGTTAACCAAGCTATTGGGGAAATGCCACTTTCTGATGGACCACATACAAAAACTACGGTTGGTGGAGAGAGGTCAAGTGGAAGATCCTCGTATAAATGAGACAAGTTCTGTTCCACTAGAGAAGGAAAGAACCATCCCATACAATAATTAGAAGACTAGGAAAACCCTCAAACATTTGTAATTGCATTGGAAAAAGTTGAAAATTGGATCTTCTCTTGAAGCGTTGAGTCAGTGTGGTAGCAGGTTCTGTTTGAGTTCTTCTTCTTTTTGCTATGAAAATGCTCTCTAATAGCAAGTTTTGCTTCAGTCAAGCGCTATAACTTTTAGTGGTTAATTTTTTTTTTTACTCGACAGACTCTGACTCCACATATGCAGTCCTTAGTAGCAAATGGTAGTGGTAGAGGTTCATGTTAGGGAAAATATATGATTTCCCACAAGTAAATCAATCAATGGAAATAACAACTAATGTGGAAAAATTAAATCAAAAGCAACATAAGAATTTTTATGTAGTTCCCTCAATGTGAGGTACGTCCATGGGATTGAAATCCAATTCCATTATCAACCAAAGAGTTTCCAAACGATTACAAACGAGGCACGAATGGTCTCACAAAATCACCCTTGGGTGAATTCCAAATAATTACAAATAAACAAGAGGAAAGACCTTACCAAATAGATGAATCAAAGTCTTCGAAACTAGAGTTGTAAAAAACCCAAAATAATAACCCAAATCAACACCAAACACCGAACCAAACGCTTCAAAGTAGAGCAACAACCAAGGCACACTATTGCTTGTTTGTGAAAACAATACACACAGCCACACCTTAACCAATAAACCCACTGAATAATGATTAGCTTTGTTAACCCACCGAATTGATTTTTCAATCAATACAATTTGTAGCAGCAACAGCACATTATCTCATCGAGAAGAATTAATCAACAGCCACTTCCATGCTTTGGAAGAAACAATATCTATATATAATGTTAAATCTTGGGTTTGTTTTATCAAAACCTTAGTTGTTACCAAATTGAACTGGGTTTCCACAAGTTAGATATAATATATAAAAATATATTATATTATAACCAATCCCAAACCAAATCAAATTCTTTTAATAAACCAATTGGGTCCCAAACTTCACTAAGGAGATATACCCAATAATTCTTCCCCTACCAACTTAGGTGGAGATATCAACCATACCCGCCAAAGTTTGATACTTTAAATGTTTGTCCCTTGACAAAGTCTTAGTCAACATATCCGAAATATTATCATCTGTGTGAACCTTTTCGAGTTGCAACAATTTCGAATCTAACACATCACGAATCCAATGGTATCTTACATCAATGTGTTTTGATCTCGAATGAAAAGTTGAATTTTTGCTCAAGTGAATAGCACTTTGACTATTACAATAAAGTACATACTTTTCTTGCATCAAACCCAACTCTTGCAAAAATTTCTTCAACCATAACTCTTCTTTGCAAGCTTCCGTAATGACAATAAATTCAGCTTCGGTAGTTGAGAGAGCAACGCATTTTTGTAATTTAGATTGCCATGCCACAGCTCCCCCTGCAAAAGTCATCAAATACTCTGAAGTGGATTTTCTAGGATCAACATCACCGGCTATGTTAGAATCCGTGAATCCATCAAGCATCGGCTTACCATCCCCAAAACACAAACACACCTTCGAAGTCCCTCGAAGATACCTTAGAATCCATTTTACCGCTGCCCAATGTTCTTTACCCAGATTAGAGAGAAACCGACTCACCACACCAACAGCATGAGCAATATCCGGCCTTGTACAAACCATGGCGTACATCAAAGAACTAACCGCTGAAGCATAAGGAATTTTCTGCATCTCTTCCTTGTCTTTCTCACTTGTAGGACATTGATTGAAACTAAGCTTGAAGTGACCAATAAGTGGACAACCAACCGACTTTGCTTTATCCATGTTGAATCTCTAAAGAACTTTCTCAATGTAGCTTTCTTGAGACAATCAAATGAGCCCCTCTTTGCGATCATGAACAATTTTCATACCAAGTATTTGTTTTGCCAGTCCCAAATCTTTCATAGCAAATGACTTGCTTAACTCCAATTTCAACCTGTTAATCATGGTAGAATCTTGACCCACAATTAACATGTCATCAACATAAAGCAAAAAGATAATAAATTTGCCATCCGGAAAATTTTTCACAAACACACAATGGTCTGAAGTGGTTTTAGAAAAACCATTATTCATCATGAAAGAGTCAAATTTTTTGTACCATTGCCGCGGGACTTGCTTGAGGCCATACAAACTTTTCTTCAATTTGCAATCAAATTTCTTCTTCCCTTTCACTATAAAACCTTTCGGTTACTCCATGTAAATTTCTTCTTCAAGGTCACCATGAAGAAATGTGGTCTTCACATCAATTTGCTCAACTTTAAGGTTCATACTTGCAGCCATGCCAAGTACAACCCGAATAGAAGACATCTTCACAACCGGCGATAAAATCTCATCAAAGTCAATACCTTTCTTTTGCTCAAAGCCTTTCACAACAAGACGTGCTTTGTACCTCAGATTCTTGTTATCATTCTTGAATTTGAAAACCCACTTATTTTTCAAAATTTTCATCCCTTTAGGCAACTTCACTAAATCATAAGTGTGATTTTCAAGTAAGGAATTCATCTCCTCTTCCATTGCCTTTTTCTAATCATCTTTCTTTGCATGCTCAATTGCTTCTTGGTAGCTCTCAGCCTCCCCTTGATCGGATATCAATACAAATTCATTGAGAGGATACTTTCTTGAAGGTTGCCGGTCCCTTGTAGATTTCCTCAACTCAAGTTCTGGTGGCGATTCTTGAGTTGGATGCTCTTCCTCAATTTCTAGCTCAACTTCATTAGGATTAGCATCATCCTCCACATCTTCAATAGGTGGCTGCACATCTCCCCCATTTTCATCATCAACTGAAGATGCAGGAGATGGATCCATGTCAATGAGATCACTAGTTTTTGGCTCCGGTTGGTCACATTTGCCAAAGTCTTCAATTGTTTGATCTTCAAGAAACACAACATCACGGCTTCGAATGACTTTCTTGTCGACCGGATTGCACAATCTATACCCGAATTCATCACGCCCATAGCCAAGAAAAATACATTGTCTTGACTTACTATTAAGCTTTGACCTCGCATCCTTTGGAATATGAACAAAAGCTCGGCAACCAAACACTCTCAAGTGCTCATAAGACACATCTTTGCCGGTCTAAACTCTTTCAGGAATATCACCATTCAAAGGATTGGAAGGAGACAAATTGATCACATTAACCATTGTCCTCACTGCCTCACCCCAAAAGAATCTTGGCAATGTAGCTTGTGAAAGCAAACACCTTGTTCTTTCCACAATGGTGCGGTTCATCCTCTCGGCAACGTCATTTTGTTGAGGAGTCTTCTCAACTGTCTTTTGGTGCCAAATGCCTTGGCTGCGACAATACTCATCAAATGGCCCAATGTATTCACCACCATTGTCTGATTGGATGCACTTTAATTTCTACCCTATTTCTCTTTCAACCATGGCCTAAAAATGCTTAAATACTTCTAGAACTCGATATTTAGTTTTTAGTAGAAAAGCCCAAACTTTCCTTCAATAATCATCAATGAAAGTAACAAAATAAAGTGCACCACTATGTGTTCTAACTTTTAAAGGACCACAAACATCAAAATGAATTAACTCCAAAACATTTTCTTTCCCAGAAGCAATATTTTTATGAAAAAAAACCTCTATGTTGTTTACCCGCCAAACAATGAACACAAGTTTTGAGATGTGTACCTTTCAAACCGGGTAGAAGCTCTTTCTTGAACAAAACTTGTAGCCCCTTTTTCACTCATGTGCCCAAGTCGCTTATGCCACAATTCAGTAGAAGTATCATCTTCAAGTGCATTGACAACACCTTTACAAATTTTTCCTTGCATCGAATAAAGTGTATGAGTCTTCTTGCACTTAGCCACCACCAAAGAACCCTTTGTGAGCTTCCATATTCCATCACCAAATTTGTTGTTAAAGCCTTCATCATCTAGCTTCCCGGTAGAGATCAAATTGAGGCGAATGTCAGGAACATACCTCACATTTTTAAGCAACAACATGCAGCCCAAATTTGTTTCCAAGCAAACATCACCCATGCCAATAATCTTAGACAAACCTTCATTACCCATTCGAACAGAACCATAATCTCCTTTGGTATAGGTAGTGAAGAAATCAACTCAAGAAATCATATGAAAAGAAGCACCGGAATCAATCACCCAATTGCTCTCTTGGCCCACAAAATTGATAAAATCATCTTCACAAATGACCGTGAGATCACCATTGGTAATAACTGCTGTTGTGTCTTCTTGTTTGTTATCCACACTTTTATCACGCCTTTTCTCTTTGTTCATGAGTTTTCGGTATTCTTGCTTCATGTGCCCTTTCTCATGGCAATAATAGCACTCAATGTCTTTTTTTGAAAAAGAACCATCTCTTGATTTGTCACGGCTTTGATCACGACCATGAGGAGTCTTACCCCTCCCCCTTGTTTTACTTCGGCCTCTCACAACAAATGCTTTCGAATAAGAGGAACCCACTGATTTTCTTCTAGTTTCTTCATTCTACAAGCTACTAGTGACTTGGCCCATTGTGACAACTCCATCGGGCAGCGAATTACTAACTGTCACAACCAAAGTCTCCCAACTTTCGGGCAAAGAACTAAGTAGCATCAAAGCCTGCAACTCATCATCAAAAACAATCTTCATAGAAGCAAGTTGGTTAACAATACTCTTTATTTCATTCAAATGTTCTGGAATGGGGCTGCCATCTTTATTTTTTAAATTAATCAACTTACAAAATAGAAAGGCTTTATTTGTGGTTGATTTTCTATCATAAAGACTCTAATTTTTTCCATAGATCATGTGCCGAAATTTCAGTAGCAACATGATGAAACACACTGTCATCAATCCATTGATGGATAACACCAACGGCTTTTCGATTAAGCCTATTCCATTCATCATCTTTCATACCCTCGAGTTTGCCACTATCACCCTCAATAGGCCCATACAAATCTTTACAAAATAATAGGTTCTTCATTTTAGTTTCCAAGTTACCCAATTGCTTCCATTGATACTAGACATGTGACCCATATTCCCCTCCATTGATTTACACAAATAAATATACCCAAATAAACCATAAGCTCTGATACCAGTTGTTAGGGAAAATATATGATTTCCCACAAGTAAATCAATCAATGGGAATAAAAACTAATGCGGAAAAATTAAATCAAAAGTAACACAAGAATTTTTACGTAGTTCCCTCAATGTGAGATACATCTATGAGATCGAAATCCGATTCTACTATCAACCAAAGAGTTTCCAAACGATTATAAACAAGACACGAATGGTCTCACAAAATCACCCTTAGGTGAATTCCAAATAATTACAAATAAACAAGAGGAAAGACCAAGCTCAAGGAAAAGTAAACACGTTCTCAGTGATCAAGAGTAGGGGTGTTTCTCTATAGAACTTTGAAAGAAGGCTTTTAAAGATGCCTGTGAAAAGGTTTGTCCCATTCAAGCTGGAGGGCATGAGTGTGGTTGCTTGCCAATGCTGGCTAGATTGGTAAATTTTTTCCCTCAAACTGCATTACCTGATTGGGTTTATCCCATGGTAAATAGTCATTTCAAACTTGGATAATATTGTAGGACAAATTTCATGTTTGTCTATGGATGAATAAACTTATAACTATCCTTACTCATTTTCATAACAAAATACTATTTTGGACATGCACATTGTTTTATTTGCATGACTTCACACGCAGTATTTGAGAGTGGCCACATCATGTTTTTCATGTTTATGAGGTTAATTGTTTTAAATGTATATGATATTGATTAAAAAGTGTGATATTGATTGACTTTATTATATTGTTCTTGAAAGACAAGATAGAATTGTGATGGTTTCACTTATTGTGTTTGTAGATAATGGAGCAATTAGTGGATAGACTAGATGTTGCGATGTTCAATGCCATTCTTCATGAATTAGTCGAAGAAATGCCAACAGATCCTGTGTCCGACCCCATTAGCGATCCTAAAGTCCTTTCAATTCTTGCTGGTAAATCAAGTTTTGGGGCTAGTTCACAACTGAAAAATGTTGTGAGTATATAAAAACTCGTATTGCGTGGTTATTTTTTTGTGCCGTCTTTTATTGTTCCATTAATTTTAAAATTTTTCTAACTCATGCATGTATGTGCACAACCCCAGAGTGACAGGTCGTGTCTCACTGGATTTTTATTGAGTATTCATAGAATTGCATCATTTTGATGTTTGTGCCTTATAGTGTTAGCTAATGAAGCATTATGAAAATCATGAGAACTGGCATTTTTAGTCCAAAATTAAAAATTGTGGCAAATTTGAGACTTTGATGATTTAACGTTCTAATGCCAAATACTTTTCTTGAACTTGATACGTGTGTTCAACTGAATTACAAGCCCAGTGTTTTCGCTCATTTGGGCGATTAGATTATGAAGTGGAGAAACAGATTGATTTTCAATGGAAGAACTGTTAACATGCATTGCCTTTTGAATGAATATTGAATAACAAAAAATTGTCTGAAATATGTATCAACGACATAAGATAGAAATTGCTCTCAAGTCTTATCTAGGTCATATTTTGTTTGTTTTCCTTGGCTATTAGATTGGGAACTGGTCCAGATGGCTATCGGATCTCTTTGGCATTGAAGATAATGACAATGATGACAATAATGGAATGGAATGTGTGATATCTTTCAAGGCTTTCCGTCTACTCAATGCATTGAGTGATCTTATGATGCTTCCACCTGAAATGCTTGCTGATAGTTCCACAAGAAAAGAGGTGAGTTCTTTAATTCTAATTTTTTATGTTTTTTTGGCAGAAAGAGACGGTCTATATATTAATTCCTTATTCACTATTTTAACTTTTAAATCTCACTGTTTGAAGGTCTATCCTTTGTTTGGTTCACTATTGATCAAAAGGGTTCTCGACAATTTTGTTCCAGCTGAGTTTTCTCCCAAACCAATACCAGAAAGGGTTATGCTAATATAGGGGTGGCAAAACTAAAAAATAGTCGGTTGTTTGTTTTGGTAGAAAATATTTTCTAAAATATATTTTCCATATTTTTTGATGGATTGTATGATAGAAAAAGAAATTCAGAGAAAATTAGGGGTACAACTTGGGCGGACTCAACCAGAACAACCTGAGCCCAGCCCAAATTTTTTTAGGGCTTCGGCAAAAATTTAGAAGCCTGAATTAAATTTGAACGGGTTTGGATAAAGACATCAAACAACTCGAGCAATCAAAAGCCCGAATTATATGTATAAATATTTAATATACATATAAATTATTAGCTATTAGATGATATTAAATTAATTTAGATCGTTGAATCATATTGAATATATATTATATATATATATAAGTAACACAACACAAAATCTTACTTCTTTTTTTTTATATTCTCACTCATAAATTGTAAAATCTATCATAGCGGCTTTTCTCTTACATTATACAAATTATTTGTTTTCATATTATTAATGATTTTCTTTAAAAAAAATGTAAATATACTTAATTTTAACAAATTAATAAAATAATACAAAAACGTTGAAATTTATGTGCAATTCAGCAACTCGTATAATTCAGGTTTAACTTGGGACGGGTTTAGGCAGACAACCTCATATTATAATTCGGACTTGGGCGAGCCTGGGCAGGTTTTAGCACAACTTAGGCTAGACTCTGTCCAAACCAGCCCGAGTTGCACCTCTAGTGAAAACTACTTTATTTAGGCGGCAAATATTTTTCACTTTTGAAAGGTGAAATTTTTTTTCAGAACTAAATTCTTACCAATGCTACCACCACACTACCTCGATTGCTGCCACCTCAAACACCACTACGAATTCAACCAGTAGTATATTAGTTTCAAAGTCATAATCAAACATAGGAAAACGTTTTTTGTTAAGAAAATGTTTTCCACTAAAAGAAATGGAATGACACCATGTTTGTATTAGGGACTAGCTTCCCTCCAGTCCTAGATCGGACTGGAGAGTACTGTTGGGCCTGTGAGGGCCCACCACGGGTTCTATTTCGATAATCCAAACCGTTCAATATGTAGAACTTGTCAAGTACTATATGCCTATAAAAAATCACGTTGATTGGACATCGATAGCTATTTCATCAGTAGATTTCTTTCAACATTTTATTTTTTCACCGTCTATTTTTTATTTTATTTTATATACAAAACTGATTTGATCACGTAGCTATCGATATCCAATCAACGTGATTTTTTACAAGCATATAGTACTCGACGAGTTCTACACATTGACGGTTCAGATTATCGAAACTGGACCTGTGGTGGGCCCCCACAAGCCCAACAGTACCCTCTAGTCCGATCAGGGACTGGAAGGAAGCCAAACCCTTTGTATTATCTACAAAAGTGAAAACCATCTTATCCTTATTTGTTTCCATGATTTGATTCAGGATGTTCAGGAGGATTCAGGAGCTTTTGTCATAACCTTCCCGTGTGTTGCAACTCGAACAGTCTATTCACCACCCCCAGCAACTTCGCTTGTAGGCTCTATAGAAGAAATAAGAAGCCAAACTCTGTAGAGGAGCAGCTCTTTAGTGCTCAAAAAAATCATATACAAGTGACGATGAGCTTGACGAACTTGATTCACCCATAACTTCTATCGTCACCATCAACTCCTTGGTTTCCCCTTCTTCAGAAATATCCAACTGGATGCCAAAGGGTGGTCGAAATGTTGTGAGATATCGGCTTCTACGAGAAGTATAGAGAGATGGTGAATAAAATTCCTTGTCATCTACTATGTATTTATGTATATAACCTATCTTGTCTTTGAGAGATCATATTCTTAGATTTTTTCCTCTCTATATAATCATTATATGCACATGAATTTATCTGGTTTGAACATATAGAGATCAGATGTTGATTCCAATATTTAAATCAATGTTTTAAATAGCAATACAGAGAGATTACTCAGTATGAATCAATATCAGAAATATTGAGCAATTCTAATGTTAGAATGGGGAGTCTAGCGTGCTTGTTCTCATATTTTCATGGTTGTTTAGGTTATATCATGTGGAGCTAGTGGCTCAGCTTGGGGGTAGCTCTTGATGGGCCTAATAATACTGAGATTTATCCCCAGGCTGTATAACCTACCTCCTTATATTTCACTTATTTCAACAGAAATCTTATAGAAAACTATTTTTTTATGTTTGATAGTGACTTTAAAATTAATATGTCAGTGATTGTATTAGTGATGGTATTGGTGTGGTGATAGAGATGGTGGTGGCAATAACTGTGGTATAGTGGTAGTGGTTGTGGTGTTGGTAACCTTAAAAATGCCTAATTATGGTCAATAGTCAAAAGATCATAAAGAAAAGTTTTAGACACCAGATAAAGACACTAGAAGAGTCTTAGGTACTAACAACAATCTATAATGACAATTAACCCCGAAGATATAATATACTTTTGAAATACAAAAAACAATGTTAATAATAAATATGACCATAGTTTGCATATTACTAAAGAGTCTGCAAATATAAACAGCGTGTGTTCTAGTTTAAATAATATTACTGATATTATGCGTTCTTGGTTTTCTAAATTAGATAAAAATCAAAAAATAAATCAAAACTATCTAATCTAAAGTTGAGTCCATAGAATCTAAAATAGACAATTTAGGTTCTATAATAATTATTGACTAAAACAAAGAAGCAAAAGCCCAAATAAACAATTTGGTAACTCAATTAGAAACTATATCATTCATAAACAATGATGGAATGAATAGTCCAAGAGATAACTCCATTCCTAGACTATTTTATGGTACAGAAGATATTCTGGTACTTCAAACCAATACTTATAATATGACTAAATATGAAAATATTGTTGAAATATTGGATTATTGCTGAAAATTATATAAAGACCCAGATTTATGTATTGATGAAAGAAATAGGCTACTAGATTAGATAAGAGAAACTTATCTAGAAGATGAAATCCTTTTACAATACTTTAATTATGATACTAATATGTCAAATAATGATGATGATAGTCAATCATTCTCATTTGAAGAAATAATAGATTAAGATGTTTCATCAGAAATAAATAAGGAAAAAAGAAAGGCAGAATAGCCGATTGATCCCAAATTATTTGGCACATGGGGAGATGGAGATAATTTTAACTTTATTCAAACAAATGAAGTTAAAAATGATACTAACACCGGAAGTACCTCCAATCCTACACCTGAGCCAATAATATCTAGAAAAGATAGTAATCATAAGTATTCAATAGCTCAAAATGGTACTTATTTAGACTTGTCTTATATTCAATTTAAGGACCAGCCACAAGCAATTGATGATTGGGCACAATCATTGTCCATCATTATTACCAATTATAAGAATAGTTAGTCAAAGGAAAAAATTCCTTGATTATATTATAGCAACTCTCCAGGGAGATGTGTTGCAATAATTAAGACAGTGGGAAAATTCTGAAATTGGAAAAAGTCAAAAAGCAGCTTTGTTGGCAAATTTTTTCACACTTGATACAATATTAGCTGTGTTTGCAAAAATCATAAAAGAAAATTTATGTGGTTTTGCAGAAGATACTAATTTGCAAGTAGATGCAAATTATATTTTGACTAAATTAGAATTGTGTAACATTTGTCTTTTTGAAGACTATGTTCAAACTTTTAAAAAAATATTATTATCTTATTGATCTATCAGCAAATCAACCCTGGTTAGATAAATTTTTCCATAAACTCCCTAATCTATGGGATGAGTTATGTATTAAAACATATCCAGACGTTCTCAAAAAAATGGAGAAAGAAGAATATGATAATCTTAGTTTTCGCATTAATTATGTTCTAAGACTGATAGCAGATCGGTGTCGAAAATCAAAGGCAAAAAAAACAAATAAAAAATCAAATTTCCAACTCACAATATGGTCAAAAATGTTGTGATAAAATTTTGAAAGAAAATTGAAAAATTGGTTGTAATACATTTCCCAAATGAAAAGGATTTTTCAAAAGACGCAGAAAATAAAAATGGAAACCTTGGAAAAAGAACAAAAGTTTTTCAAAAAAGAAACAAACAAGTGATTCAAAAAAGAAAACCTGTAAATGTTACATTTGTAACAAAAAGGGTCACTATGTACCCGAATACCCAAAAAGAGGAAAAAGTGCAAAGAAAAATATCAAAGTTCTTGAAGAATAAGATTTTGAAATAATATATGGTGAAGAAATTTCTGATGAAGAAGAAATCTTGTACGAAATTTCTAATGATAAAGAAAGTTCAGATGAAAAACTAATCTTCATGATGACTAACATAGATAGACAAGAAATGTCTCAAGAAGAATTACAAGCCATTCGGCTTGGAGATGTAATCAGAGAAGAAAAATTTTTTACTGAAGAAGAATTAGCAAAAATCAAAAAAATGAAAGAAGTTGTTGTGCCAGAAATTTACAAACTTTTAAAATTCAACTTCTTTTCAGCAAAAGTGTTTGAACAAAACAATGGTAATACTCAAGCAAAATGGTCAGAAGAACGAAATATTGATATTCCTTTTTTGATAAGAAAAAGGTTGCAAGATGGAAAAAGAAATATACTGAGATTCAATATATTCATATTGAATTAATACAGGTAACTAGAACAGCCTCATTCCTCCAAGGGATAGATACTCCTGTTTTGGCAGTAATTTTTGATAAAAGATTTTCTGACCTAATGAAAGCAATCATTGAGGGAATTCAATCTAATTTGGCAAATGGAGTAGTTTGGTTTAATATTAGACCAAATTTCTTTATTTCCATAAACGATCATAATCTTGAAAACACAGTTAGAGTAATAATTATGACACAAGGATTAGGAATGAAATCGAAGTCTTATGATTTGGCTATTTGTTAGAAAATAATTCACGAATTGACCAAATTTCCTGAAACAAAAACAAGATCAAATGATAATAAAATCATTGAAATCTTTGAACCAAGACCATTTGACACAAAAATCCAACCGCATCTAATGAACTGGAGCGATTTAGAAGTCTCTCGACAATGGTTAATCCATGACCTAGTGGGACAAGGAGAAAAGTCTAAAACAAAAAAATCCTACACCAATACAAATGCAAGCATTAGGAAAAAAATTTATATATGCAAAATACAGTTTCAAAAATTAAAAGATCAACTTTTATATTTGAAAAAGATTTTCCTAACAAAGTTTTTTCAAAATTAAGCATTGGTGAATCAAGGAATAATTCTAATCAATAATCTATTGCTTTAACAAATGTTCAGATTCCGATTTTTCCAAGAACAATCTGAACATATTAAGTCTACATATATATATCATTTTCAAACAAAAAAATGATGATATTATTTTTTCTCCTAGCCAAAGAAAAAAAAGATATACATATGTGTTGGGAACATTTAATTTTGCAGGTTATAAACCCTATAGCCTCAGTGTTACGACCCAAACCCGCCCTTATAGGTTTAGTGCCGTAACCGGCCAGTAATCCGTGATTACCAAAGGCTTGTTTAACAATAATGACTATATTACAATATAAAGGGGGTTAGCGGAAGCCAAGCAATAAAAAGAGAATGTCCAATGAGCTGTGAGGACTTGAATGAAAAATAAACTTTCATATACATAGCCATATTCATAACCATTTATGCCATAATCATATATATACAAGACAATATGCAAGTTAGGGAATTAATCCCATCATCAAAGACAGTATAAACAAAAGTCTTAAACATTCTTTACACTTAGCAAGATCAAAAGGGTGAATTTGAACCACCCAAAAAGCCTTGACGCATGAAATTCGGAACCTTGCTATGAGGCACAATAGCTGACTTGACAAAACAAAAGTTCGGGTCGACGCCACTAGCTTTGGTCCAGTGCTCGATCACCTACATATATATAATAAGTTGTGAGCTAAAGCCCAGTGAATAACAAATGTGTAAAGAGGTTAAGAATGATGTCCATACAGTCTTTGAAACAATCGATTATCAATAGCACATTTTCAATCAATATTTTTTGTCAATCAAACGTTCAATCATTCACTTCAATCAGTTCATGCTCATATAGGTCATATGTGGTACATCCAATAGCAACAATACAATAGGTTTTAAAGACCGAACAATCAATTGATGGCCATCAAACAATAACAATAGTTCTAAGATTTGGAACTGACAGAGATCTTTGTAACAATAGTGATATCAATAACAATAACAATATGCTATGGATGCCATGAATACAATTCAAAACAGGATCATCATTCAACCGATAAAAGTAACCGTTTAGAAACGATATAATTTATCAATCAGAAAATAAATACAATTTGAACATATCTTTATAACTTCTTTACTCACAGCTGGTTCCAAAGCAAACAGACAGATTAGGCAGTTCAGATGTCTTGTGGCGCGCGACCTACATAGTTACAGAACGAACATGTACTAAATTACACACCTGGAATCATCAACTTAATCCTCTTTTTGTTTTTTTGCTTTTTTTTTTTTTTTTTTTTATCTTGCTGTGTTTTCATTTCTTATCCTCATTATGATGTCTTAATCTTGACTTAAGAATGCCTAGGATGCATTGAGGATCCTAAAATGCACTTGGAAACATTTAACAAAACTTGTTGAAAACAGGGGTCTCGCTCGAGCGCAACTTCTTTTGCTCGAGTAGACGTGCTAAAATGTGAGCGGTCGCTTGAGTGCAACTTCCTTCGCTCGAGCGGTCTGCAAACACTACAAAAGTACTAATTGCTTGATTTTTCCGCTCTACGCTCACTCACGTATAAGACTCAGGTCCTCGCTCGAGCGCAACTATTGTCACTCGAGCGGTCTGCAAAACATGTAATCTTCTGGGAACATGCATTTTACGCTCGAGCTAGCTTCCGGTCGCTCGAGCGGAAGTGTGAAAATAAGGTTGGTCACTCGAGCATAGGATCTGTCGCTCGAGCAAAAAGGTCGAATTCTAGGATTTCCAAATTCAACTCCCGAGCTTCAAACTCAAAACTAGTACTTCAAAATCTATCCTTTTGGGTCAAAAACTTGTGGAAACATGTCTAAACTTGTCAAACATCGCGAATTCAAAACCATTTTGCCAAAATCAAAATCCAAAAGCATGCCAATTGAACCAAACCAAACTTAAAAGTATGAAAACATAACATGCATGTGATGGTGTAAGTCCAATGCTTCCAAAAACATGAACAATTGAAGGAATACAAGTGAAACCAAGTTCAAGTCTTCAAAGTATGCATGTAAAGCCTCATGCACATGGAAAATTCTTTGACTTCAACTTCAAAAGCTTGGAAATTATGCATGCATGTGTGGATTGTTCATCATTTCTACCTCCTTAGCCCAATACTCATGTTTAACCACCTCAATCTCTTGAATTCAACCACTAATGTCTAGAATATAAAACCTAAAGACAAAATTCTCACCTAGAATCTTCAATTCTTTGAGGTTTAGGGATGATTTGAGCAACTCTCCAATCTCCAAGCAATTTTCCTACCAAGCTTCAAGGTTTGGTCTCAACTCTTGCCTTCTCTCTCTCACATTTTTTTTTTCCTTCAAGGAAGTTTAGTATGAGAGTGTAGAGTGAACTAATGAGTTCATTTGGGCCTTATATAGACTTGACTTAATGAGGCTTAATCAAAGCTAATCAATTGGACATCAATGATTCTAATTTAATCGTTCCGAATTAAATTTCAATCAAACCTACCATAAAATTCCAAAAATTCTAATTAACAAGGAAATCAAGTCAATTTCGCAATCGGATGCCGATAAGGCCCTCAATTGGCAAAACAACGTAGAAATACAGACAGATATTCCTACTACAAACAGATTGAAACTCAAATAATGCAACACACATGCAATTAACTCAAGATTTCATCTTAATTACACCAAATTAAATTATACTAAGGTGAATTAGGTTATAATTCCTATCCTATGATTTAATTCTAACTTGTTAACATTAATGGATTAGACAGGTTTAATATTCACGTCAATCTATCTCTTCGCAATAACACAATTCAAGTAACCACATGGCATAACAATAACACTTAATACCACACAATCACATAATTAACAATAAACACATAATCAATTTAATCAATTTGCTTAATTAAGGAGGTGATTGTCACATTCTCTCCCCCTTAGGATGTTTGGTTCTCTAAACTTGTTTACCTTCTTCCTGGAAAAATATAGAACCAAGTAGGAAAAGGTTCGGATATCTTTTCTTCATGTCATCTTCTCTTTCCGAAGTTGTATAAATACAACCATGATTTTGCCAATCCACTTTTACTAATGGAATTTCCTTATTTCTCAACTTCTTGACTCGGCGTTTAACAATCTGAATGGGCCGTTCTTCGTACATATAGTCACCGCTTAACATCACGTGGATAGGTTCAATAACATGAAAAGGATCCCGAAGGTAATCCCGTAACATCGAAACATGAAAAACATTCTTTATATGTTCTATTTCGGGAGGAAGTGCTACCTGATATGCCACTGGATTAATCTTTTCAGTGATTTCATACGGTCCAACATACCTCGGTGCTAACTTGCCCTTGGTTCCAAAACGAGTCTGCCCTTTCATTGATGTTACTTTAACAAAAACATGGTCACTCACTTCATATTCCCTGTCTCGCCTTCGAGTATCCGCGTAACTTTTTGTCGGCTTTGTGCGGTTTTCAATCGTCGTTGAATCAACTTTATCTTTTCCATTATTTCGTGCACAATTTTAAGCCCAAGTAAAGGCCCATCTCCAACTTCTGCCTAACAAATAGGAGACCGACATTTTCTGCCGTATAAAGCCTTGAAAGGCGCCATACCAATGCTTGAATGAAAACTATTGTTGTAGGCAAATTCGACTAAAGGCAAGTGAGTTTCCCAATTCCCTTGAAAATCAAGCACACACATACGCAACATGTCCTCCAAAGTGTGGATTGTTCTTTCTGGCTGGCCATTGGTTTGTGGGTGGTATGCACTGCTTAATCTTAATTCAGTTCCCAATGCCATTTGTAGACTTTGCCAAAATCTTGATGTGAACTTCGAGTCCCTATCGAAAACAATGGATACAGGCACTCTCTGCAATCTAACAATCTCATTAATGTAAATTGTAGCCAACTTATCCGCATTATAATTGTTTTGACAGGATAAAATGAGCAAACTTAGTCAAACGATCAACAATTACCCAAATTGAGTCCATACCTCTATTGGAGCGAGGTAGTCCAACAATGAGATCCATGGTGATGTGCTCTCATTTCCACTCTGGTATTGGCAGTGGTTGAAGCAATTCCGCGGGTTATTGATGCTCGTCTTTGACTTGTTGGCAGTGTAAACATTTAGGCACAAATTCTGCAATTTACTTTTTCATTCCTGGCCACCAAAAATTAAGCTTCAAGTCTTGGTATATTTTGTATTACCCGAATGGATAGAAAATTTTGAACTGTGGGCTTCCTGCAAAACTCGCCTTTTCAAGTCAACATCATTTGGTATACACAATCTATCTTGAAATTTCAATACACTATGTTCAAAAACAAAACCCAGCTTCGGTTTGGAGTCTCGTTCATTAATAATCTTCCTTAAAAATTCATCTTGTTGCTATCATTCTTTAATTTCTTCAAGAATCATTGGTTGAGCAAACATAGCAGCCAATGTCCTGCCTTGTTCTCGCAGAACAATTTCAACCACAAATTTCTCAAGGTCATGTAGTAATTCTCTTTGCCCGGTAAACAAGCAAGCCAAATTCCCAATTGATTTTCAATTAAGTGCATAAGCAACAGTGTTAGCTTTCCCTGAATGGTACAAAATTTGCAAGTCATAATCTTTTATCAATTCCAGCCATCTCCGTTGTCTCATGTTCAACTCTTTCTGGGTAAAGAAATACTTTAAGGTCTTGTGATCAATATAAACCTCACATGTTGCCCTATACAAGTAGTGACGCCAAATTTTTAATGCAAATATTACTGCAACAAGCTCCAAATCATGAGTTGGATAATTCTTTCCATGTGGTCTCAGTTGTCGAGAAGCATATGCAATGACTTTACCATTTTGCATCAATACACACCCCAAACCCTTATGAGAAGCATCACTAAAAATAGTAAATCCATCTGTACTTGAAGGTAAGGTGAGAATCGGTGCAGTCACAAGTCGAGCCTTCAACTCTTGAAAGGCTAATTCTCTCTGATCGGTCCAGTTAAATGATACTCTTTTTTGTGTCAACTGAGTTAAAGGCAAAGCAATTTTGGAAAAATCTTTTACAAATCTTCGGTAGTATCCGGCCAAACCCAAGAAATTATGGACTTCGGTAACATTGGTAGGTCTAGGCCAATTCACCACTGCTTCTATTTTCTGTGAGTCAACTGAAATGCCATATTTACTAATCACATGCCCCAAAAACATAACACTATCAAGCCAGAATTCACACATTGTCAATTTTGCATATAACTTCTTCTCTCTCCAGGTTTGCAAAGCAATTCTCAAGTGATGTTCATGTTCCTCTTTACTTTTGGAATAAATTAAGATGTCATCTATAAAAACAGCCACAAATTCATCGAGAAATGGCTTAAAAATTTTATTCATGAGATCTATAAATGCAGCAGGCGCATTAGTAACTCTGAAAGGCATAACAAGAAATTCATAATGTCTGTACCTTGTTCGGAAAGTAGTCTTTTCAATGTCCTCAACTTTGACTTTCAACTGGTGGTATGCGGATCTAAGATCAATTTTGGAAAAGACTTGAGCACCTTGCAATTTATCGAATAAATCATCAATGCAAGGCAACAGGTACTTGTTTTTCACAGTCACCTTGTTCAATTCGCGGTAGTCAATACAAAGTCTCAATGAACCATTCTTCTTTTTTCACAAATAATATTGGAGCGCCCCATGGTAATGTACTAGGCCTAATAAATTTTTTGTCTAACAATTCTTGCAACTAGATTTTCAACTTTTTCAATTCAGTAGGTGTCATTCTGTATGAAGCTTTGAAAATTGGCTGTGTACCTGGTATCACCTCAATAATGAACTCAATCTCCCTATCAATCAAATCCCATAGCAAATCAACTAGAAACACATTGGGGAATTCTTTGACTACAAGAATACTATCCATATTAGTTTTAGTATTGGTAGGCACAGTCAATATATAACATAAATACTCTTTACACCCTTTTTTAATCAATTTAAATGATTTCATAGATGAAATCAAATATGGGGGAGGCACAACACCAACTCCATTAAATACAAATCCAAGCAATCCAGGTGGACGAAAAACAATTTGTTTCGTTGTACAATCAATGGAGGCATGATATTTGGTTAACCAATCCATTCCCAAAATTACATCAAAATGATCAAGATTTAGAGGTAACAAATCGACATATAAAAGCACATCCCCAATAACAATCTCACATGCAGGATACATATAAGCACAAGTCATAGACCCCCCAGCAAGTGAAGATACAGCTAATAAATAGTTCATGGGTTCCAGTGGTTTATTTAATTTATGTGAAAAAGCATGCTAGACAAACGAGTGTGTAGACCCCGAATCAATCAGAATGTAAGCATTTTGAGTACAAATAGGGAGTATACCTGACACCACTGTCTCAGTGTTCTACACATCTCCTGGTACAAATGCAAACACCCGGCCTTGCCTCAAAGTTTCCTTTTTGGTAGCTTTAGGATTTGATTTTGGTGTAGTGGTTGATGCTGTAGCACTTGTTACAGGTCTAGTAAGATTCTGAGATGCGAGGAGATAGTCTTTAACTATGTATCCCGCCTTGCCACACTTATAACATGCCCCGAAAATTTTATAACAAACCCCTTTGTGTCTTTTGCCGCATTATGGACAAGGTGGTATAAAATTGTTGCCTTGGCTAGAACTGCTTGTTGACCTTGTATTTTGCTTCTTATTCAATGAGTTGTTTCGACCCTTTTTGAAATCGAAACTTTTTCTCTTACCTCGCCATTCAGTCATTGGCGCCTTAGCTTGTTTCAATGCTGCAATATTCGTCTCAGCTATGATAGCCCGGTCTAGGACATCCACATACTTGAGTAATTTTAGAACATTGATCCGATCAAGTATCTCCACATTAAGTCCACCCTCAAACTTTCTAGCCTTTTTATAATCAGTATCTACCATGTGTGTGGTGCATAGCGAGCGAGCTCGGTGAACTTAGCTTCGTATTCTGCTACTGACACGGTACCATGCTTTAATTTCTCAAATTCAGTTACTTTACGGTCTCAGACACATTGAGGAAAGTATTTATCATAAAATGCTTCCTTGAATTGAGCCCAAATCATAGCATTATTATCTTCACGCACAAGCGTCCACCACTGCCTTGCCTCTTCTTGTAAGGTAAAGGTAGCTAACAACACTTTTTGTGCCTTAGAACATGGGAACACTTCAAATAGCTTTTCAATTTCTAGGATCCTTGCTTCAGCTTTTAGGAGTTCCAATCTTTCCTGGAATGTCGGTGGCTTCATTTTATTAAATTTCTGCGTTAAAGCAATCACATCATCATTGGCATTTGGTTCAGGCTGCACTAGTAGCGGACGAGGAGGTGGGGGTTATTGATTCTGTTGTTGTCTTAGAGCCTCACTCAATAATTCAACCATTCTTTCTAGTCTTGCAATTCTTGTTTCTGAGAACTCAGTTTCATCTATACTTCTTGAATTCTCCATTGTACTATATAAAACATAATAATAATAATAAATATAGGAAAGATGGTTTCATATTCAAGTACATTGCTTCATATATATATCTATATATATATATATCATATCCACACACACTTATTTATGCTCATGCAATGTCCTAATTGCTTTTCTAGGACATCCTATAGCTCATTTGGACATGTATATATGGTATAACTTGTGCTTTGATACCACTCTGTCACGACCCAAACCCGCCCCTATAGGTTTAGTGCCGTAACCGGCCAGTAATCCGTGATTACCAAAGGCTTGTTTAACAATAATGACTATATTACAATATAAAAGGGACTGGCAGAAGCCAAGAAATAAAATGAGAATGTCCAATGAGCTGTGAGGACCTAAATGAAAAATAAACTTTTATATACATAGCCATATTCATAACCATTTATGCCATAATCATATATATACAAGACAATATGCAAGTTAGGGAATTAATCCCATCATCAAAGACAATGTAAACAAAAGTCTTAAACATTTTTTACACTTAGCAAGATCAAAAGGGTGAATTTGAACCACCCAAAAAGCCTTGACGCATGAAATTCGGAACCTCGCTATGAGGCACAATAGCTGGCTTAACAAAACAAAAGTTTGGGTCGGTGCCACTAACTTTGGTCCGGTGCTCGATCACCTACATATATATAATAAGCTGTGAGCTAAAGCCCAGTGAATAACAGATGTGTAAAGAGGTTAAGAATGATGTCCATACAGTCTTTGAAACAATCGATTATCAATAGCACATTTTCAATCAATATTTTTTGTCAATCAAACGTTTAATCGTTCACTTCAATCAGTTCATGCTCATATAGGTCATATGTGGTACATCTAATAGCAACAATACAATAGGTTTTAAAGACCAAACAATAAATTAATGGCCATCAAACAATAACAATAGTTCCAAGATTTGGAATTGATAGAGATCTCTGTAACAATAGTGATATCAATAACAATAACAATAACAATATGCTATGGATACCATGAATACAATTCAAAAAAGGATCATCATTCAACCAATAAAAGCAACCGTTTAGAAACAATATAATTTATCATTCAAAAAATAAATACAATTTGAACATATCTTTATAACGTCGTTACTCATAGTTGGTTCCAAAGCAAACAGATAGAGTAGGCGATTCAGATGTCTTGTGGTGTGCGACCTACACAGTTACAGAATGAACATGTACTGAATTACACACCCAGAATCATCAACTTAATTCCCTTCTTGTTTTTTTGTTTTTTTTATCTTGCTGTGTTTTCACTTCTTATCCTCATTATGATGTCTTAATCTTGACTTAAGAATGCGTAGGATGCATTGAGGATCCTAAAATGCACTTGGAAACATTTAACAAAACTTGTTGAAAACAGTGGTCTCGCTCGAGTGGACGTGCTAAAATGTGAGTGGTCACTCAAGCGCAACTTCCTTTGCTCGAGCAGTCGGCAAACACTGCAAAAGTACTAATTCCTTGATTTTTCCGCTCAACGCTCACTCGAGTGTAAGACTCAGGTCCTCGCTCGAGCGCAACTATTGTCTCTCGAGTGGTATGCAAAACATGTAATCATCTGGGAGCATGCATTTTACGCTCTAGCGAGCTTCCGGTCGCTCGAGCGGAAATGCGAAAACAAGGGTGGTCGCTCGAGTAGAATCTGTCGCTCGAGCGAAGATGTCGAATTCTAGGATTTCCATATTCACCTCCCGAGCTTCAAACTCAAAACTAATACTTCAAAACCCATGCTTTGGGGTCAAAAACTTGTGAAAACGTGTCTAAACTTGTCAAACATCACGAATTCAAAACCATTTTGCCAAAATCAAAATCCAAAAGCATGCCAATTGAACCAAACCAAACTTAAAAGTATGAAAACATAACATGCATGTGATGGTGTAAGTCCAATGCTTCCAAAAACATGAACAATTGAAGGAATACAAGTGAAACCAAGTTCAAGTCTTCAAGGTATGCATATAAAGCCTCATGCACATGGAAAATTCTTTGACTTCAACTTCAAAAGCTTGGAAATTATGCATGCATGTGTGGATTGTTCATCATTTCTACCTCCTTAGCCCAATACTCATGTTTAACTACCTCAATCTCTGAATTCAGCCACTAATGTCTAGAATGTAAAACCTAAAGACAAAATTCTCACCTAGAATCTTCAATTCTTTGAGGTTTAGGGATGATTTGAGCAACTCTCCAATCTCCAAGCAATTTTCCTACCAAGCTTCAAGGTTTGGTCTCAACTCTTGCCTTCTCTCTCTCACATTTTTTTATTCTTCAAGGAAGTTTAGTATGAGAGTGTAGAGTGAACTAATGAGTTCATTTGGGCCTTATATAGACTTGACTTAATGAGGCTTAATTAAAGCTAATCAATTGGACATCAATGATTCTAATTTAATCGTTCCGAATTAAATTTCAATCAAACCTACCATAAAATTCCAAAAATTCTAATTAACAAGGAAATTAAGTCAATTTCGCAATTGGATGCCGATAAGGCCCTCAATTGGCAAAACAACGCAGAAATACAGACAGATATTCCTACTACGAACAGATAAAAACTCAAATAATGCAAATCACATGCAATTAACTCAAGATTTCATCTTAATTACACCAAATTAAATTATACTAAGATGAATTAGGTTATAATTCCTATCCTATGATTTAATTCTAACTTGTTAACATTAATGGATTAGACAGGTTTAATATTCACGTCAACCTATCTCTTCGCAATAACACAATTCAAGTAATCACATGGCATAACAATAACACTTAATACCACACAATCACATAATTAACAATAAACACATAATCAATTTAATCAATTTGCTTAATTAAGGAGGTGGTTGTCACACTCAATGTTCTCATAGATACAGGAGATACAATCAACTCATGTTAATGAAATGCCATACCAAAAGAAAAATGGACATTAATGAAATATCCAATTTTGTTTACTCGAATTGATGGCAACCATACTTCCATACAATTCAAGGCTAAAAATATAGCTATTTGGTTAAATGATAGCAAGTTCATTATATCAAGAATTATATGTTTTCCTTATATGCATGGAGATTTCCTTTTTGGAAATAATTTTATATATAAATACCTTCCAATGCAAATACTAGAAAAGCCATTTTATTAAACATAAACAATGTCTTAATTCATATTCTATTGTTCGAACAACATAAATATATTTGTGATAACGAGTTTGCGCCCATTCTACATGGTGATTTAACTCCCATCATTAAAACTATTGATGAATCACATTAGATTTATAAAATTCTAGAAGAAAATTTTAGTAAAAATCCATTAAAACTATCGTAATGTAGCTCGCATTATTGTAGTTTAAAATTGAAATATCCTAATGTTATCATTAGAGTAAGACCAATGATCTATACTAGATAAGATATAGATGAATTTGATATTCAACTTCAAGACCTTTTAGATAAAAAGTTAATTGAAGAAACTAAAAGCCCTCACTCTAGTCCAGTTTTTATCGTAAGAAACCATGTCGAAATTAAAAGAGGAAAAACCAGAATGGTAGTCAACTATAAATGGCTAAATCTAAATGTAGAATTCAATGGATATTTTATTCTAAGAAAAGATGTTTTGATCAACTTAACGAAAGGATCAAAAATCTTTAGCAAATTTGATTGTAAGAGTGGATTTTGGCAAATTTAATTGACTGAATAGTCAAAAAAATTGACAGCTTTTTGTACACCTAGAGGACATTACCACTGAAATGTTATGCCTTTTGGGTTAAATATAGCACCACGGGTATTTCAACGGTGGATGGATACAATCTTAAAGATTGTTGTGTAGTTTATATTAATGATATACTTAACTTCTCCAAAACCCGGGAGGAGCATAAGAAACATTTAAAATTACTTTGTGAAAAATTCCAAAAATATGGAATTATTTTGTCACCAAAAAAGATTGAACCAGAAAAAGAATCAATTGAATTTTTGGGAATAATTTTAGACCAGAAAGGCTTAAAATTACAGGAGCATATTTTGTCCAAAATACGAGATTTTCCTGATACTCTTGAAAATATAACACAATTACAAAGTTTATTAGGTATTTTAAATTATGGACGAAATTTTATCAAAAATATTCAAAAATAGAAATTCCTTGGTTAACCAAATTAAGAAAAAAAATATATTATTTTCAAATGGACAGCAGATGATGTTGCTTTAATTAAACAAATTAATGAAAATGTTAAAACTTTACTAGACATTTATCTTTCTAAAACAGATGATAAATTAATTTTAGAAATAGATGCCTCAGAAGCATGCTTTGGATGTATTCTTAAAGCAATACCAAGTAAATTATGGCATGCTAAAGAGATACCTTTATCAGAGAATGGGATTAGACCAAGAAAAAATTCAATACCCATAAAATTACAAAAAGGAGAACCATGTGGATATAATTCTGGAACATTTAAACCAAATGAACAGAAATATATTATTTTTGAAAAAGAATTACCAACAATAAAATTGACTATAAAAAGTTTTCATATTTATTTAGCCCCAAAAATTTTTATTATACACACTAATAATAAGGCAGTAAGAGATTTCTTGATCAATAAAAAACCTATTGAGCAAGGAAGAAGATTAGCTTGGTATAATAAAATTTCTAAATATTTTTTTGAGGTAGAACATCTTAAAGGTACTAACAATTTTCTTGCAGATTTTCTTAGTAGGAATTGTTTTTTAGAAAATTAAATTACTAAAAAATAATTTTAATTTTTGTAGAAGACCTCTAGACTAAGAGGAAAAAATGAACAAGGGTAAACAAGCCACAAAAGGAGATTGGGTGACAATTGCTAAAAAAGCAATCCCCTGACAAGAAAAGTTTATGTTGTGTTTGCAGGAAGACAACCCGGAATTTACACAGAATGGAATGATTGCAATAAGCAAGTTTGCGGATTTCCAGGAGCTAGTTTTAAATCCTATGATAGAATGACCAAAGCTAAAAAAGCTTTTTATAGTGCACCAACTATGCCCGTTTATCAAAATATTTTTTGTCAAATGAGACCTAACCTAGTTCCAACCAGTATTCAGACATCTAAACCAGATGAATCTGAAATAAAAGATTTTTTCAACCCTGGTATATCCAGAGAAATTTATACAGAACTCAATGGAGTTTGGAAAACTCACATTGTAGACAACAAAGTAAAATTTCAAAAACACATGGGTGTTCTAGCCAACAAATTAACTGAACAAACAGTTAAGTTAAAAGATTTACAAAACCTTTGTTTCGATATCCTTAAACAAATGAATTGGAATGAAGATTTTAATTTTAAAAAATAAACAATTTTCTTCAGCTATCAAACCTCATATCAGATGAGTTTTCTGATCTAGTTTTTGAACAAATAAAAAGAATTTGTCTTTTTGAAAAAGTAAGGACTTTGCTTCCAAAAGAAAATTTTCTTTTAATAAAAAATCAAGTTGAGGATTATCGTGATAAGATTAGACAAAACTTAGAACGATCCTATGATAAATTAAATTTTAAAGATGGAATTCCCAAAATAAACATTATGGCAAATCATGACATGTGGTTTTTTGAAGATATAGATTGGGGAATAACTAATCAATTTATTTTCCAAATTTTAGATCCAATCTAATGGATAGAATATCCAATGATCATTAAAACAATGCTCTCATGAGTAGTAAAAGGCTTCTGATGGAGTAAATATTTTACTTTTTGAATCTCTAGCATAGTCGGTTGGCGAGAATGAGAACATTTTTTCCAACAACATCAAATTTGGTATCTCAAAGAAACTGAAGATTTCGAATTTGAAGATGACTATTTGGATGAAGAGCACCAGAGGGGGAGATCGGAAAATATTCAAAAACTTCGTTTAATAGAATATTGGATAGACAATCTAATAACTGTTTCACAAGTAGCTTCTAATATCCATGGCTTAGCATAGTTGCCATTCATGGTCACAGATTGTAGAATACTATTTGTAACTCATTTTCCCATAATATATCAAAGGTCTCCTACATAAATTAATGAGGCTCTTGACATGTTATTAAATCTCAAAAAGAGAAATAATTTGGATCTTCTGTTGGAACTAGGCATGACCACGAATGATGTAGAATAATTTCGAAATGAGCAATACAATCAAGTTCCTAATTCCCCTCCATCAAAGACTGATGAAGAATATCACAATCTTGTAAACATGATGGAAGCACAGTGGACACCACTATCACATGCAGTTGTCTCATGATCAACTCCAATCTTATTCAAGACACGTAGAGCAACCTGCATTATTATGCAGAAAGTGGTCAGACAAATCCTTTCAGCTGATGCTACATGACAAATAAGATCAACCAAATCTTATCTATATCAGTCTATCTCTTTGAACCACGAGAAGGAAAAACAGTGTATATAATTGTGATTTTTCAAAAGATGGCAAATAATTGTAGTTTTTCATTTATGTTTCTAAGGATTTTTTTTGTTTGTTGTATTTATTTTTGTGGAAACTCTGTGTAAGCTTATGCCTAGGCATGTAGAATTTTGTATGGTAACTTTGTGTAAGCCTATGCCTAGACATGTAGAATTTTGTACAAAGGTGCAAGGTTTTCAGACTTATAGGTGTTGTAAATTTCAAAAAATTAGATATGCAATAACTCTAGATAGACTTTTTGGATTAGGATAACTTTTTGGTTTTTGTTTGTATCTATAAGATGTGTTCTATAAATTGGCATTCAGGCCAACAATTAAATGAATGTAAATTCTCACCATCTCTTTGTTGCCTACTTCGTTGCCTAACTTTTCTAACTTCTCTTAACTCCATAAAATAGTAGAATAAAAATAGTAGAAAGCTCATTTCCAACGTGATTCATCAATAGATTTTAGTTTAGAAAATGTTTTTTTTTACTTTTCAAAAATGAAAAACATTTTCCTCCCAAATGACTTTGTTTTCCATTGATCATGAAAAACGAAAATGTTGTTCATTTACTTGTGTTTTCTATCGTATCAAACATTAAAAAATACATAAAATATTTTTGAAAAAAGTTTTCTACCTAAACAATCAAAGCATTAGTTTGTCTATATAATTTATTAATAAGATTTTAACGAATCGAATATGGATTGAGTTCAAATAACTTATTTTGTAACTGATATAGCTTAGTTTTCTGCCCTAAACTTCAAACCTAATTTCATCCGCACAAAAAAAAAAAAAAAAAAAAAAAAACCCGTAGAATTTAATTAGTTTGGACTTGTAAAATAGTCAAAAATAAAAAGTTGTTAGGACCAGTGGTTACATGGACATGTGAGCACCTAACAAGCTATTAGATTTCCTTTTATTTTTATTTTTATTTTTTATTTTGAATATTATGAAAGTTGCAATTATATATGTCACTCTCGTCTTGAGTGATAGTCCAAGGCCTGGTGGCGTATTCAATTTCATTTTTAATATAAAAATTCATGGTATCTAAACCTGCTCCAATTTGCTGTCACTTCTATGCTTTTTGTTTTTATTTATAATAATCCAATTTAGATTTGATTGGACTATGAACAAAGAAATTAATTATATAATAAACATAAAATATATATAAATTGATAAAATTTGTTAATGAAATCAACATTTAAACAGTTTTATCCAGCCACTTCTAACGTTGTTTGAGAAAATGCTCGTCTTGTGTTAAGTACAATTAAAAAAAATCAACAAAAAATGGATTGATTCGGTTAAAAAATATTTTTTACTTTTTAAATATATATATATATATATTTTTTTGACTTGGGGAATTTTTAGATGTTAAAGTTAGTTTGTTGGTTAAAAATAAACCTATAAAAAAGCTAGCTTATTTGGACATTTTTAAATTTTTGACTTTCTAACGACCTTTTAGATTGACTAAAGTAAAAAATGAGTTCATTTTTTTTTTTTTTTTTTTCATATAGCAAAATAGACTTTTTATGCAAAAAATGCTTTCCGCAAAATGTTTCCTAAACAAACAGAGCATTAAAGCAATTTCTTTTTGGTTTGAAAATTTGGCATCTTCTTGAATTGTCCATCGAGCATAACTTGCAAGAAAACATTTGTGTGTGTTTATTTGTTTATACCAATCGATATAGATGTTCAAATATTGTTTTTCTTTTGGTCCATCAACGTTCCAACATTTTATAGAAAGATGAGAAAGTCTAAGATGCACGGTGAAATTTTACATGATAAGACATACATGTAAAATAAAGAGTAGGTTTACATTTGTGTCACATTTTATAAAAAGGTTTAGATTCTCACAAATTGACTATTTAACTTGAAGTGTAATTGGGTTTAATGGGCTTTGTGAAAGGTGAAATTATTTTTACAGGGAAAGCGAGATGATGCGTTCAATCCTTTACATTTTGTAAAGAGAAACCAAACGTTGGTGATCACTCCCGACTAAGGTTGGTTGGGAGGACCCTTTGACGATCAAGTCAGTACACTGATCGGCCATAGTGAATAAATATAAGAGGAAATATTTCTAAAGTAGAAATTGATTCAGACCGAATATAATTGGGTTAGATTGGATTTGCCCACTGGTCTCCTTGTGCTTCGTTAGCTTACCCATTTATAGCTATTTTGGCTCAAAACTCATCCGTTAGATCTTGTTTTGATCGAAGGGTTCTGCCCACATCTGGCTTTTGGTCGGGCAACTTGCCAAGTGTGTCTTCTCCTTGATCGTTGGATCTTTGGCGCCTAGAGGACTTGGATGATGTCTGATGTTAGTGGCCAACTCGCCGAGCATTACGTCCGTAGAATTAAATTGATTGGATGGCTCTACCTCCTACTAGGTCCAGCTTATGCCCTAGTCTTGTCTGTTCTACATTCGTCACCGTTGGATCGATGCCCCTCCCTTATTTTATAGATTTACCTTCTAGAAGTTTATCTTTTATATTTGTTTGTCCCTTTACGCGACTTGATTGGATGCCAAGTTGTTGCTAGCTGTTCTTCGTGGGCTCCGGGTTTGGACTTACCACTTTTGTCTTGGGTTAGCATGATTGGATTTGGGCCTAGGCTCATATTTTTTTCCTTCACAGGCATGTTTTGGGACAGCCTTCAATGATTCGAATTGTTCACTTTTTAGGATTCATTAGGCTTATCAATAAAAAGAGAGGTCATCCTCAGCTGTCATAACCAAAACTAACACTTTATCACTTGTAAAATTCTCTTTCACCAAGAAAAGATATTGTCTGCTGCTCAAACCACAAGAAAGGTAAGCAAGTCTTAATGGAAAACCTCCCTCAAACTCAGTTCTATGTTTAAACTTCTGAAACTCATCTCTGTTATCTACATCTTGATTGCTTATTCTAAAAAAAGGCTTGAACTTTCAGCTACTTTTGCTATCATAATTGATTTGGTTCTGGTAATCTCTCTCTTTATATACTCTTATTTATTTATTTATTCATTTTAATCTATTCCATTTTAAAGTTGTTTTATGCTCATAGATATCATTTCTGTTTGGAAAATGACTGCTGTTTTGAGGACTTGTCTTTGAGCTTCTCAAAGACATGTTTGGACGTAAGGTAGTGTTTTGGTTCATTGGAATGAAAGTAGAATAGAATAAAAGATTATTCTTCTGCCTCCTTATGGAATGACTATTCACTTATAATAGAAATTGGTGATATCATTTGTAGTACATTTTTCATCATTTTTAGTGAACCAAACATGAGGATGGAATGATCATTTCATTCCATTTTATTCTAGTAAATCAAATACAACATAAGGGTTAGTTGAATGGTAAGTTGAGTCGTGATAAGCGTTTTAGAAACTATTTTATGAGTTTGAGAATCTCATGAATCTTGATCCTCTTGGGACTATGCCCAAGGCTTGCGCCTGTATGTATGGAACAGGGGAACTACATGTACCCGAGAACTAGTTGAACAAAGTCCTGGATACCCTTCTTACCCAAACAAAAAGTTTATGACCATAGTGAGAGTTTTCATCAACCGCTAGCTCGACAACCAATTGGGACTAGTTAAATTGACTAAAATCCTTACACGTTACAAGACGGTCAAGCGTTCAAGTCTTACCATAAGCAAGATCTTCTTGATCCAACCTCCAATGTACCCAAAAAAAAAAGAAGAGAGATTTTCATCAATATGACTAATGATTGGGAATATGAACAATGAATTTGGGAAAACTTTAGGGCATTTTAAGACCATAAAGTCAGAATTGAGGTGAAGGACAGCTTTTTCACCAATTTGTTGGTTACCAATTTTTTCAGTCTGAAGATTGGACATTTTGCAAGTTTCGTTAACTTTCTTGTTTCCTTCTATGTCTTACATGTGTTCATCACCCAAATTTGAATCTCTCTTGTACACATTACACTCTTTCTCTCTTTCCACAAATAGGCAAGTATTGGCCACTCCAAGGACTAGTTTGGCATGGAAAAAACTGATTCTAGCAAGTTGAACAAACTATTAGCCTGTTCCCTCAAAAACAAACTGCGCCACGAATCTCCATCCCTCTCCGAGAATTGCATCTTTAGAGTCCTTGGAACACTCAGACAACACAATGAGAGCATTTATGAGCCCAAAATAGTCTCCATTGGCCCTTATCACCGTGGCAAAAACAGACTTGCACCGATGGAGAACATAAAACTATGGTACTTGGACACCCTCCTAGCCCAGCTACCCCTTCCTCCAGAGGAAACCTTGCATCAATTAATAGAATGCATTCGCGAACTAGCGAAAAGAACAATCAACAGTTATGCAGAAAGGGTTGACATGAGCGGAGATGAGCTCGTGGAAATGATGATCGTTGATGGATGCTTTTTACTAGAGCTTTTTAGAAGAGACGTGTGGTTAGTCCCTTGAGACAACGATGACCCTATATTCAACACATCCTAGATGCATGAAAATCTCTACCACGACTTGATTTTGCTCGAAAATCAGATTCCTTGGTTTGTTTTGCACTGTCTGTTTCATCTAACTGTGTCAGTTCATGAACAAGAAACAAGTCTCCTAATCGTGCTTGTCCTAAAATTCTTCAAAACAACGATGCTGATGACAGTTCCAGCAGAGTTAAAATCAAGAGGCCACGAAATCAAGAATATTTTGGACTTAATCCGGTGTAGTTTGCTGTCATCGTCTGAAAATACCAAACCAACAAATACAAGCTGGGAACTTTTCTCTCCGGTAACAGAACTCCTATGGGTAAGGGTGTTCAGCTCTGGTTCAGTTTCACGATTCTAAGCTAGAAAATTCATCGCTATATATCTAAACTACGTAGTTCAATAGAAAATGATTCTATCTATGCAAGTTTTTCAAAAATTACCTAATAAGCATACTTCAACTTTTTAAAATATTCTCCAAACTAACTTTTAAAATTTGTTAAAACAAAACAGATTCTTCAATAATTACTATAAAAATGCAATTTTAAATTATATAAGAAGGGTAAAAATCATATAAATAATGGCAAAAAAAAACTAAGTGCTTTTGTTAATAGGATGAATGGAGGCATCATCGAGGTTAGAATGAGATTGAGGTTAGAAGAAGTCAATGAGAAGAGAAATAATTACCTTGTAGAACAATCTGTACATAGTAAAATTAATAAAAACATTGAATCGTTTGGTTTAGTTTTATTCGATTCTTTTGAAACCTAATCTAGAAACTGAATTGTAATCGACGGTTCTTAATTTTTTGATACCAGAACCAATTGTCCCCTCAAAAAACTGGTTTGGACTAGTTCAGATTGGTTAAATGATGGTTTGACTGGTTTTTTTAACACCCCTGACCTACAGGCGGGAGTCCAATTCAAGAAGGGTCCCCTGACGACCTCCTCTGAACATCAAGTTTCGCAATGGCATGTTTGAAATCCCACCAATAAAGATCCGGGGAAACTCTGAATCCCTTTTTCGCAACCTCATAGCGTACGAGCAGTGCGATCACCAGTGCACCGACAAGTTCACATCCTATGCAGTGTTCTTGGACTGACTAATCAACACAAGCAAAGATGCAGATTTGCTCTATGACAAGAGAATTGTAGTGCTTGCTTTGAGCACCGAAGATGTGTCCATTCTCTTCAATGGACTCCAGTGACATTCTTGTCTATGATTTTTACTATGGTGGTGTGTCTATGGAGGTGAATCAATATTACAGGTCTCAGTGGCCTAGGTGGAGTGCAATTCTCAAACGTGATTACTTTAACAATCCATGGTCTATTGCTTCTTTTATTGCTGCTATTGTAATGCTTGTTTTTACTTTTTTACAGACCCTTTTTATCATTCTGTCTTGCCTGAAAAACATCTCTTACTGTGATTTTTCAATATAGGTAATAATTGCAATGCTTGTTATTGTGTCAAATTGTTCTTCCTTGTCATTGTGGTTGCAAGAAAAACTGGTAGAACCAATAGATAAGTGAGTAATACCACACATTTTGTAATAAAGGTTAGGAAAAGGAAGGTATTTATAGTGCAGCCCCACCTTTTGTCAATTTCAAGTGTAAGATGAATAGGGTACATACCACTATAAAATTTCACATTGTCCAATGATCATAATGGGGGTGTATTTGTTTGGATGGATTGGATAAAAAGATATTGGAATTCATCGGACTGTTACTCTGGGATACATTGTCCCCAGACCATAGTTAGACTAGATTTGTATCGTATGTTTATTTAGTCATAGGATTAGATGTCTGGATTGAACTATTCTATTGAATACTATGTCAGATATTATGGTGAACGATAACTGCTCAAATGACTATTTTATCCTTTTCAATTATTTACTATGTAATAGTAATATTAAACATATCTTTAATATTTTAATTATTTTTAGCTAGAATAAATAAAAATTTATTTTATTTTATTTTATTTTTTGCACAATTAAATAAATTTATTTTTAAAAAATTAAATAAATTAAATATCAATAAAAATATATGTTATTTTTTAATTAAAATTTTAAATAAATTTATTTTAAAAAATAATAATAATTAAATAATTAAATTAAATAAAATATCTATTAAAATTTAAATAATGACATTAAATAAAATATAAACAAAATTTTAAAATAAAACATTAATAAAATATCTATAAAAAAATATTTTAAAAAATTAAATAAATAAAATATCAATAAAAATTAAATAAATTTATTTTATTTTTAAATTGAGACATTTAAATTTTACAAAATATAATACATAATTAAATAGTAAAGAGTCAAAATTGTCATTTCATCACCTAATCCCACATCCTCCCTTATCTCTCCATTTGTGTCCCACCCCCCCATGGGACACAATAGTCCAACATATTTGGGACTAATAGTCTAGAGCAACAATTTTGAACCGAACAATGGACTATTAGTCTAGAGGGACTATTAGTCCAATCTCATGCCTCAATCACTAAAAACAAACACCACCATAATATACTAGAAAGTTATTATTATTATTATTATTATTATTATTATTATTATTATTATATGTGTGTGTCCATATTTCGTTATCAGAAAATGTAGTGAAACCCTCTCCACTGATCGATACAAATGTTTAACATTGTTTTTTGTGTAAATTATATTTTGTACAACGATTATTTGACTCCAATTTTACTTTAATATTCTTTATTGTTTTAATTTGAACAAATGGCCTAAACTTTAAGTGTCTAAATTTTCTACATGTATTCCTTATATAACCAAGACGTGTTAAAAAATCTTGAATTGTAACATCTAATTTGGAAGAAATGACTAAACTAAAATTGGATCTAAAATTTAGAGTTAATATTGTTAAAATTAAAACAATAAGGACTAAAATAAAATTTAGATCAAATTATAAGGTGAAAAGCATAATTATCTCTTTTTTTTATTGGTACATAAATGTTCCTACATTCTATAGAAAGAGTGGTCATCGTATCCAAAACTCAAATTTCATTCACTTGTCTGAAAATTCACTTTTACCAACACAGGTAAGTCCTAATGAGAAGCCTCTCTCAAAGTCCATTATGTGTTTAAACTTGTGTAACTCATCTCTGTTCTCTAAATCTTTGATTGCTTATTCTTAAAAAAAAAAAAAAAAAAAAAGAAAAAAAAAAGGCTTGTACTTTCAGCCACTTTTGCTCTAATAATTGGATGGGTTTTGATTTGTGGCACTAAATTGGGGGCACTAATACCCCTAATTTCCATATAAGGCAAAAAAAAAATAAAAATAAACAAACAAAACAGTTACTCAGAATGGAAATTAGGGGCATTAGTGCCTCCCAATTTAGTGCCACAAAACATTTTCCTAATTGGATTTGGTTCTTCTGGTAATCTTTCTCTTTAAATCGGGTGCCTCTATTTATACACCACTTTATCTCTCAAAGCAAACAATTAATTAATTATTTTTTTATTACAATGCTAACCTTAAGTGAAATGACTATAGAGGACAAGTTATGATACACACCATTTGTATATTTACCATAAAGGACAATAATGAATATAATATAAATCATCAATTTCAAACTTCTTCCTTACGTATCTTCTTTGTCAAGAATACAAAAACCCTAAAACCAAAACCAAAAACTCTTCAACAAATAATAAAAAATATAGTATTATTGAAGATTTTGAATGGATTCAACCAAGGATGCATCTGGCAACTTTGATTCGCAACAATGGAGCAAGGAAGAGGTTATTTTTTTTTGTTGTTTTTGTTTTCGTTTTCGTTACTTGCTAAGTGGTAAATAGTTGGTACAGTTCGGGTAACCAGAGGTGGATATTATGCCTTTGTTCAACATACTATGGTCGAACAAAATGTCTTTGTTCAACATATTACGGTCGAACAAAGTGCTTTTGTTCAACATACTACCGTCGAACAAATTGTCTTTGTTCAACATATTACAGTCGAACAATGTGCTTTTGTTCAACATACTACCATCAAACAAAATGTCTTTGTTCAACATATTACAGTCGAACAAAGTGCTTTTGTTCAACATACTACTGTTGAACAAAATGTTTCATTCTTCGTATATTCGGTTAGCAAAAATCGAGCAATTTCATTTAATTCGACTCTGTACTACCGAACATTTATAATTTTTTTTTTTCCTAGAACAGAACAGTTCACCGGTTGAACTGAGAATGGAGGGGGGAAGATGGACGAAGGTGGGTGTGTGGGGGGTGTGTGAGTGAGTGAGGGTAAATATGGGAGTTTGTGTGTATATTGTTGTGGGTGTGTGTGTGAGTAAGGATAAATATGTAAATTTATGGTGTGTGGTGAGCAAAATATATATTTATTAAATTATTAAAGGTGTGTTTTTAGAAATGGTTTGTCTTGAGATAAATTATGGTGTGTACATAGAGGCACCCCTTTAAATCCTCTTTTTTGAAGTTACATTTTAAAGTTGTTTTTCATATGCTCATAGATGAATTGGGATAAAGTTCAGGTGTATGTCAACCCTAAGGGTTAGCTGAATGGCAAGTTTAGTCGTGATAAGCATCGTAGAAACTACGTCACGAGTTTGAATCTCATGAATCTTGATCCCCTTCATCCACTTCCTAGGCTTGTACCGAGTATGTGTATGGAATAGAACATGTATCCTAGAACTAGTTGAGTGAAGTCTCGAAAATGATTCTATCTATGCAAGTTTTTCAAAAATTACCTAATAAGCATACTTCAACTTTTTAAAATATTCTCCAAACTAACTCTTAAAATTTATTAAAACAAAACAGATTCTTCAATAATTACTACAAAAATGCAATTTTCAATTATATAAGAAGGGTAAAAATCATATAAATAATACGGAGTGCTTTTGTTAATAGGATGAATGAAGGCATCATCTACGTTAGAATGAGATTGAGGTTAGAAGAAGTCAATGAGAAGAAAAGTAAGTACCTTGTAGAAAATTCTATACATAATAAAATTAATAAAAACATCGAATGGTTCGGTTTAGTTTTATTCGATTCTTTCGAAACTTAATCTAGAAACTGAACTGCAATTGATGGTTCTTAATTTTTTGATACCAGAACCAATTGTCCCCTCAAAAAACTGGTTTGAACTAGTTCAGATTGGTTAAATTATGGTTTGACCGGTTTTTTTAACACCCCTGACCTACAGGCCGGAGTCCAATTCAAGAAGGGTCCTCTTGACGACCTCCTGAACATCAAGTTTTGCAATGGCATGTTTTAAATCCCACCAATAAAGATCCGGGGAAACTCTGAATCCCCTTTTCGCAACCTCATAGCGTACGAGCAGTGTGATCGCCAGTGCACCGACAAATTCACATCCTATGCAGTGTTCTTGGACTGCCTAATCAACACAAGCAAAGATGCAGATTTGCTCTGTGACAAGAGAGTTGTAGTGCTTACTTTGAGCACTGAAGATGTGTCCATTCTCTTCAATGGACTCTACAGTGACACTCTTGTCTATGATTTTTACTATGGTGGTGTGTCTATGGAGGTGAATCAATATTACAGGTCTCGGTGGCCTAGGTGGAGAGCAATTCTCAAACGTGATTACTTTAACAATCCATGGTCTATTGCTTCTTTTATTGCTGCTATTGTAATGCTTGTTTTTACTTTTTTACAGACCCTTTTTTACCATTCTGTAAAAACATCTCTTACTAAGAGATCATGCTCATCAATAGTGTGATTTTGCAATATATGTAATAATTGCAATTATTATGGTTGCAAGAAAAACTGGTAGAACCAATAGATAAGTGATTAATACTACACATTTGGTAATAAAGGTTATGGTGCCGCCTCCCTTCTGTCAATTTTAAGTATAAGATGTATATGGTACACACCATTATAAAATTTCTCACTGTCCAATGATCATAATGTGCAAGAAAGTTATTTTTATTATTATACATGTGTCCTTATTTCTTTCTCAGAAAATATTGTGACACCCCCTCTACTGATCGACACAAATGTTAGACATTCTTTTTTGTGTGAACTATATTTTTTACAATGATTATTTGACTCCAATTTTACTTTAATATTCCTTATTGTTTTAATTTGAACAAATGGCCTAAACTTTAAGTATCTAAATTTTCTAAACGTATTCCTCGTATGACCAACACGTGTCAAAAAATCATGAATTGTAACATCTAATTTGGACAAAATGACTAAACTAAAACTGGATCTAAAATTTAGAGTTACTATTTTTGAAATTGAAATAACAAGGACTAAAATAAAATTTAGATCAAATTATAGGGTGAAAAGTATAATTATCTCTTTTTTTTATTTGTACATAAATGTTCCTACATTTTATAGAAAGAGTGGTCATCCTCAGAGGCCATCATATCCAAAACTCAAATTCCATTCACTTGTCTGAAAATTCACTTTCACCAACAAAGGTAAGTCTTAATGTGAAGCCTCTCTCAAACTCCATTATGTGTTTAAACCTGTGTAACTCATCTCTGTTATCTAAATCTTTGATTGCTTATTCTGAAAAAAAAAACTTGTGCTTTCAGCCAGTTCTGCTCTAATAATTGGATTTGGTTCTTCTGGTAATCTTCCTCTTTAAATCCTCTTTTTTGAGGTTACATTTTAAAGTTGTTTTTCATTTGCTCATAGATGAATTGGGAAAGTTCAGGTGTATGTCAACCCTAACGCTGTGTTTGGTTGGGGAATTTAGGGTGGGATTTGGAAAGCAAAAGGGAAAAGGTGTGTGAAACTAGGTGAAATTTAGATGTATTTTATTCACATTTCACCTATCTTTTCCATTTCTCTTTCCAAATCCCTCCTCAAATCCTACAACCAAACACAGCATAAGGGTTTTAGTCGTGACGAGCATCGTAGAAACTCTGTCATGAGTTTGAATCTCATGAATCTTGATCCCCTTCAGCCACTTCCTAGGCTTGTACCGAGTATGTGTATGGAACAGAACAGCATATATCCTAGAACTAGTTGAGTGAAGTCTCGAATACCTTTTGATGCAGGATGATTAGATACAGTCTGTGAGTACTGTAAAACAGTCTTTCTGTGGGTTTTTATTGTTGCTTAATGCTGAAAATCAATAGGAATTTTAGGATTTCAAGTGATGAATGGAATGAACTAGGTTTAGGATTAATAAACTACGTGAAAGAGATCAAAACAGGGGCTGTTCTGGGTGCCGTGAACAGTATCCGTGAACAGTGGAAGTGCTGAAATTTAAGGAAGAAATAAAAGAAAATAAGAAGATAGGTCTAAGCATCGTACCTAGATTCCATAGGCATTAAGCTTAGGGTTTGATTGCGTCACACAATCCATAAAGAAGCTTCAAAGTTCTTTAACTTTTATAAAATATCAACTCTATTGAATTATTAACATTATATGACTCTATATAGGATTAAGAGACTTCCTAAACCAACTAGAACTAAAATAGGAAACTATCAAAATATCTTTGACTTTCAAAACTAATTTAAGACTAAATAAGAAACAAAAATAAGGACTAATTAAATAATTCGACTCACAAGATGACTCATGGGCGATCCATACAACTCATGTAGGTAAATATAAAATTACCAAAATACGGCTCGCCTAAAAATCCTAGAAACATAAAAATAATCATAAAATAAAACTATAATAATATTAGAAATATGATTATGTATGGCTCCTATTGATTTCTCTTTGAAACAATTCCAATTTCCAAATATCGTCACTTTTTAAAATTTACTCTTTTTTGAGGTTCTTATATTCCGCATCACCTTTGTTACCCAAAAAATAAGGTATACAACCATAGTGAGAATCTTCAATCAAGTGGGGTTATAACTAATTGGTTCAGTTGCTAAAATCATTACACCTCACTAGAAGTTCAATCTTAATAGATTAGCTGAGTGACAAGTTGAACAGTGATAAGTGCTTCAAAAAACTAGATTACAAGTTCAATTGTCATGAAGCGCTTGACTCCTTTGTGACCATCCTTTGACTTGTTCTCGATATTGATAAAGCAGGAAAATTGCAAATCTGACAACTAGTTAGGACAAAGTTTTGACTACCCTTGTAACTAAAAATAAAGTATAGGACCATAGTGAAAGTTTTCATCAAAAATTGGGACTGTTTCAGTTGGCCAAAATCCTTAAACTTGAGATTAAGAGTTCAAATCTTACCATATGCAAAACTGCCCCTCCCTAGACCTCCAATGTACAATATAAAAAATAAAACAAAAAAAATTTCATCAATATATGACCAATAATTGGGAATATCCTCAATAAATTTTGAAAAGCTAAGGGTACTATAAGTCCTCCATAAGGCAAATTTGAGGTGAAGAAAAGTTTCTTCACCAATTTGTTGGTTACTAATTTATCCAGTCTGAAGATTGGACATTTCTGCAAGTCTAGTCAACTCTTCTTCTTTTTTTTAAATATATATATATATCTTGTGTTCATCCCCCAAATTTTAGTCCCTCTTATACACATTGCACTCTTTCTTCTTTCCTCAAACGCGCAAGTATCGGCAATTCTAGGGACTAGTTTGGCATGGAAGAAACTGATTCAAATAAGCAAGTTTCAACAGAAATCGAGTTGAACAAACATCTAGCATGTTCCCTCAGAGACAAGCTGTGTAATGAATCTCCATCCCTCTCCGAGAATTGCATCTTCAAAGTCCCAAGTACACTCAGAAGGCGTAATGAGAGCATTTACAAGCCTAAAATAGTCTCCATTGGCCCTTTTCACTATGGAAAGGAAAGCTGCACCGATGGAGAAAATAAAACTATGGTACTTGCATAGCCTCCTGGCCCGTCTACCGCCTCTTGCCCAAGAAGAAACTTTGCAGCCACTGCTGGAAATTGGGGTTTTTGTGGCGTTTAAAAAACGCCGCTATATCTATCAAAAACGCCGCTAATTCCTTTAGTGGCGTTTAGTACCAAACGCCGAAGCTGCGGCCGTCGCTGTATCTTTGCGACGTTTAAAAACGCCGTGATATTAGTATAGGAGGCGTTTTACGAAACGCCGCCGAATGTCCCACTATACGCTCGCTGACGTCACCAACGATATTTAGCGACGTTTTTGAAACGCCGTGGCATCTGTTTTAAAAATATAACCGTTAATATTGACAGTTTAGAAGGCGTTTGTAAAAACGCCGTCATATCCCCTCTTTTTTTTTTTGAAATTGTACTAATTTTTATTTGATTGAATTAAAAAAATACCTGTAGTAATACTGACATAAAATATTAACTCATTCAAATAATAAAAATGAAACATTAATTCAATTTCTTATTCAATTAATATCCAACTCCCATTCAAATACCTGTAATAAATATAAAACAACTAACATATAAAATAATAACTCCCATTGAAATAACAAATGAAGCATAAAATAATCACTAGACAAAAAATAAAAAGCTCAAAAATGGTTTTAGCGTTATAAACCAAACAATGAGTTTGGTCCATTTACATCCGAACTTCAATACAATGCGCCAACATATGTTTAAAAATAAATAATTAAATTAAATTAAATTAAATGAAAAAAAAAAAAGAAAGAAGAAAGAACAGTCTCAATGAACTCAATATGACTGAACTGTATGTATATGATAGCCACGCAAACATAAATTAAAAAATATAATAAACGAAAGTCATCTAGTATTATCCTTCACTCCCTAATAGAAAAGAAAATCAGAGACAAAATAATTTGGAATAGCAAAATTTTAAGATTTCTATGCTGTTAAGAGAGTCCAAGACCAAGGGGGCTATCATGGATACAATAGTAGGTAACCCTTTTGACTATGGAGAAAGTAATGGCTAGCAAGCATTCAATTACATTATCTGATTTCCCATCTAAATTGTCAATCAATGGTTTTGCAAGTAATCAAAACTCAGTCACGACAAGAGTAAGGGCCTGCATGATACCAAATTAATTGGAATTCATTAGATTTAGATACAGAAGTTGCACGAGGAAACAATAGACAAGGAAATAGGTGGAATAGAATTTAACTTCCATATACAAGATATGAAATTACTGATATATCTTTGAACAATGCAGTCAAAGATTAAAATGGAATTATATCTATTAACAACATAACCTGACATCACAATATTAGACCGTTTTCTAAACCAACTACCCAAATTTCCAAGATGTGCTCCTGTCAAAAAACCTGAGTTTAAGGTAGAAACAAAATGTACAAATACTTCAAGTCAAAGTACCAATCATAATCTTAAATCTCATAGAAAGGGAATAAAAATAGGAATTATGCAATAGACTACAACTTAAATAGATGTAGCACTAATACAGCATTAACACATCATATAATAAGAGAAGACATAAAAATAGATGGTGATGGTCTTCATATCAAATACCAATTGAGTAATTTGATGACAAAAAGCACAAAATCTCCTCTTGAATGGTTGGAAAACCATTTCACGAGAATACAAAAATTTGAAATTAAAACCAAAAGAAAAAACAAAATCCACAACAATTAGAGACCTAATAGCGAGAAAAGATGATTGATCAAAAATAAAAATAAAGAAATAAAGAAAGATTCTTAAATCCATGTAGACTAAGGAATAAGGAGACTTACTGGAGTGGAGCAGATGACAATCTCGCATGTTGAGTATTAGCCCTAAATTTGAGAGCACTTGCCAACAACGCCTAATAAGCAACAAGGGACCTAAACCCACACCCTGCAGTTGAATATTGCGATTCGCTAATCTTGATCACTTGATCGTAATATAATATTAGTACCAGAATAAAGAAGGTAGGGATATCGAATTGTTTAGATTATTTTAGAATGGCGCCAAACTTCATTGTGCCTCATTACAAATCTAAATAGTCCTGTAGTTTAGTGTTTGTTTAGTGTTTGTATCCATAATAAACTCTCCAAGGTCCCAACTCTTAGTTACCATGATGTTTGCTTAGACTAAACTTTGACAATCATATGATTGAATCCTAGTCTTTGGAAGAAAGCAATCAGCTTGTCAATATCTTGAAGAACAATCATCAATTTATCACTATATCTTGATCAATTAAGAACTCAAGAGTGGACACAACTTTAACCAAATCATCCAATAAATTTTTAGTCTAAAGTTCACAATTGCACCACCTACTTGGCAACATCAAACAGAGGATGCAAGCAGCATCATGCTTACAATGCCAACTTCATAAACTCCCACAAATGTCCAGTGTGATAACATGTAGAAACAAGTATAAGACCTTATTGCGCTTGAATGCCACAATAATCTCCACAGAAACCAATTTATCTTAGAAAAGTTGGTCTGTTAGGATGCCGAGCAATATTTACTCTCTGTATGGGAATCAGGTGTGTGTACTAAACTTTTGAAGTCATATCTACTTTTTTTTTATCAATGCATCTAAATCTACTGCAGTGTGACTTAATGTTACATCCCAAACTATGTTGAATTATAGGGTTGCACACTACTTTGTGCTATATTCTTGCAGAAATTTGGTAACTGGCAACTAGGTCATATTTAATTCTGCAAGGAAAAATAAAGGAAATATATGTTACCATTTACATCTTCATTGCGCTTTTAAAAACAAAAAAAAAGCCATAATTCAGATGGGTTTTGCTTTAAGCAATAATGTGCGATCTGGAAATTTTGGTGTTGTTTTTGATCCAATTGTTTCCAAGCATTGGTAATTCGCTTTAAAAAATGGCAAGCGAAGGATATTTGATACATTTCGTACATGGAAAACCATTATGCTATTAATCATCTAAAATCAATAAATAAGCGCCATCCTGAAATAATAATTATTGACAACAATAAGTACCGACAAGAACAAGGTCAAAGTTGTAAAACGAGTATGTCGTGATATGTCTCGTAAAAGATTCACATTTGGATTGTCATCCCCATCATAGAATGAAAGTGATCTATCAGTTCTTACCTTGAAAACAGAAAGTGAACAATTAAAAGTTTGAATGTAAACAACTTTTTCAATTCATCTAAAGAAAATTAATTCAAAAGGAAAAAAATGAGGCATTTTCTAGCATACCACATCTTCATCAATGAGGCCTTTCCTCTCCCTAAATTTTGTAAATCTTTTTGCATTACGTGGAGATACTCTAAAGAAAAGAATATAAGCATGTTAAGCACGTAAAAGTTTGTTTGAAAGAAACCACAATGTAAATACTGTGTGCACAAAATGCAGCGATTTGTACATTTTGTGAGACATTGGTAGATACTGTGTGCGTAAACTTTTATGCACATATCATTGCTGATGCAATTGTATTTAACATGAAGGAAAATAATAAATGATGCAGTAGAAAATTTTAAGAGAAGTAAAGATGACAACATGAGCTTCAGGAAGAGGAGAATAAAACAGGTTATCCTGATTGCCAAATTATGACTATTTTCATAGATCCAAGGCATTTATGCTATTAGTAAATGAAATTGTAGCAGAGTTTCAGAGTACATTGAATAAGAAACTCCAAAACATTAGATTAGAGAGATGTGTGTATGTTGAAATATACCAAAAAGAAAAGACAATAAAATATGATTTCCACAATTCTTTAAGAACATTAACTACACTGCAAATGTTGGCTATCGCTACACTGCAGATATGCTCTCATATCATGTGAAGCTATCTTTCCATCCAAAAACGTAAATGATAGATCACATTGTGCACTCTGTTAGAAACTCTACCACATACTACCTAAACTAATCATGACAGGTAATAAAACACTATGAGTCTATGAGCGTCATGTTCAGCATAATCTATACTACTTATTTACCCTTAATAAGAGGAATTTTGCACATAATATCACAAAGAAAATACAAAGAATTTCAATGACAAGTACGGAATTAAATTTTTACTTCACAAATCCCAAAACCCATAAATTCATATATAAGGGCATATTTTATACTATTATTAGAAGGTAACACCTTAATTGATGTCCCTGACAGATTTTTAGCATGCCTGAATTACCCCATGCTCAGACATCTTTGCATAATTCTAGAATGCCAAGAAACAAAGATAAAGCAGTTAATTAAGGTCTTCAAACTTCAACATTAAGAATGAATAGCAATACAAGGAAGTCAGTTCCTATAGCTGTTTATTGTATCAACATCACATGTTGCTGAATCCAGGACACTAAACTGGTCCACCAGCTGCAGGACACACTTTCCAAACACCATCAACAGCAACCTAAAAAGAAGTAAAGAAGTTCACAGTTACATTGGAATATCACATAAAAAAATTGACAACATGCAGTTCGAAAGTGAGTCCTTAACTCATTGCTGAACATAAATGAAGAAACGATGCGGCTCAGTCGATCATGATTAGGAAAATTTTATAATTTAAAGATAATTATACTTTTGCCAAGGAATTGGTTTTTCAATGTATAGACAATTTTTCCATAGTGGTCCTAAAAGAGATGGTATCAGCAGCATTCTTTGAAGGAAATAAATTCAAAATCGAACTCATACAATGTTTGGTTGCAGCCATTCTATTCAACATAAATGAGCTCAGAATCCTTGTATTAAAAACTAAAGTTAAAGGTCCAAATTATACCTCCAGCAAATTATTTATACACCTGTGCTGATAACAACCATTTCCTTGGGTCATGGAACCCCTTACAAACCCAGTCCGTACTAATGACGAGGCCATACACCTACAAGAATGAACAGAAGTTATGCCAATGCAGAATTCAAATGTGAGAATCTGAAAAAAGTTCCATAAGCATATCTCACCTTGAGCTATGTCCTCTCACCTCACCCAACATTCTGTCAGGTGCTCGAGCACAAGGGACCAAGTGTTCCTACAATATTCTATCCTTACCTTGAGAGCTAATACTAAATGCTTGCTGTTGACATTCCCAACCTCCATTTCCAGAGGATTTTTTATCCATGGATTATGAGCTTCTTGTTACGGCGACTTCAAGAATGGGCTCGTAATCCACAGTCGCAAGATCAATGTGAGTGACTATATTTTTTTGTGGTCAAATAATACAGAGAGAGGAGAAGGATTTTTAGATGCATTATTGGGATAATGACAAGCCAAAACACCCAACATCTGTAAGATTCAAATGTCCCTATCTTTACCAGAATTTCTCATTCCAACAAAACTGTAGTTTAAAAAGAACACAATTCTAATAGCATATAGATAATTTATAATTAGATAATATCATTGGACAACTAATAGAACAAACCACAAAAGATGCTAATTTATGGAGATCATATGCAGATACTAGTGCATTAATTATTTCCTCAGCCTTTTCATGGGAACAGTATCAAATTTTGGATTTTCTATACCTTTAATCAAGGATATCCAATGATCTGAAAGATGAAGTACACAACTCATTGAACAGACTGCTAGCAGTTACTAAATCCCCTGCCTTTGCATACAATATCAACAATTTGGTTACCAAATATTCATTGGGAACAAAGCCAACTACCACCATTTGTGCATGGATTCTCCTTCCCCATCTATATTGTTTCCTGAATATACTTTCTTGTAAAAGAAGAGAATAGGTTTCAGGGAACACCTGTAATCCTGCACGCCAGAGTAACCCAATTGCTTCTTTCAATCTTCCTGACAAACAAAGACCTCTTAATGTCCTGTCCAAATGGATGGAGTTCTTGAGGACCTTGGCTTGAAAACTGGAAGATCTCACCAGTAATAATTTCATTCCATTAATGGAACAGAAACATTAGGGACATTTAGTTCACTAAATAACATAGTTCAGAAGATAGCAAAACTTTGAATGAATAATTGGTATAGTGGTAATACAATAAATGAAAACTCAATGAATTGTTAAATTGTCAATACTAATACTAAAAAGATCAACCAAAATGACCAAAAATCAAAATAAAGACATTGGGGCTTTTAGATGCCTTCAAATTCCTAACTCTTAAAATATTGTAGAAATAACTAAGTGAAATTGAAAATTAGGAGTTTAAAGCCCTTATGATTGTTACGTCTCAGATATCATCATCTAATCCACTTGAACCAATCATGTTCTTCTTGACACCAAAGAAAAAGATACGATTGTGTTATTTGACACCACAAAATGACGGAATTCAATACACATATTACATATGTGGACTCTCACTTCTCAAAGGTTTCTAACATCCCCTTTTCAATATTGAATTCCAGAATCAAAGTTCTGGCACCAAAAAAATAAAAAAATAAAAAATAACACAAGAAATTACACATTTTCATCCTAAAAAACAGCATAATATGCAACAAATACACGTGAATTTAAACCAAAACTCAATCTTACACACAAAATTCAAAACGATGATGCCTTTTTGCCAACAAAACAGCATAACATGCAACAATGAATCAGAAACTCAACCAAACGCAATCTGACACACAAAATTCACAATCTATGCAATACTGGTTTGAGAACAATCTGACAAAATGTTTTCTTTATCCATGATGACCAAATGGGAAGAAAAACCAAAGTAAAATTCATCGAGCCAAACAATAAATAGCAGTATCAACCATAATAACAGCCATGAATTGAACAGCACTGTGACAAAGGAGTATATATATCTATGTATGCATTATGCATTTGAACAAACAATATATGTTATGTATTATGTATGTATTATGCATTTGAACAAAGGAGTTGTCACAATAAGAGCAGAACAAATCCAAATGCCTGAAGTATACTTCATATCACCAGAAAAAGTATCACCTCACCATGGCTAGATGAAAGCCACAGAGTTACAAAACTTCTAATAGGGAGGACCATATATCACGCGACTTACAAAAACTGTCATATCAGCAGTGCTTTGCTTTGGATCTTTAGAATCTTGTCCATCCTGTAAGAAAAATCAGTGAGATCACTGATTGATATCTGATATTGTAATAATATATTATATAAAAAGGATAAATAGAAAATTTCTTAAGGTAGTACATGGTATAATATTAATATAGATCTTAAAAACCCTTATTTTCATATTACTCTCTGATTGGATAGAACTCAGATATCTGAGATGCCAAGCTCTTTCCTTCCGGTGACGGCGAGAGTGCAAAACGCTTGTCCTCTGTTAATGGCAAAACAAAATCAGTCCAACATAATAAAAATTAAATGTCGTTTTATTACCTTAACTGTATTTTCAATGAACAAAACATGGCATTCAAACTACAAATGCTAATAAATTGATATCAATTCCCAAACAATGAACAAAAAGCTAACACAGAGTTGTCCAATTCAAATCTAAACAAGATCAAAACCAGAACAAACATGTAAACAAATATATTAGAACTCACCTCTAATGAGAAAGGGTTTCTTTTCTCACAGGAGTTGATTTTTTCCATCAATATCGATCAACGATTGGATCATTTGAGAGCTTGAAAATAAAATAAGGATGATTAATCAATCAATACATATATAAATTCATATATATACTTGTATAGAGAGATTTTTAGGAGAAAAAAAAATTGTCCAAAAAAAAGTACAGATAATGTGTACGCAGATAACGAGATTGTGCGAGAGAGACAAAGATCGAGAGAGCTTGAGAGATCGAGAGAGAGGTAGACAGAGAGAGAGAGAGAGAGAGAGAGAGAGAGAGAGAGAGAAGAATCGATAAAACTGAGATTGGAAGACCAACCTTCAGATGGCGCTGATCTTGCACAACCTGTTTAGCACGGGCCCTAACCTCATATGGATCAATCTTGGATTGGGGGCGAACTAGAGCATATACAACTCATCAATCACTGAAACAGAGAGAGAGACGGGAAGGAAGAGCTTCAGAGAGAGAGAGAGAAAGAGAGACGGTGGAGCTCACCTTAGGAGACGATGGTGTAGATGATGATGGAGACGATGGCGCAGATGGTGGAGACCGATCTGAATCTCTAAATCTCCGCGATGAAATCACTGAGATGAAATCGCTCTGAATCTTTGTGATGAAATCACTGAGATGAATCTCTGAATGGCTCTGATAAGGGTTTAGAGAGGGTTGACAGAGATTTAGAGAGAGAAAGAGAGACAGTGGTGGAGCTTCGACATCGTTCTGAGATTTAGAGAGAGAGAGAGAGAGCTCGAAAATTTGGGTCTTAGGTGAGTCTGAGATTCAAAATTAGGCTTTGAAAAGAGGAGACCAAGCGCGTGAGGTACAACACATTCGGAGGCGTTTTCCTATTATTAAACGGTTAAAAAAAGTGACGTTTAAAAATGCGTCGTTAAAAAAACGCCGCCTAAACCTCTTTTTCCTGTAGTGAGCACTTCATAGTGAGCATCAGGGAGGTGGCAAAATACACTAGCAACTGTTATGCAGGAAGGCTCGATCAGAGCAAAGATGAGCTGGTGGAAACGATGATCCTCGATGGATGCTTCCTACTAGAGCTTTTCAGAAGAGAAGCATGGTTAGTCCCTCGATACAACAATGACCCTATATTCAACACGTCCTGGATGCATGAAAATCTCTATCATAACTTGATTCTGCTTGAAAACCAGATTCCGTGGCTTGTTCTCTGCCGCCTGTTTGATCCAAACATGTCTACTAATGAACAAGAAACCAATTTCCTAGTCAATCTTGTCCTCAAATTCTTTGAAACCATGATGCTGGTGACAGTACCATCTGACAACGAATCAATATGCTGTGAAAATTTCAAGCACATTCTGGACTTAATCCACCATACTTTGTTGTCCTCATCATCCGAAAATACCAAACCAACAAACACAAACTGGCAACTTTTTCCCTCAGTGACGAATCTCCTATGGGCCGGTGTCAGGTTCGAGAAAGGTCCTCTTGACGACATCATGAACATCAAGTTTCGCAATGGCGTGTTCGAAATCCCACAAATAAAGATCCGAGGAAACTCAGAATCGTTGTTTCACAATCTCATAGCGTATGAGCAATGCAGTTGCCAGTGCACCAACAAGTTCACATCCTATGCAGTGTTCTTGGACTGCCTCATCAACACAAGCACGGATGCAGATTTCCTCCGTGATAAGAGAATTGTTATGCCTACTTTGAGCACCGAAGATGTGTCCATTCTTTTCAATGGCCTTTACAATGACACTCTTGTTTATGATTTTTACTATGGTGATGTGTCTAGGGAGGTGAATCAATATTACAGGTCTCAGTGGCCTAGGTGGAGAGCAATTCTCAAACGTGATTACTTTAACAATCCATGGTTTATTGCTTCCTTTATTGCTGCTATTGTAATACTAGTTCTTACCTTTTTACAAACCTTGTTTACCATCCTCTCTTACTAAGTCTATGAGATCCTACCCATCAATATGTAATATGTAATAATTGCAATGCTTGTTATTGTTATTGTTCCACCTTGTCAGTGTGATTCAATAAATTTTATAAAACCCATAAAGTCTTATGTAAATCCATCCTTGATACAAAACTAAAAAACTTATCCTCCAACTTGTTGGATTTGTGGTGTCTGATTAGTACTATACATCTCACCATGTGCAATCACGGGTCCAATTGGTGATGTAAATCCTAGCATATATTTTGTTGTTTCTTTTCAATATAGTGAAAGTGTGAGATGTGGATATAGACAATCTTATAGAATCATGAATATCTGTGTGTTTTGCTTTTTTTATTTGTGATTGATTCTACTTGCTATTGTGTGTGTGGTTTATTTCAAAACACAACCAACAAAACTGAAAGGTTAAGTTCAGTGTAAAATTTTCTCTCAAGATGTGATAGCATCTAGAAGAAGAGAGAATTTTTCAGATGGAAAGATCAATTCTTGTGATAAAAATTTGCCATTAACTCGGAGTTTTTGCATCTTTATCGACATATTTGGGGGGAATTGTAATCGATGGCTCACTAATTTGAGACTAACTATAATGTTTTCATGTTTTTGAGAAGTTTCAATGTAGCTTTAGATGTTAAAACCTTCAATGCAGAATACATGTAGCATCTCATTCCTGACCTTGCAGTATTTGTTTTATCAGGAACGTTTGTGCTTCATTATTGTTGCCACTGTTGTGATTGTTTTGAGGTTTTTTTTTTCTTTTTTCATTTTTTTCTTTTCTTTTCCTCCTTGATGCTTTGTGCAAACATCAACAATGATATGTATAGCCCCATAGGTATTGCTTATGAGAGTCAATCAAATATAGAACCTACAGAACTCAAAACAAGTGGGAAACAACCATAAATCAAAACCCATGTAAAAAACATTTGTTTTAGCAAGGCAAATCCAACCATGAACAATCCTACATAGTAGAATTCACAAGAAAATGATCAAAACATCAAAATCCATGTAAAAAAAATCAGTATATGAACAATCCAACAGAGAATAATAAAAACCCATATAAAAAACATCAGTCTATGACGACAAGTTTGTTGTACTCTTCACCAGCTATAGCTAATTCCATGGTGCTTTCAGGGCTCAAAACCCCACCTTCCTCCAAAAACATTTTCAGCAAGTTCTTCAAAAATTCGCTGACAAGCACCAGGCCTTTCTGACAACTTGGCACCGGAGTAGCATCTGAGTTTCGAAGGTTCCAAAACACAATTTCCGATACTGATTTGTATCCACTCTCATCAAATTTTCTACATATTCTTTCGTAGTCAGTCTCCCAAGGATTTGCAGAAGCTTGATCAAACTCCACATCATTGAACACAAACAACCTCTTTATCACATGTTCTTCATTGAGCTTTCCTTTATTTGCTACTTCCAAAATTTTATGAAACACCTTTTGAAAATCTGTGTTCATCAACCAATTCATTCGTTCTATGGATCGAACCTTAGACAAAAGAGTGTCTCCTTCAATCACATGGAGTTATGGATCATGGCTGAAAGTGACTAGCTTCCCTTTCCATGGCTCTTCACTTAACTTTGAAACTAGCAATCCGAGCACAATAGAGACTTCAAGCGGTACACCATACATGCTTCCCGAGACATCACAGATGGCGAGGTAGTTTTTCAGCTTCTCAATCGTTGATAAATCATCGACTATTCTTTGCCATTGTAACTCTACAACTTGGCCAGATTCTCCAGAATCCAACGAGGCTATGATCTTATGGGGAAGCGATGCTCCGACTGCAATTTTCTTCTTTCCGTGCTTCACATTGTTAAGATACTCTTGGAATCGCTTCTCGTCATGCTTTAAAAATAACTCTTTGTAGTTTCTCATTGCGATTGCGGTGACTCGGGTATAAGGAAGGACATTCCATTGATTAGCACTCATGTAAGTTTAGCTAATTATTCATTTTGGTTTGTAATAGTTAGCTTAATTAGCTTAGCCTAGTTGGTTAGTTTATTCATTCAGACTCTCCTTCGTGAGAGCGCAATGTAATAATGTGTATGTCTTCCAACCCCACGTTTTTCTCCCTTTTATTTACCAGTTTATGATGGTTAGATTAGGAACATCATGTTTCGTTCAACATACTTCATGTTTGCATCCATTTCATATTGCATGCACCGAGGCTCGGTTCATCATTCTAATGGCATTGTTAGTTTTAATACTTCTTTGAATACGTGCTTAGACCGCATGTTATCAAAATTGATTCATATGCCATATTAATAGCCGAGCCTATTAGTTGCATTTTTGTATGTGTTCCATTAGTCATATTGCATAAGTTAGGAATCATGCATTTTTTCTAACTCATTTCTCTTTTTTGGCTTGGAGTACTAGGTGAACCTTTACTCACTTTAGCATATTGCATGAGTGTTGATGTTGTCATGTCTAGTATGCTTGCCATGAGTCTAATTGCTTAAATGATTAACTGCTTGAATGCCTGTGGATAAAGGCTTATTGCTTGAATTGGAATAATTTGAGTTGCGATCACTTTTTCAAGTGGTACGTATTTCAAAACAATTTTCAAAACCAACATGACTCGAAGCGTTCCAATTCCTGCAAGTTAGTCTATACTTGTTTGTGCACATCGCATGGTAATGCTAGCCTAATAAACTGGAACAAGAGCATATACTGTAAATAAAAATCATATCATGATTAGTAAAGGCCGATCTTTGAACGGGCAAGCGGGGGTGCTCAATTCATGACCTTCCCCTCTCATACCTAAGTTCCCGAGCCGAGACAATCTTGGTAATGACAAACACGTGGCCTTTGGCACGAGTCATGGGTTTCTTAAATTTTTCCAAAACAAAATATTTAGGTGGCGACTCTGTGTCTAGCAAAGTAGTCCATTTTTGGCAATTTGATTCAAAATCGATTTTCCAAAAGATTTGCCGAATTTGGACTCTTTGATGATTATCTATTTCACATTGCACTTGTGGAATCATATTCAGAACTGCGGGAGTCTGAACTATAAGACTTATTTCAACTTACGAAAAGGGGCACGAAAAAAGTTGAGCTACACATAACAAGCACAAAGGCAAAGGAAGATCGAGCAAGAAGCTTGCTCAAGCCAATATGACCGAAGTGGACAAAATATCCAATGGTGTAGATGACATAAATCTTTCTGCAGTTTGTTTTCGAGGCAAACCTTGTCAGAAATCCTAAAGATGGTGGGTGGACATTGGTGTTACTCGCCATATCTATGCCAACAAAAAGATGTTCATATCTTATTCTATAGTGGACAACAGTGAACAACTTTTTATGGGCAACTCCTCAACTTCTAAAGTTGAAGGACAATGAAAGATTATTCTGAAGATGATATCTAGAAAGGCACTCACTCTCAACAATGTACTGCATATATCGGACATTCGCAAGAACTTTGTTTTCGAATCTTTGTTGAGTAAAAATGGGTTTAGGCTAGTTTTTGAAAGTGACAAGTTTGTACTTACCAAAAACGAGATGTATGTAGTAAAAGGTTACATGTCTAATCGCCTTTTCAAAATGAATATAATGAATGTTATACCCTCTATTATTAATCAAAATACATCTTCTTCTTATTTGCTTGAGTCTTCAAATTTATGGCATGGTAGACTTGGACATGTTAATTATGGATCTTTGCGCAGATTAATTAATATGGAATGTTTACCTAAATTTGACATTGATTTAAATCATAAATGTGAAATTTGCGTTGAAGCAAAATTAACTAAAACTCCTTTTCATTCAATTGAATGAAGTACGGAGCCACTTGAATTAATTCATAGTGATATTTGTGATTTTAAATCAATTCAAACTAGAGGTAGAAAAAAATATTTTATCACTTTCATAGATGACTATATTAGATATAGTTATATTTATTTAATTCAAACCAATGATGAAGTTTTGGAAACTTTCATTCAATATAAGAATAAAGTTGAAAATCAACTTGGTAAGAAAATTAAAAAAACTTAGAAGTGATAGAGATGGTGAATATGAATCACCTTTTGGTGAGTTTTGTAAAGAATACAGAATAATTCATCAAACCACTGTTCTTTACTCACCTCAGCAAAATAGAATTGCTGAAAGGAAAAATAGGACTTTAAAAGAAATGATGAATGCCATGTTAATAAGTTCTGGATTACCTCAAAACTTGTGCGGGGAAGTAATACTTTCTGCTAATTATACTCTTAATAAAGTACCTCGAAAGAAAGTGAATCAAACACCTTATGAAATGTGGCATGAGAGGGTATTATCCTACAAATATTTAAAAGTGTGGGGGTATTTAGCTAAAGTGGCTATTCTTAGTCCTAAAAAGACTAGATAGGTCCTAAACCTGTTGATTGCATTTTCATTGGTTATGCCAAGAATAGTAGTGCATATCGGTTTTTGATTCATAAGTCAGAATATTTCGAAATGCATGTAAATACTATTATTGAATTCTCAGAATGCATCGTTCTTTGAACATATATTTCCAAACAAGACTGAACAAGAGACTAGTACCAATAAAAGATCTTATGATGCTATTACTAATCATGATCAAGAACAAGAGCAAGAGATAGATCAAAATGAGGAAGATGAACCTAGGCGCAATAAACGTGCTAGAACCTCAAAATATTTTGGTCCAGATTTTCTAACATTTTTGTTAGAAAATGAGCCTTTAACTTTTACAAAGGCTATGTCCAGTCCTAAAGCTCCTTTATGGAAAGAAGGTATAAACAGCGAAGTTGAATCCATCCTGCAAAATCACACTTAGGAATTGGTGGATTTGCCACTAGGTTGTAAACATCTTGGGTACAAGTGGATTTTCAAAAGAAAAATGAAAGCGGATGAATCAATTGACAAATACAAGGCAAGACTTGTGGTCAAAGGTTTTAGACAAAAAGAAGGTCTTGATTACTTTGACACGTACTCACCGATTACTAGAATAACATCCATTAGAATGCTAATTACTATTGCATCGTTGTATAATCTAGAAATTCATCAAATGGATGTGAAAACCGCTTTCTTAAATGGTGAGTTAGATGAAGAAATCTACATGGAACAACCAGAAGGATTTTCTGTTCTACGAAAAGAAAAGAAAGTGTGTAAATTAGTTAAATCATTATATGGTTTAAAACAAGTGTCAAAGCAATGGCACGAGAAATTTGACAAAGCAATAATGTCAAATGGATTCAAAATCAATGAAGGTGACAATGTGTTTATATTAAAAATACAAACAAAGGCTATGTTATAGTATGTCTTTATGTGGATAATATGCTCATAGGCAGTAATAATGACATGATTAAAACTATCAAGAAAATGTTAAATAAACATTTTGATATGAAAGACATAAGGATTACTGATGTAATATTTGGTATGAAAATTACCAGAACATCAGAAGGTTATGCTTTGTCACAATCTCATTACATTGAGAAAATACTTGACAAATTCAATAAAGATGATGATCATCTTGCTAGAACACCTGTGGATTTTAATTTGTTTCTTTCTAAGAATGTATAAGAAAGTATTTCTCAATTAGAATATGCCCAAATTATTGGAAGCTTAATGTACTTAATGAATTGCACTCGCCCGGATATAGTTTATGCAGTAAGTAAATTAAGTAGATACACGAGTAACCCAGGAGTAAAAAATTGGAAAGCAATTATCAGTGTTCTAAGATACCTCAGATTTCCTCGTAACATTAGGCTTAATTATACTAGATATCCAGTAGTATTTGAAGGTTACTGTAATGCAAACTGGATATCAGATACTAGAGACTCAAAGTTCACCAGTGGATATGTCTTTTCTATTGGTAGGGCAGCTGTATCTTGGAAATCTTCCAAACAGACTTATATTGTTAGGTCTACTATGGAATCAGAATTCATAGCTTAAGATAAAGCTGGAGAAGAGGCAGAATGGTTTCACCACTTCCTTGAAGATATTCCAATGTGGCCAAAATCGATGCCTACTATATGCATACATTGCGATAGTCAATCAGTAATAGGTAGAGCACAAAGTCATATGTATAACGGTAAGTCACGACATATTCATCGTCGGCATAACACCGTGAGACAACTACTCTTTAATGGAATTATTTCCATTGAATATGTGAAGTCTAAAGACAACATAACGGATCCATTAACCAAAGGGTTAGCAAGAAAGTTAGTTGAGAATTCATCATGGGGAATGGGACTTAAGCCTATTAAATAAGAGTTACCACAATGGCAACCCAACCTAGTTGACTGGAGATCCCAAGATCTAGGTTCAAAAGGACAATCGAGTTGTGTATGACTCATAAGGATCACTGGGGAGTTAAACTCCTACCCATTTCTATGATGAAATAGTGATGTCTGTAGCGTTTTAGGTTAAGTAATACTTTTAATGATTCTTATATCTAGGTATACCTAGTGGAGATACTCTTCATAAGAGTCACCTATGTAAGTGTGAACTGGGCTGGTTCTATGAGATTTGTGAAGGGCTACAATTCTCTAGAGCACTCATGAAAGACCAGGTTGCTCAGGGCCAAAATAAACACAATAGTGAGAACTAAACTGTGTCTGGTAATATACTGTGTGAGTTCTATTGTCTTGGTTTACACAAATGGCTGAACAGTTCAAGACATCATGTTCACTGGTTAGCTAGTAAATCCGATAGTCTTACAAGGGAATGTTCAAAGCCAAAAGCTACCTATCCTTTGCAGAATATTTCCAATTTCTGTACCCTCTGTATTATATCATGTTGTTGCATTTTCTTTTCGTCAAATTCCATTCATGTGGAGGATTGTTGGAAATAATGGTTTTTATAGGCTTATTTTGGGCCAACTTTGAGCCCAAAATTGAGTGGGTCCCACACGTCTTTTAAGGTGGGTCTAAAGAAGTGACATGTTCCTTGTCGCGTGGTAAGTCACACGGTGAAGACGGTTCGTCAAAACCATTTATGAGTGAATGGGAAGTTGACATCATTTTTGGGTTTGTGGAATGGACAATTAAAAAATTAAATGTGTGTTTCCTTGTAAGGCTTGTCCCACATTGGAAACTTAAGAGAACTTATGTGTATATATAAGTCTAGGTGGCATCACTTGGGTTGGGCCCCAAGGGGCACCCCAAGTTTATAGAAGAGAGGAGTTATGGACAAAGTGAACCTTGGCTCAAATCAACACACGTGCGCGCATGCGTGTGCATCGCAGCCACTGGCCGAGCCGAGTCGAGCCATGCCGGGCGCGGGTGTGGGTTGTGGGTCAGGTCGGTTCTTATATTAATTTTTTAGACAAAATTTATTTGAATTTTTTCTAGAAATTCTTAATGAAATTAAATTCAAATTTTGTGCCAAAAATTTAATTTAATTTTCTGTCCAAATTTTACCTCCTTCAGTCTGAAATTTCAACAGATTAACTACTTGAAACTACTTAAAACTATCGGCAATTACACAGATTTGAAACTGCACAGTTTGGACAGATTCATACAGTTCGGACAGATCAAACAATTCCAGCATATATGTTGAAATTTGAACTGCACTTGTTCATTTAAAAAACACACCTGTTCGGTTTGAAAATCAAACCTGTTCAGTCCTATAAATACCAAGACATTCCAGCAGATTTCTAGATCCCGAAAATTCATTTTTGTTGCCTTCCTTTTGGTCTCTTGCATCAATTTATTCTTCATATTATTTTTAGGAAAAAATTTAGAGAGTATAGAACATAGGTTTTTATTCGCCGTACAAATTGTTTGGAATGCTACTACAATTTGTGAAAATCATTGTATCCTTAGAGATAGACGCTATTTATCCGTAAGCACCGTAGCGGGACGAATCTGTCTTAAGGACAGAGTGTCACACACTCGACTTGATCTTTTAAATTTTTATTCGGTTCAGTAAAATAAATTCTGTAAGTAATTTATTTTTATTTGTTGATTTAGTTTCAAGTTATTTATTTTATACAGAAGATTGTTCCAACACAAGTATCATACAAGAGTTCGATTAGCGTAGATGGTTTGAGTCTTTAATTTATAATAGAAATGATGGCTCACATAATTTGTCTGTATATATATCTGTTGGTACTAACTTATTAAATTTGACACATGGACAAAGGTGTTGATGTGGCTCAAGACTTTTATTTGGGATCCAAGATAAAGGTTTACAAAGTGAACAGGTGTCTTGATGCAAGAGGTATGTAAGGCATGTGATCAAATAAAGCAAACAGTCGAAAGAGAAGACAGTTAAAGGCAATTATAGCTAGTGGAGCATCTTTCCAAGTAGTGGAGAGAGCATACTTGCGTGCATAAATATTGGACATGTGGTTGTAGCAGTTATGATTAGTTCAAATAAACAAAAGCTAAAAATTCAAAGGAAAAAATATATATATAATCAATCACATTCGCAACACTTGTGAAATTGGGAGTAGCACTTGTGAAATTAAAATAGTATGTAATTAGTAATAACTTGTTACTTCATTTTGATTAGTATGTAATTAGTAATAACTTGTTACTTCATTTTGATTTTTTTATTCTTGTAATATGTAATTAATAATAATTTCAGTTTTAAATACAAGTTTTTGTTTGTTAATTCCTATCAATTGCCTCCAAAAAAGTTATTGAATTTGTTAAGACATTAGAGCACCAACCTGTAGACACCCCATTTTTGTCTGACCTTAAGACTCAGACGTCATCGATTGAGCGCTCGATGATCGCGCATGTTTGTGCTCGTTTCGAGTTTTCGGAGTTTTCGGCTGAGTGCCTTGCCTCCGGGCCTCTGAACTCTTTGTGTTTTGGCTTGGTTTGTGGACCATCCCTTGTTGACCTTGCCTGGAGGGAAAGAGAGGTCTATAGACCACTTTTTGTGGTCGTAGACTACTTTTCCCTCTTGCAGGCTAGTTTCTAGTTTCTGGAGCCTTCGGCCGAGCACCTTGTCTGGGGACCTCTTAATGTTCTCCTCTTGGCCTGGTTTTTGGACCATGCTTTGTTGCCTTTGCCTAGAGGGAAATAGAGGTCTGTAGACCACTTTTTGTGGTCGTAGACCACCTTTCCTTCTCGTAGACCACTTTTTGCGCCCGCAGACTAGTTTTCAGGGCTTCCGGCTGCGCGCCTTGTCCCACGGACTTTTGTCTTGCTTCCTTTTTGGTTTGGTTTTGAACCAAACCTTGTTTTCCTTGCTTGGAGGGTGGAATAAGGGGTGTAGACCAGTTTCTCTCCCTGAAGACCACTTTTCTTCCCTGCCAGCCAGTTTTCTGGTCGCCCAACTGGTCTTGGTGGTCTTTGGACCACCTAAAGTGGTCGGCAGCCATGCCACCACCTTGCTTTCTTTGTGCAGGCCACTCCTCTCCCTTGTCGACCACTTTCTCTTCCTGCAGACCACTTTGTTCGGTCGGCCGACCAATGCAAGTAGCTGGCCGATCACTTCAACTGGTCGGCCGCTTTCCTGCACTTTCTGCAGATATTTTCCATGCTAGCTGTTGGGCACAGAAAGCATCCTCTATACACATAGAGGGATTGATTCAAGCTTCAAGCTTGTTTGATGCATGTTTTTCTATAAAGGGAGCCTTCTCCCTCTTGCTTTAGGTTCAGAAAAATTGCATAGAGCTATACATATATCATCTAACTCTATACTTCTTCATTTGTCCCATTTTGTGCTTGAAAGTGTAGTTTCTTCACACTTTTGCACACAAACACCTAGTGAAACACCATACTCTTGTTGCTGAGGCACCTTGAAGTTGGTTTTGGTGTTTTTGGATAGCTTTTGGTCCAAAAAAGCTGCTGGAGTTGCTGCTTTGAAGTTATTCTTCAAGGGTGAGTTTCTAACCCCTTAAACCTTTGTTTTTGATTAAGTCTTTGGCCTTATTTGCATGATGTTTTAGGCTTAACTTTCTACTACAAAAAGCTTCATTTTCAAGTGTTTGAAATGTTTGTTTGAGGCTTCTTTGGTGTTGGGGGTGGTCTACCCCCTCTTGTGCCTTGTTTGGCTTTGTTTTGTGCTATCCTTTTAAGCTATTGGGACCACCTCTTTTTGGCCTTCTCACCACTAAAACTTAGAGGAATTTCAGTGGTGGAAAGTGTGTTTTGAGGTCCCAAATAGGAGGGGGTCATCCCCTCTCCTTGTGTCTTGGTTGCTTGCCTTGTTGGCTCATCAAAGTGGCATGTTTATTAAGCTTGTTTCAGCATGGCATACCTCTGTTTTGGCTTGGTTTGGTTACCTCATACATGCGTTCTACACTTGTAGTGTAATATTGCAACCTAGCCTAACATGCATCATGCTTTGGACCATCATTCTAGCATGATTTTGGCTCCACTCCAGCAAGCTTTTCCTTATGTTTTACCATGCTTAAGCTCTGTTTGATGTTGTTTTGGTCATGCATGCCTTACTTTGCATAGTCATAGTGCATTCTATCTCACTAGCTTTGAGTTTCCAAGTCACTAGCATCTATTGCTTGGACTATTCGCATGTGTTAGCATCATTTGGAATGTGATTTCAGTGTGTGTAGTGTGGTCATGCCCTCACATTTTTCATTCTTTCAATGCTTTGGAGGGTTGGTGCTTTATGCCTTAAATATAAGCCAATATGCATGCCATCATGCCTAAGCTTTTGGGCTGCCATTTCAATGTGTTTTTTATCTTATTTTGCCATGATACAACTCTGATTTTTGTTGGTAAAGTCATCTCATGCTTGGTTTTGGTAGGTGTAGAGTAATCATGCTCATTGGCCTTGCTTACTTGATGTTTTAGCTTACCATACTAGCTTGTTTTGGCTATACTCTGTGCATGTTTTAGCCTCGATTTGACATGCTCTAGGACTATTTTGGGTTGTCTTGGCCATATGGTTCATGTATTGCATAGCTATAGTGCAAGTGCCTATGCTAGTTTCAAGCTTTGAGCCTCCTAGCATGCTTCATTTGTGACATGTGCATGATTTGGCATCATTTAACATGTTATTTTAGAGCATATAGCACTGCCATGTTCTCACTTCTTTCACTCTTTCAATGCTTTCAAGGGTTATGCCTTCATGCCTCGCTTATGGCCTAACTTGTATGCATGCATGCATGCCTAGACTTTTGAGCTCTCATCTCAGCTTGTTTTGATCTTTGTTTTGACCTAATTGAGCTCTGTCTATGGTTGGTTCAATCATTTGTGCCATGTATTGCATGCCTCTTGTGTAGTCTTCTTTAATAGCCTTGTGCCTTAGGTTTTCTAGCATGCTATGCTTATGTTGTTTGGATGATTTGGCATCATTTCACACCTGATTTCAGAGTATATAGTGTTGTCACACTTCCATGTTTGTCACTTCTTAATCATGTATGCTCTTATGCTTAGTTAATGGGCCAATGCATGAGCATGAATTATCTTGCTTTTCATGCCATCACTTCAAAGTATTTTGGCCACTGTTTTGGCATGCATGAGGTTTGTTTAGGGTTGGTTTGGTTCAGTGAGCATTGCATTACGTAGCCCTTGTGTTGCATCCTTCACTAGCTTTTAATGCTTAAGGACTCTTGCCATGTGCATGTTGTTTGCATGTTGTTTTGCATGTTGTTGCATGGCATTGAGTTTGCATGTTGTTGCATTGCATGTTGTTTATGTGTTGTTACATTGCATAGTGTTTGCATGTTGTTGCATGCTCATGTTGCATTGCATTGTGTTTGGCATGCTTGAGTTGCCTTGCATGTTTGGATTGGACGTCAATCCAAACACGAGAAACGAGGGACATTTCATACTTGAAGTAATGAAACGTACCTCATTTCTCAGTCACCGACCCTCTTGATCATGCATGATAGAGGTTAAAGCCCTTATGTGTTATTTGTGCATTCATTGAAATTGAATTGTGCAAACTTGGCTTCTCGGCCATCATGCATTGCGATGCTCGGTTGGTGGCCCGAGAGCCGAGCACCACACTTCCTTGAGCTTAAGAAATGATAGGGAGGGTGGTTGTGCACACATACCTTGCAAATACACTGTCGTGCCCCTTCTTGTTCTCTATTGCAGCAAACTGGCGTTGGGCAGAATTTTCTGGTCGGCAGACCCATAAAAGTGGTTGGCCGACCACTTTTTCTGGTCTGCAGCATACTTAGGTGGTCTACACCACCATCAACTGGTCGGCAACCCTCCTGGGGGTCCCCATTTTGGAGTAGAAGCTATCTAGCGCTTTGTGCAGTGTTCTGAGATCACATGCAAACAGAGGCAAGTTAGGGCATAGCGATGGATTTCCGAGCAAGGAACCAAATGCATGCATTGTCCAACTTTCCAAAGCAGAGCTGGGTAGTATAGTTTAATGCTTATTTGTCTAGCTTGAATTTGTAACTTAATTAATTTGCTGATTAGTTAAGGTGCTGTAATAACTAATTGTAGCTAGTCATTTATTTTGTTGTGTAATAACTAGTCTAATTAGCTTTATTAGATTAGTTAGCTAGCTTAGCTTAGATGTAGCTTAGCTTATTTATTCAGACCCTCCGTCGAGAGGGCACATTGTTGTAATAAGTGTGCGTGTGTGTGATGCATGTCTTCCGACCCCCATTTCTTTCTCCCTTTTACTTATCTGCTTTCAGTGGTTAGTTTTAGGGCATATTTCAATTACCATCTTTATGCTTCACATGTTTGCATTCATTCATCTGTTTTGTATGCACTGGGCTTGGTGTACCATACAAACTGCATTGTATTTCAATGCCAATTTGAATACATGTTATCTAGTTGCATTCACATGACATCTTAAAATAGCTGAGCCTATTTTAGTTGCACTTTGTATGTGTTGCATTAGTCATCTTGCATAATTAGGATCATGCATTGATTTCTAATTGGCTTCTGTTTTGGCTCGGAGTACTAGGTAAGATTTTACGCTTTAGCATCCTTGCATGAGTGTAAGTGACTGCCATGATAGCATGCTTGCCATGAGGCTAACTGCTTAAGTGTTTAACTGCATGAATGCCTGTGGATGAAGGCTTCATTGTTTGAATTAGAACAATTCATCAAAATGTGAGTTTTAAGCCCACTTGAAGTGGCAAATCATGTTGTTTTCTTAAGCCCACTTGAGGGTGGCAAATCCGCGTCTTAGCCTACTTAGCCTACTTGCGAGTAGCAACTTCAAACCATTTTCGAAAAACAAACATGAGATATTTTGTTCCAAATTGAGTGATTTAGTCTATACTTGTATGCTGTGCACATCACATAGTAAGCTAGCTAATAAACTAGAATAAGAACACATGTGTTTTCAAAAACAATATATCTTGTTAGTAGAGGTCGATCCTTTGATCGGGCGAACGGGGGTACTCATTTCACGACCTTCCCCCCTCGTACCTAAGTTCCCGAGCCGAGGCAACTTTGGTGATGACGGACACGTGGCCTTAGGCACGAGTCAGGGTTTCCTAAATTTATCAAAAACAAAATATTTAGGTGGCGACTCTGAAATTTGGCAAAGCAATCCATGTTTGGCGCTTTTTGATTAAAATCGATTTTCCAAAACGATTTACCGGATTTGGACTCTTTGGTGATTTATCAGTCTTACAGTGCACTTTGTGAGATTAGATTTAGAACCGTGACAGAAGTCCAAACTGTAATAGCTATGAACTACAATTCGCGCCCTCGCGCGCGGAGCGGAAGTTCGGGCGGTCTACACAACCATGTTACTTGATCTATTTATGCTTGTGTGAAATTATGAGTTGTTTGACTCATGTCCATCTTTTCCAAACCAGAAATCTTTTCTTTTTGGCCACAGCTTCTCTCCAGTCCAAATCTGGACTGGACGGTGCTGTCCGGCCCTTTAGGGCCTACTACGGGTCGTGTTTTGATAATCTAAACCGTCAATGTGTAGAACTCATCGAGTACTATATGCCTGTAAAAAATCACATTGATCGGATATCGATAACTATATGATCAAATCAGTTTTTTATGAAAAAAAATGGACGGCAAAAAATAAATGGCTTACAAAAAACTGATTTGATCATATAGCTATTGATATCCGATCAACGTGATTTTTTACAGGCATATAGTACTTGACGAGTTCTACACATTGAACGCTTTAGATTATCGAAACACGACCCGTAGTGGGCCCCAAAGGGCTGGACAGCACCGTCCAGTCCAGATTTGGACTGGAGAGAAGCTGGACCCTTTCTTTTTTTTAGTTGTGAAGAGATGATTGAATTCAAAAGTTTAATATCAAAAGCAATTTTTGAATTTGAAAATTGAAATATTTTTTGAATTTCGTGATTGCTCCAAAGTAGGTAAAATTGAATATGTCATTTATTAATAAGAAGACTAACATGACACTCATACCAACTTCAATGTTCACATCTATCTATCTATACTATATATTAAGCAAAAAGGAGTTTTTAAACCCAAGCCTTGTGGGAGCTCCAATCTCCCAATCTAAATTTCCTGATTTTTTGATTTAAAAAAAAAAAAAAAAACTTACCATTTATTAATTTCTCCCAACCCCCAAGTCTTACCATCATAATAACATTTTAATGCATTAAAAACAAGCATAAAAAAAATTCATTGAAATCCAACACATGAATTCCTTGAAAAGTCCCAGTACATATAATTATTATCAAAATATTAATGCATTAAGAACAAGCATAAAAAAAATTTCTTGAAAAGTCCAACACATATGATTATTATCAAAATATTAAATTTTAATATAATATAATATAATAAAAAAAAGAAGACATTTAATTCCTTAAAAAGTTCAACGCATATGATTATTATCAAAATATTAAACTTTAGTATAATATAAAAAAGGAAAAAAAGAAGACATTTAAAAAAAAAAAAAGGAAGACATTTCAAAATCACAATTCACATATATAGTTAATTGTAAATATACTAAGGAAAATGGGGTTTCTAAACCCCAAGCCTTGTGGGAGCTCCAATATCTCAATCTTAATTTTCTAAATTTTTGATTTAAAAAAAAAAACTCAGCATTTATTGATTTGGTCAAAATCCCTTGATCATCATTTATTAACTTTTCCCAATCTACATGCCTATATTTATTGATTTGGTCAAAATCCTTAATTAGCATTTAAAATCCCCTCATACAAATAATTACAGATACAGCCTGTACATAGTTACTGCAGTAGCCTTTTTAATTTCTCCTATACACTATGGTTAATGATAAGATTGTTAAATTATTTTTATAAAAAATCTTTAAAAACATAATTTATATATTAAAAAAAAATTAAAACAAATATAAATATTTATAATTATCCCGTGCATAGCACGGGTGATAGGCTATCTATACTATATATTAAGCAAAATGTAGTTTTTAACCCCAAGGCCTGTGGGAGTTTCAATATCCCAATCTGAATTTTCTAAATTTTTAAAAACTCAGCATTTATTGATTTGGTCAAAATCCTCTGATCAGCGTTTATTAACTTTTTTCAATCCACATATCTTTCATATATGTCTGCATTTATTAATTTGGACAAAATTTTCTGATATGCATTTAAAATCCCCTCATACAAATAATTATAAATACAATCCGTGTATAGTTACTACAGTACCATTTTCAACTTCTCACATACACTATTAGAGATGGCAATTGGGACCCGACCCAACAGGGACCCGATCCCCCAACCCCGAATTGAGTGGTTATTCCCCGAAAAATACCCCCGACAGGCCGGGGATGGTATTAAAAATTAAATCCCCGATGATATTCGGGCCGGGGATGGGGATACATGTTTCAGCCTCGGACCCGGCCCGACCCCGGCCCGGTTGCCCCCCAACATGAAATTACTCTTTTACCCCTCCTTATATATAACATATGTGTGCGTGTGTAGGGTTTAGTTTGAACACACACACTCAGCACAAACACAACACAGGCAGAGCCGTCTCTGCTCTAGCTCTCTCTCTCTCTCTCACACACAACGATGACGGTGGCAGCGCCGATCCTCCGTCACCACCGATCGTCCCTCACTCCCGATCCTCCCTCACCGCCGCTCGTACTTCACAGATCCTCCTCCCTCACCGCCGTTGCTGGTAAGACCTTAGAGTTTCGCATCCATCTCCTCTCTCTCTCTCTCTCTCTCTCTCGTTCCATCTTCTCTCTCAATTTCTCTCTTCCCTTTCTCTCTTTCAGTAGATCGAGCAACAGTGGTAACGAAGGGACTATGTCGTAATCTCTGGCGCGGTCTCACAGTCTCCGATCGTGTACAGAGGGAAGTAGGTGGCGTCGAAGGTGGCGTACATGACGATAAGAACAGATTTTTACTTAGATCGCTGTGTTATTGATCGCTACGTTGTTGATTTCGGATTTTTTTACTCAGATTTCTTCAATTTTAGTTTTTTTTTTTTTTTTTCAAAGTTAATGATTGTTGTTCATGATAATTGTTGATGTTGATGATGAGAACAGATTAAAATTTTTTTTTTTTGGTTGATGATGATGATGAGAACAGATTAATTCTTGTGTTATGTTGAACAAAAAAAAAAAAAAAAAAGGGTCGGGGATATTTCGGGGTCGGGGAAACTCGATCGATCGGGGGCAGGGGCCGGGGCGGAGGGGTCAATAGGCTTCCCTCCGGGGATCGGTGGCAAGGACGGGAAATTTATCGCTTTCGGGGATCAGGGACAGGGAGTGTGGTCCCCGGCCCTGCCCCGCCCCGTTGCCATTCCTATACATTATGGCTAGTAATAAGATTGTTGAATTATTTTTATAAAAAATCTTAAAAAAACATAATTTATATATTAAAAAAAATCTAAAATAAATATAAATATCTATAATTATCCCGTGCATAGCACTGGTGATAGGCTAGCATATTATATAAAGAAAATAGGATTTCTAACCCATAAGGGCTTTAAGAGTTTCAAGTTCTCAATATAAATTTTTATAATCTTTTGATTATTAAAAATTTTAAAATATCTTCTATTGGCTACCTCTTATTCAAAAAAAATTAAATAAAAATTAATATTCCTTATTTTATGACTTTCAAATGGAAAGTATATCAAATCTAAATAAATAAAAAAATGAGAAGTATACTAATCTATTCCAAAATTCAAATTTAAGGGTCACTGAATGTGGAAAGCAATCTATTAATTTAAATTTAAAATTGGCACAATATAAACTTAAAATTATAATGATCTATCCCATGATTTATAAGTTTTAAATACAAATTTAAAATTATCATAATTACTTTATAATTTTTGTATTTAGGAACAATAAGAGTGACATTGGGATTATTTATATATTTTACAAAAGAATGTTTTAAGAAGCTTCAAAACCTCATACAAAATCTATATACTATTATAATTTCAAAACGTTATCATCTTAGTAAAGTTGAAAGTTGCAAATCTTTATTTTATTTTATTTTATTTTTTTGATTTTGTTTAATTTTTGTTAATATGTGTAACAATATGATTGATTTATAAATTAATTTTATATTCTTAAAATAAAATTTTAAATTTATGTTCTTCCTTAAATTATGTTATTAGAATAAGATCAATATTTATTCCTTAATTTATGCATCTTTTTATTAAATTATAAAATAAAATTTTAAATTTAAATTATTTTAAAAATTATATTACTAAAATTATAATGAGATCAATATTCATATGTGTCATAATGATAGGTCATAATATTATTAGTCTAAATATAATATGTTATTAAATACACATATTCAAATTATTAATCGCTATTAAAAGTTTATAATTTTATCTTTTGTCATTTTTAGTTTTAAATTTTGTAAATTTTTTTATATCCTTCTAAACTGCAAGGACTTAAACAATAAATTTTTTTAATACAAATAATTTTTTTTAACAAAGGACAAAAATATTAAGAAAATGAATGATTTTTTTTAACAATTGCCAAACATAATGGATTCTATTAATTTTTTTTTTAATCTCAATTGTCAATTAAACAAATTAAAATAAAAAAATAATTTTTTTTGGGCTTAAATAGTTAATAAGTGACTTTTGTTAAAATCAAATAGAAATAAACAATTTCTTTCTATTAAAAGTGATAGTTGGTGAAACTTATTTTTTTTATATAATACAAAAATAAAACGGGAGTTACACGTGATAATTTATTGTTCCAGTAACACTACAGGTCCACACTTTCACTCAAAATGATGTGGCAAGAGAGTTGGGGCCATGTCATTAAATGTATAGTAAATCAAGTATTGACACATATGATACCACATCATTGTAGATACAATTGTGGGTGTTTTTTTTTGTGGGTCTTAAACATTTTTCTTATTATTCATCTAGATTTTTTTAGCACTTGCAAAATATGGTGGATCCTTTTTTCTTTTTCTTTTTTTAAATCCAAATTGTCAATTAAACAAACTAAAATAAAAAATGAAAAAAAAAATTGGCTCAAATTGCCAAAAATTTGGCTCAAAAATTAATGTTGTAGTTTATACTTCCTTTTAGAAAAATTCATTAGAATACATGTTCGCCCCTTTATGTTAAAATCCTATGTCCGTCCTTGCCCACACACTTGTACATAGCTATGTTCTCTACTTACATTTGACAATATCACTTTGCCTCGTGACTTTTAAAAAGTGACAATTAACATCTCACAATTTCGATCAAGTTTCAATACAACACATCTGTTAACCCACATTAAATAAGATGCCTAACATGGATAAATAGGTGAGTTGGATTGGAACTTGATCGAAAATGTGAGGTGTTTACTGTGACTTTTTTACAAGATAAGGGACAAAATGAGACTGAGTGTAAAAAGCATGGTGTTAAGTGTAATTTTTCCTTTTTCGTATTGTCTTTCAAAGTGGCCATGTGAATTTCTAACGCCCCAAAGAAAATATATCCAATAAAATACATCCACCACTGCATCCTTACGATAAATAGAAGCAAATCCCCAACACTGGAGTACATAATCATACGAGTTTTACAAAATAGTTCCACATGCAATTACACATTCAATGACTTTAGGACATGAATCTATAGCATGTAAAACATCTAGTCAAAATAAATAAATGCCCTCAAGGACTACAAAGTCCAAGGCTTAAGCCTGGTTACACACAATGGTTGCTCGAACCCACTCAAATATAGTCCTTGGCTTGCAAAACATAATCACAACAAAACAAGAGCCTTGTGCTCTCAACATACAAACCCACGCCCTTAATTTAGTGGAATCACCACATCTTTACCTGTATAAAATCCCATAGGGGTGAGCCCAAAGCCCATTAGAAACTTTTTAACAAAGTATATACATTTATACAAGTCTCATGACAATGAAATACACATACTATGCTATGCTTTTAAAAATAAGTCGCATTTTCATCTGTTGGAAACCTTCATGCACAATGAACTCTTGACATTTCAACAATCCAATAAATTTTTATTCAAGTTCAAGGGGCGGTAAATACGACTTAGGTAATCCCTAGGTTGGTGTCTACAAGTAGGCATAATTAGCACTACCAAATCTCCACTTTATTGATAGCTAATCGGAAGGCACGTGGTACCTCCATCGCGCGTGTTTTTGTTCTTTTACCTTGGACACTCAGGCCAACTTAATAAATTTCCTCTATACCCCCTATCCGGACTTACCAACGTATTTATCCCAAAACACTTCAATGGAATCTCATTTCACAAACATTTCTCTTTTTAATGCAAAAATCTTCAATTTTATATTCAAAACTCGTAATGACCAAATGAATTGAAATGTCAATGCAACATATAATAATACTTAGCAATATTCTTCCGTTTTCATATCTTCCACACAATTTTTCCCATTGTGATCAAAATTCTCATTTCTCTTCTAATGAAATTTCACAAAATAAACATGTATACTCATCAATCACAATCGAGGAGCAACAATATTCCACATTTCATGCATTTTCATCAACTTTATCATTTCATGACTATATCAACATTTTGAACAACTTCAAAGCTAACTAATTCTTATGTACCATGGAGTTCCATATGTCATCATCTGTCATAATATTGTTCAAATATCAATTTCATAACATTACTACATTTTCTCAAAAATTCTCAAATTTCTAGGGTTTCCATAAACTAGGCTTTCTCTTCATTTTGAAAGAAATTATTTCAAGATAGTACTCCTCTACAACAAAATAACCCAAAATCTCAAGGCTTTTTAGGGAAAAAAAAAAACATTATCGAAACCCACTTGTAAAATCATTCACAACACATGAGTCAAACCCAAGTTCAATCACCACAAGAAAGAGTCCCAATAACAACATACTTTGTAAAAATGTATATATAACTCAGAAAAAATCCCTACCTCAAGTTCTTGAAGGAAAAGAAAAGAAAGCCCCAAACTCAACAGTGTTGAAACTCGATATCCACCGTACACAATGTAGCCCTCGAAGATTTCTCCAACTTTGATCAAGGAACTAGGGTCAAAATGTTAATGGATTTGGAGATATCACGGATTTAATCTAGTTTGGTGTAGGAAATGTAGAGAGAAGGAAGAGAACAATGTTTTAGAGAGAGAGGGAGATGTGTAAAAGTGATACACACAGAGCCCAAGAGGGAGAAAATGAGGGAATTTTCGGACTCAGCGGACTTCCGTACGTAGGCGCCTTTCCTCGCATATGCGGCGTGCCTCTATCGCACGTGCGACCTCCACCCTCGCACTTGCGGCCCTCCCTTCCTCGCACCTGCTGCTTCACGTGCAATTATTTCAATATTGCACCCAATCCACCCTTGTTTTCTACACGTGCGGCCTCACCTCCCGCATGTGTAGCCCCTCTTCCATAAGTGCGGCCCAAGCCCCCGTACGTGCGGCACTGCCTACCAGCCATAAATTTTACTAGCTACACTAAAAAACTCGAATCCAACCTCATGCCTCCCGAAACATGTGAAACTTGACGTCGGAATAAATAAGAACGAGGATTTTGAGAAAAGTTTCCAAATACAACAACCCCAAACAGTTAACAAGACTTTAAGTTAAACCCAACACACTAACAAGAGTAACCCAACATAAATCAAAGAGGAACGAGGTAGTTTTACGTACCCGGTCATCAAAACCTCCCCACCATAGGAAATTTCATCCCCGAAATTTAACCAACTTCTCAAACAAGCAGGAATTTTTAGCAATCAAACCACGCTAAACATAATTTCAAATCACAATATCAATTCTCAACCAGAATTCACCATTAACATCATGGTTTCCAAGTGCCTTAGTCACAATATTAACAACAACAATTCGTGATGAGCATAAGCATGAAATTTTCCAACCATAATTATGACAATCACAATAATCACATGTTTGAAATAACGGCATGCACAATAACAAGTGATTAACAATGTAACACATTTCCCTCAAACACTAGGGAATATCACAAATTAAAACAACTAAACATTTTCAAACAAATTTGGATACTTGGAGCGAACCTCCGCCTCCCGTTCCCAAGTCGCTTCCTCGACCCCATGGTATCTCCACAACACCTTTACCAACAGTATAGTCTTTCCTCTCAACACTTACTCCCAAGTGTCTAAAATTTAACTAGTCATTCTTCGTATGAGGCATCCTCATCTACCTCCAAATCAACCCAATCAAGCACATGAGAAAGGTCGGGTTCATACTTTCTAAGCATGGATATATGAAACACATTGTGAACCCCCGAAAGTTATGGCGGTATGGCTAACTGGTATACCACTTTCCCAATTCGCTCTAATATTTCGAAAGACCCAATGAACCTTGGAGACAATTTACCGCTCTTACCAAATCTTATCAAACCCCACCTTGGCGGGATTTTAAGGAATACGTGGTCACCAACTTCGAAAGATAAAGGTCGTCTCCTCTTATCGGCATAACTCTTCTATCTGCTTTGAGCCGTAGGTAACCTCTTCCGAATGAGAGCAACTTTCTCGGTTGTCTCTCTAACAATTTCTGGACCCAACAACAGTGCATCACCCACCTCGGCCCAACAAGCTGGTGATCTACAAGATCGGCCATACAAGGCCTCAAACGGTGTCATCTCAATACTAGCTTGATAACTATTGTTATAGGGGAATTCAATCAATGGTAGGTGCCTCTTCCAAGACCCTTTGAAATCAAGAACACAAGCTCTAAGCATATACTCCAAAATCTGAATGGTACGCTCCGACTGTCCATCGGTTTGAGGGTGGTAAGCGATGCTAAAGGTCAACTTAGTTCCCAACGCCTCTTGAAGGCTTTGCCGCAACCGGGCGGTAAAACGAGGTTCTCTATCCGATACAATGGTCACAGGGATCCCATGAAGTCGAACTATCTCTTTAATGTACAACTCTGCCAAATGCTCAACTAAGTCACCGGTGCACATTAGAATGAAATATGTAGACTTAGTCAACCTATCAACAATCACTGAAATGACATCATTGCCCTACTGAGTTCTAGGAAGCCCAACTACAAAATCCATGGTAACAAACTCCCATTTCCACTCGGCTATCGGTAAGGGTTGGAGCAAACCCGCTGGCCTTTGGTGTTCGGCCTTCACTTGTTGGCAAGTAAGGCATTTCAATACAAATAAAGCGACATCCCGTTTCATACCCCTCCACCAAAACTGATAACTAAGATCATGATACATTTTGGTGCCTCTTGAATGTACTACAAGGCATGAATGATGGAAATCTCGAAGTACCTTCTCTCTACAAGATTATGGTACAAACAAATAGTCTAGATAACGTACTATCAGATCCAAGTGAATGTTCAAACCCTTCTCTTCCTTCCCATTGGAGATCTTATCATAGATTGACTCTACCTCACGATCCCCCTGTTGTGCCTTTATGACTTTACTAATCAACGTAGGTTGAGTAATTCAAGTAAACAAGGTAGCACCCTTGCTGGGCTCACCCAGTTGAAAATCAAACTTACCGACATCACCTAGCATATCCCATTCCCGAATGGCCACACTTGCCAAACTACTCACAAATTTTTTGGCTCAAGGCATCGACCACTACATTGGCCTTCCCTGGGTGATAGTGTAACTCGAAATCATAATCCTCCATAAATTCCATCCACCTTCGTTGGCATAAATTTAAGTCTTTTTAGGAAAACAAATACTTTAGGCTCTTATGATCGGAGAAGACCTCAAGCTTCTCACCATACAAGCAATGCCTCCAAATCTGCAAAGCAAAAATTACCGCCGCTAATTCTAAATCATAGGTGGGGTAGTTTTTCTCATGAGTTTTTAATTGTCGTGAACCATAGGCCACAACCTTTCCCTCTTGCATCAAGACACAACCAAGCCCATCTTGGGACGCATCACAATAGATGGTGTAACCCAAACCTCTTTCCGGAATTATCAGAACTGGTGTGGTGGTCAATCTAGTCCTAAGTTTTTGGTATGACTTTTCACAAGCTTCACTCCACACAAATTTGACACCCTTTCTTGTTAACCTAGTCAAAGGTGCAACTAGTCTAGAGAAGTCTCTTACAAAATGGTGATAATACCCGACTAATCCCAAGAAACTCTGGATCTCAAAAACATTTTTAGGTTGTTCCTAACCCTACACGACATCTATCTTGGAAGAGTCTACAGTTACTCCTTCTCTTGACACCACATACCCCAAAAACTTCACCTTGGTCAACCAAAATTCGCATTTCTCAAATTTGGTATACAATTGGTGCTCCCTAAGCAAATCAAGCACTAACCGTAAGTGGGTCTCGCGTTCTTCCTCGGAGGCTAAATAAATCAAGATGTCGTCCACAAAGACGACCACGTAGCGGTCTAAGAATTCTCGAAAAATTCGGTTCATCAAATCCATAAAGGAAGGGGATGCGTTGGTCAAACTGAAAAGCATTACAAGGAATTCATAGTAGCCATAACGCGTATGAAAGGCCATTTTTTGGATGTTCTCCTCCCGAACTCTCAACTGATGGTATTCCGACCTCAAATCTATCTTCAAGAAGCAGCGAGACCCTCTAAGTTGGTCAAATAAATCATCTATTATGGGTAGAGGATATTTATTCTTAACGGTAACTCGGTTCAACTTACGGCAATCAATACATAACCGCAACAACCCATCCTTCTTCTTCGCAAACAGAGCCGGCCTTCCCCAAGGTGATGTATTAGGGTGAATGAAGCCCTTATCTAAAAGTTCTTGGAGTTGAATCTTCAACTCATGCGATTCGGCAGATGCAAATCTATACGGCGCCATGGAAATCGGTACCCTGCCAGACACTAAGTCAATGGAGAACTTGATCTCCCAGTGGATTGGCAAACTAGTAAGATCCTCGGGAGAGACATCCGGGTATTCACAAACTATCCTTGGTAATTTAACATGGGCCCCATCACTCTCACTATTCAAGAGAGTTGCAAGAAAACCACTAAGCTCGCTTCTACTACGAGGGTCAAAAACTGGTGATAATACCCTATCAACTCAGTTCCCCAGAAAATAAAAAAAGTCACCACTCAAGGTGTACACTGTGACTCTCTGACGATAACAATCAATCATAGCACGGTACGAAGATAACCAGTCCATGCCTAAAATGACGTCAAAACTTGACATGTCTAACAACACAAAAGCAAACGAAAGTCGGCACCCGGCAACCTCTATCTCACAATCGTGACATCCTCGGTCTAAGCCAACCGTACCCCTAACCGATGACTCTACCTTGAGAAAAGACGTTAACCATGCCACCTCTAACCTCAATACAGAAGCAAATGCAGTAGATATAAATGAATGTGATGCACCCATATTTATCAACACATTAGCCAAAGAATTACACACAACAAAAATACCTCTCACGATTGAGGATACAGGTAACGGCACTAGTGTCGTAACAGCACACACGCGCCCCTGTGGCCTCTGATCAACCTGTTCATCTCTCGAAGCATAGGCCTGCTGCACCGACTGAGCCGAAACGGCTCCCTGATTAGCCCGTGAAGTCTGAACTGAATGAGCCTGTTGGTGGCTCTAAGTCTGCCTCGACCCTAATGTGCCTTCCAACTGCGGGCAAACTCATCTCATGTGCCTCGACTGACCGCACTAAAAATAAGTAAGTCATTGCCCTTTGCTCTAAGACTGACTCTGAGATCGGTTAGATGGTGGTGGTGGTAACATCTGCTGCCCTCCTCCCTTCTGCAGGCAGGAAAAGGCCTTGTAACCCGATTGGCTATACTTGAAACACGAGAAATTACCCGATACGTTGTTCCCTGAGCTCGCACTAGGCAAGAGAAAAGTAGATCTAGACGGTTGTGGCTGGGATTGGGATGAAAAGTTGCCCCTGTTCTTCTTGTTGGGTCTATAATCACCCTGTGACTCTTGGCCCCTAGACCTCGAACCTTGGAGTCTCTCCTCCTCAACCTGTACAGTAATCTTTACACACGCCGCCGCCACTACAAGACGGTCATAGTTTCGAATCATATTTTCAGCAACCTTGAACAAAATTTTAGTCCTCAACCTCTTCTCAAATTCTATGCAATGGCGTTCTTCTGTTGCTACCAACTCCGACGCAAACAGGGACAAACTAGTGAAGGCCACCTCAAACTCGGCCACAGATAGGTTAAGTTGCTTGAGGTCTTGAAACTCTTGTCTCAATCTCTCCTTAGCAGTGGGAGGTAGATACTTGTCTTGGAAAGCAACCACAAAGGCTTCCATGTCGACTGCACTCTACCCTTAGCGTACTTCCACCATTGGTTTGCATCTCCCTTGAGGTAGTAACTCGCTAGAGTCACTCTTAGTTTACTATCTTTGATATGAAGCATCTCAAATGTCTTCATCGTTTGTTCGAGCCACTCATCCACTTTCTTGGGCTCGGGGCCACCATGGAACTCATCTGGTTTGGCTTGCAAAAACTCTCTAGTACGAAAACTCGCCCTTGTCTCTACAGCATTCCCTTAGGCTTGGTTCTCTGCCTCAACAAATTCATTGATTCTTTCAAAGCCCCTGCCATTTCTCGAGCTAGGGCCCCCATTGCGGCCTGACCCACTTGTTCTGGAATCCCTGCTTGCCCCACTTGCTCGGCCACATTAGCTTGGCCCGTTTGCTCGGCCACATTAGAGTGGCCGAACCCTTCCTCTTGCACCAAAATCTCATGGACCAGTACTTCATGTACACCTCGACGAGGCCTACTGCACCTCCCGCCTCTACCACCACGGGCTTGACCCCTTCCTGACATCCTAATTAAGGAATAAAGTAAACAATTTATCACATAAACTCAAATGTGCTTGTAACTTGCCTTACACGTTTGACCACTACAATTTTATATATTTCTCTACCATCTAAACAAGTTAGTTTTACTCCACATAAGCACTTAGTCATGTAAATACATACGAATTATTCCTTTACGATGAAATTCGTCCCACGAAATACCAAGAATTCTTAGTAGAATGAGTATTGATCAAATACCCTTCTAATAAGACCTCAAGGAATTTAATAGGGTGCGAACCACATCTCAAAAGTCCAATCCCATACACATCTAGTCATATAAACATGTTATCACATAGTCACAAAATATACAACATCTCTTAATCAAGTGAAATGAACCTATTGTGGCAAAACAATAACTTCCCACGAGCTCCAAGTATTCAAACCCCGGTAGCTTTGATACCAAGTTGTAACGCCCCAAAGAAAATATATCCAATAAAATACATCCACAACTGTATCCTTACAATAAATAGAAACAAATCCCCAACACTGGAGTGCATACTCATATGAGTTTTACAAAATAGTTCCACATGAAATTATACATTCAATGACTTTAGTACATAAATCTATAGCATGTAAAACATCTAGTCAAAATAAATAAATGCCCTCAAGGACTACAAAGTCCAAGGCTTAAGCCTAGTTACACAAAATGGTTGCTCGAACCCACTCAAGTATAGCCATTGGCTTACAAAACATAATCACAACAAAACAAGAGCCTTGTGCTCTCAACATACACACCCATGCCCTTAATTTGGCAGAGTCACCACATTTTTACCTGCACAAAATCCCATAGGGGTGAGCCCAAAGCCCATTGGAAACTTCTTAACAAAGTATATACATTTATACAAGGCTCATGACAATGAAATGCACATACCATGCTATGCTTTTAAAAGTAAGTCGCATTTTCATCTGTTGGAAACCTTCATGCACAATGAACTCTTGACATTTCAACAATCCAATAAATTTTTATTCAAGTTTACGGGGTGGTAAATACGACTCAGGTAATCCCTAGGTTGGTATCTGCAAGTAGGCATAACTAGCATTACCAAATCCCCACTTTACCGGAAGCTAACCGGAAGGCACGTGGTACCTCCTTCGCGCGTGTTTTTGTTCTTTTACCCTGGACACTCAGGCCAACTTAATCAATTTCCTCTACACCCCCTATCCGAGCTTACCAATGTATTTACCCCAAAACACTTCAATGGAATCTCATTTCACAAACATTTCTCTTTTTAATGCAAAAATCTTCAATTTTATATTCAAAACTCATAATGACCAAATGAATTGAAATGTCAATGCAACATATAACAATACTTAGCAATATTCTTCCATTTTCAAATCTTCCACACAATTTTTCCCATTGTGATCAAAATTCTCAATTCTCTTCTAATGAAATTTCACAAGATAAACATATATACTCATCAATCACTATCGAAGAGCAACAACATTCCACATTTCATGCATTTTCATCAACTTTATCATTTCATGACTATATCAACATTTTGAACAACAATTTCAAAGCCAACTAATTCTTATGTACCATGGAGTTCCATATGTCAACATTTGTCATAATATTGTTCAAATATCAATTTCATAACATCACTACATTTTCTCAAAAATTCCCAAATTTCTAGGGTTTTCATAAACCAGGTTTTTTCTTCATTTTGAAATAAATTATTTCATGATTGTACTTCTCTACAACAAAATAACCCAAAATCTCAAGGCTTTTTAGAAAAAATAAAAACTAAATAAATAAATTATGAAAGCCCACTTTTGAAATCATTCACAACACATGAGTCAAACCCAAGGTTAATCACCACAAGAAAGAACCCTAATAACAACATACTTTGTAAAAATGTATATATAACTCAAAGAAAAATCCCTACCTCAAGTTCTTGAAGGAAAAGAGAAGAAAGCCCCAAAATCAACGGTGTTGAAACTTGATCTCCACCATACACAATGTAGCCCTTGAAGATTTCTCCAACTTTGATCAAGGAACTAGGGTCAAAATGTTAATGGATTTGGAGAAATCAAGGATTTAATCTAGTTTGGTGTAGGAAATGTAGAGAGAATGAAGGGAAAAGTGTTTTAGAGAGAGAGGGAGATGTGTAAAAGTTATATACACACAACCCAAGAAGGAGAAAATGAGGGAATTTTTGCACTTAGTGGACTTCCGCTCGTGCGGGCCTTTCATCGCACATGCGGCAGACCTCCATCGCACATACGGCCATCCCTTCCCCACACCTGCTACTTCACGTGCAATTATTTCAGTATTGCACCCAGTGCACCCCTGCTTTCCATATGTGCAGCCTCACCTCCCGTACGTGCGGCCCCTCTTCCGCACGTACGGCCCTACCTCCCAGTCAGAAATTTTACTAGCTGCATAGAAAAATCTAGTTCAAACCTCATGCCTCTCGAAACATGTGAAACTTGAGACCAAAATAAATAAGAATGATGATTTTGAGAAAAGTCTCCAAATACAACCCCAAATAGTTAACAAGTCTTCAAGTTAAACCCGACACTCTAACAAGAGTAACCCAAAATAAATCAAAGAAGAACGAAGGAGTTTTACATACCCGATTATCACAGAATTCACGTACTACTTTTTCGTTTGTCTTCTTTAACGTGGGTTAACAGATGGGTTAAATTTGAACTTGACTACAAGTGTAAGGTGTTGAGTGTTACTTTTTGAAGGTCAAGAGATAAAGTGAAACGAGATGTTAAATGCAGTGGTGCTAAGTGTAATTTACCCTTTTTATCCTTCATGTATATATGCAAAATAGATGAAAATATGATGAGAAATCCAACGGTATACACCCCTTCAAGGGTGTGACAGGTGTGTACTATACAAATTGGTGTAACTTTATTACAAAATTTTGTAATATCAACAAAAAAAAAAATCCATAATCTCGTCACAAATTAGCACAACAAAATATTCAAAATTTTATGTTCATGTAACAAAAGTTTATGGTTTAGTTACGACAATTTTTTTTACGCTAATTTGTTTTTTGTGGTAAAATTACGCCAATTTATGACATGGTGCATATGAAGGAAATTATGAGTGTAAAACACAGTGTTAAGTGTGAGGTGTTTACTATAACTTTTTTAAAGGATAAGGGGAAAAGTGAGATTGAGTGTAAAATGCGTAGTGTTAAGTGTAATTTGCCCTTTAAAAGTAGCCACGTGAATTCAAGTGCTACTTTTTCATTTGTCTTATTTAACGTGGGTTAATAGATGGGTTGAATTTGAACTTAACTACAAGTGTAAGTTGTTAACTGCTACTTTTTAAAGGTCAAGGGGTAAAGTAAAACGAGATGTTAAATGCAGTGGTGTTAAATGTAATTTACCCTTTTATCCGTCATGTATATATGCAAAACAAACAAAAATATGACCTGAAATCCTATGGCATACACCCTCCAAAGGTGTGACGGGTGTGTACCGTACAAATTGGCGTAACTTTATTACAAAATTTCATAATATTAATCACAAAATGCATAATCTCACAACAAATTAGGATAACAAAATGCTCAAAAAATTGAATTCATGTAACAAAAGTTTGTGACTTGGTTACGACATCTTTTGTTAAGCTAATTTGCATTTTGTGATAAAGTTATGCTAATTTATGATAGGAGTGTATATGAAGGAAATTCTATTTCCACACACCCTTTAATCTCTATGCACATCATATCTTAATTCACACACTTATGAATTTGATTATATGTTATTATGCTCATTACACACACCAAATGATCCAATTATAGCCCTAACTCATAATTTGTACACATACCCGCAAAAACACTTTTCCACCCACCACATCTTCACACATCTATGAATTTGATTATATGTTATTTTTTCCCTAAAAGATATGCATTGAGAATTGTTTCTAAAAATTATATATTCACAAAATTAGATTTTAATATTTAGTGTGTGTATTGATATCCATTGCGGTCATTTTGGTTCATATATAGTAAAATTATAAGAAAAATTTATTTCATTAATGATTATTTTGGTAACTAAGAAAAAAAAATCAACATATTGACTTATTATTGACTTATTTAGTCACTTCACCTCTCAACTTTTTCTTTTTCTTTTTTGTGTATATTTTTTTTAAAAAAACTAATAAATTGATTTTTTGCCTAGTTGCCAAAATAGGCCTAAGTTTATATACAGAGACTTCCTTCCAAATCTATAAACCAGATACAATGTCATATATATTTTATATATTTTTTTTGCTTTTTGTTTTCCAAATCCCTGACATACCAAGATTTCCTAAATATGAAATCCCGACATACCAGGATTTCTCAAATAACAATGATACAACCCCTAAATGCAAAAGCTCTAATGAGGTTTAATGACATGAAAAATTAAAAATATATATATATATACAAACATCACAATCACAGTAGAGCCCAACCCATTTAGAGATAGATGGTGTTTGTTTTAAGGCCCCGTTTGTTTTTAGAGTTAGAATGAAGGGGATTCATAGTGAAGAGATTGTTAGTGAAGGGATTGATAGTGAGAGAATTAAATAAAATTATGTTTGTTTTGATGATAGTTATTAGTGTAGGAATTGTTAAATTATTTTTATATAAAATAATAAAACAAATAAAAAAAATACAAAAAATTAAATATTGATGTTCAAAAAAAATTCCCAATATATAAAAAAATAAAAAATAAAATAAAAAAATTTCTAATCCCCTCACTATTTTTCTAATACCATTTTCACCTCCTCTATCCCAATCCCCCTTCCAACCTCCATCTTAATCCCCTCATCCATCCTAATCCATCCCCAACTCTACAAACAAACGCAACACTAAATAGTTTCACCTCCATCCTAATCTCATTCCATCCATTACAGCCCAAAACAAATAGGGTAAGGCCATGGGATTGGACTGATAGTCCATCCGAACTGATAGTTCATTTTTTGGTTGCTCAATTTTGCTCTGGACTATTAGTCTCAAATATGTAGGACTATTGTGTCCCATGGGAGGGGGGGTGGGACAAAAATTAGGGGATAATGAGGATATGGGCAAAGGGGTGAAATGACCATTTTGACCCTCTATCATTTAATTATGTATTATATTTAGTAAAATTTAATAAAATTTAAATGTCTCAATTTAAAAATAAAATAATTTTATTTAATTTTTTAAAATAATTTTTTGTAGATATTTTATTGATGTTTTATTTTAAAATTTTGTTTATATTTTATTTAATTTCATTATTTAAATTTTAATAGATTTTTTATTTAATTTCATTATTTAATTATTATTATTTTTAAAAATAAATTTATTTAAAATTTTAATTAAAAAATAACTTATATTTTTATTGATATTTTATTTATTTAATTTTTAAAAAATAAATTTATTTAATTGTGTAAAAAATAAAATAAAATTTTATTTAATCTAACTAAAAATAATTAAAATATTAAAGATATGTTTACTATTACTATTACTTAGTAAATAATTAAAAACGGTAAAATAGTCATTTGAATATTTATCCTTCTCCATAATATTCCAAACAAGGATTCAATAGAATAGTCCAATCTAGACAACTAATCTCATAACTAAACAAATATATCCAATCTAATCAAATAGTCTAAAAATAATATATCTTAAGTCTAACAGTCTAATAGATTTCAATCCCTTATTTTCCGATCCGTCCAAACATAATCACCTTAGAGACTGAGACATTTTTCTTTCACAAATATGAAATAAGCGGTAACCTCTAACGTTACGCATCGAATCCTGGCAGTTGCAAAATCTTTTTTTGTTTTTCTCTCTCCTCCTCCTCCTCCTCTTGTCCCCTTTCCCAGTGGCTGTAACTTTGAAAAGGCGTCTCTCCATCTCAGCCTCTACAACATTTGCTGTTGCTCTGCGCAAACCAAGCTGTTTCTTTCCCTCAGATCTCATATATATATATATATATATATCTCTCTCTCTCTCTCTCTCTGTGATATATATATATATAATCTCTCTAACTACGTTGTTAGTTTAGGTCGGAAAATGGTATTCCAAGAACTGTTTAGGGGTAGAATTTCAACTGGCGTGGCGGGTGTTCTCTGAATTTTATTTATTTTTTACTTTGAACACCCTTGTCCACTCTACTGAATACCCAGTTGGCCTAGATCTACTTTGTTGAACATCCAACCCAGTACACACTAACTCTTAAAATACAGTAACAACGGCTTTATTATTGTTAGTGTATATTATTATATGTTAGGATTGTTGCTTTTATATATTAGTGATTGTTGCTTTAATAGCTGTAATAATTAGTGTTCATTTCCTTTGTTGCTTTCGGCCACTTTAGGCTCCCACTTTCGGCTCCTCTCCTATATAAAGGAGCTCAATTGAACCTTTGTAATATATCAATCAATACACAATTCATTCTCTCTATTTATCTAACATGGTATCAGAGCTATAGGTTAAGCTCTTGGTGTTCTTCGCCTTACCGGCTGGTGGCAACCTTACCTTGGCCGTCCGCCGGACCTCAACCTATTCCGCTGTAATCTCTATCAATACACATACCTTCAATCTATGAAGTTCTTGGGTCACATCCCCACGGGTCTCCTCCCAAAGGGCATAACCAATTTTAATCCAATGTAATCTCAATAACCCAAATTTATTTTCCAAAACCCATCAAAACCCAGCAATGGTTCGGCCAATCTACCACCGACGCAATCTACACTCTCTCACGCTTCATCATCTTTGGGGCAACAAACTGAAGCAGATCCAGTATTGATCCAGCTGTGTCAACTTTGTAATCTGCAACAGCTTTGATGCCCTCTATGCCCATATCATGGTACTCGGTCCATACATCATGGGATGTTGTGTTCGCAAGTACACTCATAGCCTTCCTCAGGTGACCAATCAAGGCCACCCCAGATAGTGTCTCCACCTTTCGGAATCATTGACATGGTCGAATCCCATGTACGTGTCATTCGCATCAGCTATATCCTTTACTTCAGCAGAGAATAATCCAGAGACTACTTACCTTATTAGTATTCTGTATGTTGAGTACAGAACTAGAAAGGAGAGAGAAAAGGTTAATTTTAGGAATCATGTGATTCAGTGGTTTGAAGTTCTTGATGGGCTCTTGGGGAAGCACTGGAGGAACATTGGGCTATTTTTCAACTGCACTTTTCTTCACTGCCTCGCCTTCCTCCCACGCGCCGCCCAGCGCCGCCCAGCGCCGCCTCCACCCCTGGCCACTCGTCCTCTGCCTTGGCTCCTCTGACTGCTCCGATTGATGGCGGCATTTTGTTCTCCTCTGCCAACTCAACCCCTCTCACCACGGATCTTGACAAGCTCCTCATTAGCTGAAACAACTGCCTCAAGGGCAGTTTTATCATCACCGACTACCTCTTGTTCAACCATGAGTCTTTGAATCACTCCTATACTGCCTAGAATGTTTCAGTGCTTCTCCGTCCATGTCGTCAGTGGTAACCTCCACCTCGCCGCTGATAGAGCAGCGCTTCTCCTCCGCTCTGCCGTGGGCGGCAGATCCCTTCTCTGGAACCTCTCCGAGCCCACCCCATGCTCGTGGTCTGGCGTCATCTACGACTCCGGCCGCGTCACCGAGCTCCACGTCCCCGGAATGGGACTCTCGCGCCGACCCTGGGTGTGTGCATCTCACATTTGCGGCCTTGCCCCTGCTTCCAGCCACGGCTCGCACCAGCTTCGGCCTGCACTATTCTCAGTTTCTTTTATGATAATGGTGGGGATAGAAACAGACAAAAGAGAAACCATCTTTCTCTATACATTTATGATGAAAACAACCCACTCTCTCTCTCTGGTCCCTTTCTCCCCCACCCAGACTACTTTATTCCAATCATTCTACTCACTTCTTTCTTTCTCTCTCTCTCTCTCTCTCTCTCTCTCCATGAACCGTTGTGTCTGATCCCACTATCCCCATTTTCTTTAATTTATTTTATCTTCCTTTTTCCATTTCAAAAAAAAAAAAAAAACCATTGCAGGTTTCCCAAAACCGTGGGCCCAGACCCCCACGTGACTCACTCTCCTTTTTCCTCCACTCTCTCATTTTGATTTCATATATATTCTTTCTTTATTATTTATTTTTCTTTCACCTTATTTTTAATCTGTTTTCCATTATTATTTCTGCTTCGTATTATGTCATTTCTGCCAGTGTCATACATGTCATACGATTTGCACAAACAACAAAACTCATTTTATTCATGATAGGGATCACACCCGATCACCATTTTACACAAAAAAAAAAAAAAAAAAAAACCACATCAACAGCGACGGATCTGTTTTTCTTCTTTCACCAACTTCACTTACTCGGCTCTTCCGTCGCTGAGCTCTTCCGTTTTTTGTCGTTCTTTTTATCGTCTACCTTTGAAGGCCCGTCTCCAGTACTTCCGCCAAGAACTACCACAGTGTTTCCGCCGGGAGAGTCGGCTCCCCGCCGGCCATCAAAGGTGAGGTACGTAGGTGCCCCAAATATAGCCATGGAGGTGGTTTGCCTTTTCAGCTCCTTGTTTTCGACCTTCAAGGCACAAATCTCTACCCGTGCATCTCTATACATGCACTGGAGTAGGGAGAGTTGGGCGTTGACCTGGTATACCTCACACGCCTTGTTTTGCAGACGGTGCGACAGGTTAGTAACCGCCGCCACTGTCTCCATGCAGGACCTCAACGTGTAGTGGTTGGCCTCGATATCATTTTGAGTAGCTATCACTTGCTCAACTGATAGTGTGGGAAGACTAGGTTGAGTAAAGGCAGGGGTACTTGGCCCAGAGGAGCTCGATGGACCATTAAGATTCGAAAAAAGAGAGAGAGGGCGGGAAGAAGAGGCCATTTTCTGGGCAACAGAGTGTTACAGAGTAACGAAGAGTTTTTCAGAGGTTTTCAACAGGTTTTTGTCTCAGCCTCAGCCTCAGCCTCAGCCTCCGTCTTGGTTAAATAGCCAAGGCAGACACGCGTATCGCGCGCCACTCGGCGCCAGACGACAAAATGGGCGCAAGCCAAAGGCGATCCGCAGACGCCATAATGTCCGGCACACCTTTTTATGGATTGGGCACGCCTTTTGATGGCACGCCTTTTGATAGATTGGGCACACCTTTTGAGGGTGCGACTTCTACGTCGGTCCGGCATGACCTCGTAAACTGTCCCGACATTGATTCCGGTTAGCTTTTACAACGGTCTGACACGACCACACAGTGTCTGCTACATCGGTCCGACATGACCCCATAAACTGTCCCGACATTGATTCCGGTCAGCTTCTACAACGGTCCGACATGACCCCGTAAACTGTCCCGACATTGATTCCGGTCAGCTTCTACCAACGGTCTGACACTACCACACAGTGTCTGCTACAACGGTCCGACATGACCCCATAAACTGTCCCGACATTGATTCCGTCGACTTCTACAACAACGGTCTCGACACGACTACGATTTCGCTAACGGTCCGACATGACCCCATAAACTGTCCCGACATTGATTCCGGTCAGCCTCTACAACAGTGGTCTGGCACGACCACACAGTGTCTGCTACAACGGTCCGACATGACCCCGTAAACTGTCCCGACATTGATTCCGGTGTCTTCTACAACGGTCTGACACAACTATACAGTGTCTCCTATCCATTTTTATTTTATTTGTCATTTTATTTTCACGTTTTGTTACTCTCTCCAAACTCAAGTTAGTTAATATTTATCCTCCTTGAATTTGAGGGGGGCAGTTAGTGTATATTATTATATGTTAGGATTGTTGCTTTAATAGTTGTAATAATTAGTGTTTATTTCCTTTGTTGCTTTCGGCCACTTTAGGCTCCCATTTAGGCTCCCACTTTCGGCTCCTCTCCTATATAAAGGAGCTCAATTGAACCTTTGTAATATATCAATCAATACACAATTCATTCTCTCTATTTATCTAACAATTATCATCTAAAAAAAAACTGCCTAAGTAGGAGATCAGTGGATGAATAATTGTTTGTTTATGTCCATTAAAAATGATGTATTTGACTTCGCATGTTTTTTGTTGGAAAAAAATGGTATCAATATATTTGAACTCATTTTCTGTGATTTAAGAAATTTAAAATAGTGGATTTTGTAAAGGGTAGAGTCTTTGAGGCTGGATTGGACAATTGAATTTTTAGTAACATTTTTGTTTTTTTAAGATAAAGTTGTTGCTAAAAAAAGCTAGCCTTTTGTTATTGTGAAGGTTTAGCTAAGTTGTTTTTTAATTTATTCTTTACTAATTTATTTATTTTTTAAATAAAAATATTAATATAAATTTTAAAAGGGAGATTTACCAATAAATCTCAAAATTTAAACTTATGAACCAATTGATCCCATTTTTATTCTATTAAACCATTTAGTCCCATTCAATTGTGAGGGACGTAATTACCCTCATGTAACCATTCTTGATGCAGCTGCGGGGCTTCAAAATTGGGATCACGTGTGTGGATCACCTGCGTGATTAGTGAATCAATGTGCCACGTGTTGCAAGTGATACATTGGGAGGGTGTCACATAATGGCAATCCGCTGTAAGGGGTTTTTCTTGGGCTGGGTTAGTGTGTGTGGGGGTTAACCCATTATGCAACACACTCACTCATCTCTCTCAGCATTTTCTCTCTCTCACATGGAGACCCAGCCACACACGTCTCCTCTCTCTAGCAGACACAAGGCACCATGCACACAAGACACCATTAACGCACACACCCAGCAGCAGCCTCATCATTTCAGCATCTTTATACTCACACAAGCAGATTGAACACATCGAATCGTTGATTTCACCGTCTCGATCCTTCGAGAATGGAAACCGAGGGTACGAATTGATGACTGCTTGATCGAGCCCTCTCATGGAGACCCATTTTGCAACACATCTCTCTCATGGAGACCCACCGCCTCACAACTCCATCACAACTCCTACAAACCCACTTCTATCAAAATTACTTCTCATCATCGTTTTATTTTGCAAAATTTACACAATTTTTAAGGGTTGGTGGACTTGATTTGAGAATTTTTTGGTGTTGATTTGGGTGTTTAATTTGGGGTAAGATGTTCTATCAAAACTGCTTCTCATCATCGTTTTATTTTGCAAAATTTACACAATTTTTAAGGGTTGGTGGACTTGATTTGAGAATTTTTTGGTGTTGATTTGGGTGTTTAATTTGGGGTAAGATGTGGCAGAGGATGGTGGTTTTGGTGATGATAGCTGGAGGGGTGGGTTTGTTGCCTGATTGGGTTGTTTGTTAAATGGTGAGGAAGATGCCTGTTAATGGGAGCAAGGAGCAGCAGTCGGTGGTGTGATGGTGGTGCATGAATAGTGGAGGACGGGTTTGCTCTGTGCTGGTGGGGTTTGCTTTTTAGGAAGGAGTTCTGTTCAATGTTGAAAAGAAGAAGAAATGGTGCGGCTGTGGTGGTCCATGGAGATCCACACACACACACACTGATACACGCACACACACACACTGATGGCTTCAACGCACACCCACACACACACACACACATTGATACACATACACAACGCACACAGTACACACGGAATGAGCAACGTTTGATCCAGCAAAATAGTGCCATGTTATACCAAGGGCACTCTCGTCCACACAGTAAAACAAAAATGAAAAAAAAAATAAAAAGGACCAAATCAACCCACTAGCAGGACTATTTGGTATAATAAAATAAAAGTGGGACTATTTGGTATAACAGTTTGTAAAGTAGGATTTATTGATAAATAATCCATTTTAAAAATCTTCACTAATTTTTTTTTAAAAATTATAAATTTAACCTTTTATCAGTTACCAATCTTGTAAAAAAATATAAGTAAATAGTGTTGGAACAATCTTCTGTGTAAATAAAATAACTTGAAATAATTCAAACAAAATAAATAAATAACATACCGAATTTATTTCGTTGAACCGAATAAATAATTTAAGACCAAGTCAAGTGTGTGACACTCTATCCTTAAGACAGATTCGCCCCGCTACGGTGCTTACGGTTGAGTGACGTCTATCTCCCAAGATACAATGATCTTCACAAATTTATAGAAGCACTTCAAATAAATTTGTTCGGCGAACTAGAACCTTGTGTTCTATAACTCTTTGAAATTTATTCCTAATATTTTATATGAAGAATAATACACAAAAAGAGAATGGACAGCAAAGAAATATTTTAGACTGATTTTTTGGGATCACCCTGGACTGCTGAAAAAGGATTTGTATTTATAGACAGAAATATATGATCCGAACAAGTACAATCTGAAAAGGCACTGCTTGACCGTTGCAAGACCAAATATTCAAACAATCCTGCCCGTTGCTTTATTTCAAAAAATTTGAACAAAGTTCCGTTGGTTGGAACAGATTTCAAACAATTGGAAATATATTATTATAAAACTATTTAAATAGTTTTATTAACCAACCCAATTAGAGAATAGTGTTTACTAACTGTTTGAAAAATTATTATTAAACTATTTGAATAGTTTAATTAATAAAGGAAAAGGTACAAACTTTAGATAACTAAAATTTGAATTTAGAATTAAATTAAATTTCCACAATTACAAACTTTAGGAAACCACTTAGGAATCCAAAATTTAAATTTAGAATTAAATTAAATTCCCACAATAATTTTTATTGAAAAAATTCAAATGAATTTTATCTAAAAAATTACTGTTAGACTCGAAAAATGACGTCAACTTCACATTCACTCATAAATGGTTTTGACGTTCTGTCTTCACCTCTTCGAACCCACCCCAAACAACGTTTGGGGTCCCCACTCTAATTTGAGCTAAAAAATATGTCTATATTAAACCATTTTTCCAACAAATAATTCTCGATTGCCAATTAAATAAGCTGAAAACAACTGTTCCAGTTTTTCTTTTTTCTTTTTTTAATTTTTTGGGCTCAAGTAGTTAAGAAGTGACTAAAAAAATCGTAGCCAAATAGAGCCTCAAAATGCCACCCTGGTGAAAATTCCTGGAGCCGCCAGCCATAAGGGTATTTTCAGTGTGTGCAATGCAGGGTTTAGGGTTTACTGCAAAGGAAGGCACACCAGTGTTTCTTCTATTTTTTCACATATCCAACCCATCATCTCTCTTCAATTTTTTTCCCTTCTTTGTAAGCACTCCTGTCTCTCCCTCCCTCTCTCTCTCTCTCTCTCTCTCTCTCTCTCTCTCTCTCTCTCTATGTATATGTCCAAGTATTGGCTTGTCTTGGAGGTAAGAGTCTAGATCAAGCGTAAGGATTTTGTTGAATACATGATTACAATATGGACAGATACATGAAACCTATTAGACTATTTATTGTGGTTGGGAACCTAACAATTGCAATTCAAATCGTATTAGCGCTGCATTCTGAAATATGAAATGGTAGTTATTGTAAAATCCTGAATTGATTCAAAATGCTGTTAATGATAGCTTGTCATATCTCAGTCTCTTAGATCTCTCTCTCTCTCTCTCTCTCTCTCTCTCTCTCATGTTGTGGCTACTTTAGCTACTTTGCGGTAGATAACAATGGTATTCAAAAAACGGTGTTGAGGTAAACAAATCTTAAGGTTCTTAGTTCGTTAGCTATAGATCTCTTTTTTTTAGAACTTTTTTTTGGGGGGTTGAATAACTCTTTTATTTATTTATTTATATATATAATACTTCAGATTTTCTCAATCAAATATATTGTGTTTGTGTTCTATTTTTGGCAAAAAAATCATTCATATAGTTTGGTTATGAAGTCCTTTTTTTTTTTTGTGTGTGTGTGTTCTGATTTTTGCTTTTATTTGATTTTCTCTTGTTGCTTAGTTAGTTTTTTATTTTTTGTGTGCTAAATAAAGGGCTAGCTTTTTGTTTTGGGGGAATTGATAGTGTGGAGGCAGAAATTATCTCACATATATTAATCAAGAGATTAACGAAGAATTGAGCCGCACCATTCCGAATCTACAAAAGAATAAACGGTTAGTGTCTGCTGACCGGCGGTTGTCAGCCAGAGGGCACTCCGACGATCAAACTATATAGGACATGTCTAAATGAAAACTGAATAAGTAAATAGAAAAGTTTAGGCATACCTCCTTCTCCTGGAGTTACAGATTACATCCCTTTAACCTGTCACTCATTTTGTCCAATGAGATTAAGCTACCAATTTGGTCTAATGAAAATGATCCACTTGGCCCAAACTAATCTGATACAGGTATGTCAAAACAACTTGGCAAGTTGGTAAGTTGCATTGCAAGTTTTTTTACTTTATTACCTTAATCCTTATTCCATGTAGGCATTGGATGGGCCCACCTCACATGGGTTAATGTTTGTCCCTCCACAGATAGGGAAACAAAATATTTTCTAGTAAACCATATTTTCCTTGTGTGGTTCTTCTCAGATTTTTGTAAATTGTTTATCCAGAAGTTGTTAGGAATTTGTTTGCTACTTTCACATCTTGATAGTAGGAACACTAGTTCCTTTCAAATTGCCCATATTATCATGAAAAAGAAAACTCCTTTCTCATGATAAGCAATGTCTTTGTAATTGACAGATTTCAGCCCATACAGAAGGGACGTAACTGTTGTGGGTTGCCAAAGGAGCTTTCCATTGCCAACTTTTTTCTAGTGGGCTGCTATCCATCTTGATTCATTTTGGAAATGCCATTTGTTGTGCCAAATTTGGCAGCAAGTTTGGCTGTAACATCAACAAAAATGATTCTTACACAAAATCAATGTATGAACATGGCTAAGAAATTAATACAAAATGAATAGAAAACTGACACATGAATTTAAGGAATAAATAGCCAAAAAAGAAAAGAAGCGAAACATCAAACCTGCGAAGAGGAGATCTACATGGCATCGCCAGAGATGTGATGACATCGGAGGTGGTGTCACCAGCTTCTGAAATTGTGGATGGAGACATGATTTGAACTGATTGTTGTTTGACCAAGAATTGGTGGGGGCTTGAGAACCTGATTAGCAGAGAGGTAGATCTTTGAAACCCTAGGTGGTGTACCACTAGGTCTTCTTTTTTGAAACCCTAGGTCTTCCTGTCCAGTGCTTCGTGGGGGTATTTATTTGAGAATTGAGGTATGAGAGATTTGAGATATGATGCATCAGAGCCAAGAAAGAGAAGGATTGAGTAGAGAGAGGGACAGGCAAGAGATTGGGTAGAGAAAAGTGAGTCTACAATGGAGTCATTGAGCATCCTCAATCAGGATGCGAGAGGATGAGAATGAGAGGCGAGGGACAAAGGGATGAAAGAGACATTGAGGGTTGTGATTAGTATGGCAGTGCATTGGATTGTGACAGTGCATCCAATGACTTGTAAAACAGGACCAATGGATGTATTCTACAATATACAACATATGTAAAATTATGGAATAATATGCAACAATTTACAATATTGAACAACTATGGGTATTTTAATTTTAATTTTTTTTTTTTGTAAATTTCTCAGCACTCAAATGAGACATCACAAAATTATGAAAGACTCAAAATTTTAAACCACAAATTATGGAAGACTTCCAAATAAACGGGGACAATCATCACTCCAGACATTGCAATATGCAACATTGGTTGTCCATTACCCAAGATTCAGTTGTTGGTTGATAATGTTGGTTAGGAAAGAGAATAGTGATTGGAAAAAAAGGGAATGGTAGTTGTTGTGCTAAAACACCATTTGCACTGCTAGTGTAACAATGCAGTATTTGGCACTAGCATGCCAAATTATAGCTTTGGCATTGCTAAAATATCAATCTCCAATGGAGATGCTCTAACTTGATAACAAAATTTAGGGTAAACTAAACTAACCACCCTTGAGGTGACAAAATAAAAGCAGCCCCATAGTTTTAGCATAATTACACAAATCTATTTAAAAATTTCAATTGCATATCATGTACCCCCGCAATGCTAGCTAATCGATAGTCAAACTATTAAAAAATTATGATGTCATTCATTTTTATACTTTAAAAAAAAAAAAAAGACCCAAATGGTATATATTAATGTGTTTTTGGAAAGGGAAAGATTGGGTACACACCTAACCTCTAACATAGTGTATAAAGTGGTTGCCCAGAGACTTGAACTCATAACCTCAAGGTTATTAGACTGCTAAGGTTTTACTATTGAACTAAAAAATATGAAAATATATTGATTTATCCACACACACAAAAAAAAATGAAAATATATAGAATTTTTGTATTTAGAGAAATTTGTAAAAAAAAATTCACAAATTATATATTTTTTAAGTGTATCTAGATTAAGTGGATCTAAGAGGTAAATAAATAAATGATTAAAATATTTAAAAATAATTAAAAAAAACCAAAGAATATGAATTGAAAACTTAAAAATTATTTTTGAAAAATCCAAAACCAAACAGAGTGATTTATACCCTTGTAATAAAAATGAAAAAAAAAAATGAAATTAACCCTCACACACCCCCGCTTTATTTTTGTCACCCAAATTTCTCTTTCTTATTCTGTCACGTAGCAGAGACAACAACAACAGCCACCACCATTCGCTACCCTACCACATCCTATGTTACTAGAAAACGCTAATATCCTAACGAATTACGTATTAGTACTTACGTTCCGAAACATGGTACATTTTCATTCTAAAATGATAAATTTAGTGATCCGAAACGATTCCTAAAGTTTTTTTCTATTATATTTTTTTAAATGTTACCTTAGGAGAAAAAAAATCAAATGCATGAATTAAAATCTAAGGTGAATTAAGTTTGGATAAGACAAAAATATAAAAAAATTGGTCATGATTTTCATAAAAATGATTTGCTACATGAATATATATATATATATATATTGGATACTTAATAGTTAAAAGAAAATTACTTTAGAAATACCTTAAATTCTTAAGTGTAAGTCTACTCTTACTGTACTACATTTTAGAATATGTGGCGTACCACGTTCCCGTTTCTATTCTATGTACCGAAACGATCCACGTTCTAGTTAACATAGACCACAACTCTCAACCCAAACGCACAACCATCCACTCCACTCTCTTATCATGACCGTCCAACCAAAAATATTTCAAAAACCAATGCAAATACATAACTAACCTCAAATCATGACAAATCCAAAAAACCAATCCTCGCCTAGCACTGCCTACAAAATCCACGGCTACCCACCACAAATCGATGACCACCACCCCTACAATTATACCAAAACCCCCTATCCTTCCACACTCTTTCCTCCAAGCCACCACCACCAGCTTCCAACACCTACCATTGCAATCCTTCAATGAATACATAGAGAAATGGGTGTGGTTAGGGTTAAGGGATTTTTGAATCATTTCACATTAAAGCTTTTTAAAAATTTTGAAACGAACAAAAATAAGGACAAAATAGTAATTTTCATATATTCTATTTTCTCTGTTTATTCCTTTGTAATTAATACAAAATTGTGGGCTATGTGTTTTTGTGAAATCTTAGGGGAGGTTAGAGTAATTTAGCCAAAAAACAAATTGAGGTATAAGACTATTACGCTTGCTTGGTTAGGTTTTTCAAAAAACACTTTTCAGAAAATTCTACTTTCTTATTTTTCGTATTTTTTTGTTTTTACTGAATTTTTTTAATATTTTAAGCAATTTTTTTTTTTAATTTTTAGACATATAGCTAACATAAATATACCTAAAAAGTAAAAAAATTTTGAAAAAAACCTTTTAAAAATTTACTAAATACCAAAAATATAAAAAAAAAAATATACGAGAATTCAATACATTTTTCGTATTTTTATGTATTTTTTAATTTTTTAAAATATTTTTTCACATTTTTTTTACTTTTTAGATATATCTAAGTAAGGTGCATCTAAAAAAGTAAAAAAAATGTTTAAAATTTTAAAAATATTCACTAAAAACAAAAAAACACGAAAACCAAAAAACTCAATTTTCAAAAAACTTAATCTAAAAAATTCAAACCAAACACATTTATTAGTTTCTCGTAAAATATGTGGCAGGCAGCTTATTCTATGAGCACTAGATCTCTAGCTATAGTGAAAAAACAACTGCCAAGAGTATAGTTGTCATGGAACAAGAAAAATTGTCCATCATGAGTCCATTCTAGTAAAAAGCTGTCTACCAGCTGAACTTTGTACTGTGGTCAAGAATTTAAGTAGTGTTTTGTGATCCATTTCAAAGCCAACAATTGCGGAGATCCTTCATCCCTGCAATATTAGTCCATACATGCTTGTAAGCTTCCATAAACTAGCCTGCAACCAATAAGAGTTTGTGTTGAGTCATATCTTCTAATTGTAAATCAAATGTTTAGCACCTTGATTAATTAATCCTTTATGAAACATTTTTTTAAATTTTTTGATGGGTCTATTGCAGCTGATGAAATCAAACTCCACTGTTAAATCATGTTGTAAATGTATTCATTCAATTAATGCCCTTATCATACTTGCCCGTATCTCCATTTTTATCTTTTTTAATTGGGATGTATGTTGGAATTTATCTGTGTGTATTTCTTTGTGTTATATATGACAAAAGGCCATAAATGGGAAATTTATAATTAGTTGAGGAGGCATGCTTTTCATCTTTATTTATGAGGGATGTCTGACTAGCTCTAGAGGGATTGGGTATAGATGTCAGTGTTTGTCAATCTACCAGTCAAACTGATATATCTGTGCTAAAAATTATGAGTCTGCATCCTGTGTAATAAGTGATGGTAAATCACTTAAGAAAGTAGTGTGCAACATCCTGACACTCTCATTATTAGCGAATATCACTTTGACCTCGTCGTCTATGAACTCATCCATTTTAACCTCCTTAACTATGAAAATGTATTACTTTCATCCCCTTTAGACGACATTCAAAACGGGTGTATTTGTATGATTTTCATAGTTAATGGGATCAATATGTATGAGTTCATAAATGAGGGGGTCAAAATGATATTTGCTAATAGTTGAGGGAGTTGTGTAATTAACCTTAAATATAATATATAATTTTATGTATGTATATATGTATAAAAATATACACAATGATTATAATGAATTGTGCATCGGAATATAATCTGGTGAGTGTTAGAGAAGAAAGGGATGACAAAAGGGTACACTGATGTGATTAGGGATATCTATGAAGGTGTGGTGACCACTATTAGATCACCGGCTAGAGAGACAAGTGAATTTTCAATTATTGTAGGGTTACCTTATGTCCTTATCTTTTTATTTTAGTTATGGATAAGTTGACGAGAAATATTCAGGATGATGTGTCATGGTGTATGCTTTTTGCAAACGATGTCATGTTTGTGGATGAGACTAGAGAAGGAGTTAACACTAAGTTGACGACTTGGAGAGAAGCACTTGAATATAAAGGATTTAGGATAAGTAGAACTAAGATAGAGTACATGGAGTATAATTTTAGTAACATTAACAGTAACAATGGTAGTAGAGGATAAGTGAAAATTGAGGACCAAACACTACCTAAGAGTGGACATTTTCGTTATTTAGGATCGATTATCACAACAGTTAGGGAGATTGGAATGGATGTGGTCTATAGGACTAAGGCAGGGTAGCTTAAGTGGAGGAGTGCGTCTGGGGTATTGTGCAATAAACGAGTACCCACTAGACTAAAAAGGAAAGTTCTATAGAACAACTATTAGCTCAGCGATGTTGTATGGGACAGAATGTTGGGCAACTAAAAAATAACATGTAAATAAGGCGAGTGTTGATGTTTTGGTGGATGTTTGGCAAGACTGGAAAAGACAGAGTTAAGAATGAGTATATTCGAAAATGGGTAGGAGTAGTACTGATAGAAGATAAGTTGAGGAAGAACAGATTGAGATGGTTTGGTCATATACAACGGAGACCAACATAGGTAGTAATGAAGAGATATGATGCAGTGACGATAGATAGAAGTGTTAGGGGAAAGGGCAGACCTAGATTGACGCGGGCTAGTGTAGTAAATAGAGATATGAATCTCCTTAATTTGACTAACGATATAGCCTTGGATAGAGTCAAATGGAAAAGATAGATTCATGTAACCGATCTCATTTTATGGGACTTAAGACTTGGTTTGGTTTGGATTAAAATAAGGTTTGGTTTGGCTTATACTATATAAGCTAAAAAGTCAAAAAGTTACTCTAAAATCCAAAAAGATATCACTATTCACCCAAAAAAAAAAAAATTCAATTTTCTAGGACACCCGTACACAACGAATTGACAAAAGGCGCGATTCTTTGTGCGGCGATGGCGAACAAAATGATTGTGTGTGATTTGCACACACACTGCTGTTTGGCCTGTGGGGGTTATCACGGGTCCCGTTTTGATAATCTGAACCGTTAAATATGTAGCACTCGTCGAGTACTATATGTCTGTAAAAAATCACATTAATCGGATATCAATAACTATATGATCAAATCAGTTATATACAACAAATGGATAGTGTTACAATTAATGATTGGAAAATAAATAAATCTGATCAGATAGCTATCGATATCCGATAAATGTGATTTTTTATAAGCACATAGTGTTCGACAAGTTATACGCATTCAACGGTTCAGATTATTAAAATGGGATCCGTGATGACCCCCACGGGCCAAACAAAACCGTCCAATGCTTTGTACACAAATTAGGCAATAATTTCCAACCCCAATTCACGGCTGCATTGTGTACGGCTGTGGCCCACCCCTCTCTAATCATCTCTTACACATTTTTTTTATACAATTTTTTAATACACATTTTTTCATAAAAATCCAAAAAGTTAACCCAAACCTCCATATTTTTTTCTCAACTTTTTTAGTCCAAAAAGACAAAAAGTGCATTTTTTTAGGACACCCCAAACCAGCCCTAAATTATTTTTCCCAATATAACTAAATTGTATATATGTATATAATAAAACCACTTAATTCAATATAATTAATTGATTTTTTTTTTGTTTCTTGATAGAGGTGAAATGTTGTCATTTTATGCATTATGCAAACAAAAACAAAACTAAATTGCAATGAATCTTATTGAATCGCAATGGATGGTAGTGAATCGTAAACTGAATCACATGATTTACTCATTTTTCGATTCAATAGAACAATTTGAATTGTTTTGGTTGAAAATAGTATGGAATAGTTGTTAGTCAAATCATGTTTTTTTTTTTTTTTGAATGTATTGTTAGGGAATTTGAGGAGCCCAAAAGCGCATTGCAAATCTGGCCTAATTCGAAGAAATTCCAAAGTCCACATACCTAATAATAGGGCCTAAAATACATTATTTGGAACTCATACCCACTTAAAATCTTAAGCCCATGAGTGGAGAACCCATCTAATATATATTGAGGCCGTCTTTTTTACTCTTTATTTGATGTGGGACTCTATCTTCACAAATGATCCAACAATCTTCCCCTCATGTGTGAACCAAACATTGGGCCTCTCTTTGCTCCCCTCGAGTCTCGATCTATCAAGAGCAAGTTCATCATAGATTATACGCACTCTCCCTTAATCTTGATCTATGACTCTCCAACATTGAGTACAACTTTGGCCACTAGCACACACTACATCGTGAGCAACCACACTCCATTAAGAGTAACCATATTCCATTGAGAGTCACCTTGTCGAGGTCCAATCTTGCCACATGCACTAGGAATTTTCTTTGCTCCATCTAAAGTCATCATGGATTTTTCTTGCTCCATCGAGAATTTCTGTGCAAACCCAAGCCCAACAACATCGATGCTCTAAGAGAGCCCACCTATAGATCACTACCCATTGGCTTTGATACCAGTTGTTAGGGAATTTGAGGAGTCCACAAGCGCACTGCAAATCCGGCCCAATTCGGAGAAATCCCAGAGTCCACATGCTTAACAATAGGGCCTAACATACGTTATTTGGAACTCATACCCACTTAAAAGCTTAGGCCCATAAGTGGAGAACCTATCTAATGTATATTAAGACCCATTTCTTTTACTCTTTATCTGACGTAGGACTCTACCTTCACATGCTCTAACACCTATATCATATTCACCATGGAGAACAAGAAATGTCCAACAAAACATAATGAAATTTTATATGGAAATGTGACCACTTATATTTTTCTATAATTTATCTAAAAAAGACGGCATTGCTTAGATGTTTTAAGGAATAAACTCAAATAATCTTAGTTTAGTCTTGCCTAAACTATTAGTAACCAGCTAGATGACTCCCACATCACCAATCCACTTCCTTCGATCCCAAACTTGATACCTTGTTTCTTGTTATTATTTGAGTTGATTTTGGACTCCTTTTCATTGGCATTACCCTTATTGTGACTATTTGCTATCCTTTAAAATAGTGTCAACTGTTGAATTGTAACACAACAATTAATAAATTTAAGTACAGAACACTAGTACACAAGCACACACTAATATTCTTCATTTATTCACTCACACTCAAAACTTATACTATACAACAAACACACTAGGACACGACACTTTATAATCACACAAGACATTCAAGTACTCACACTTGGACTTTGCCTCTTCCTTACACACACATAATGAAGATTCAAATGTCTCCTATTTATACTAGTACACACCAAACTTTAACCATACATTGACTTGGGTAAAATTAGTGGTCAGTAAATGGTGAAGTTTGAGTAGGTAAAATGCGTGGTTGGTAAATGGTGAAATTTGTGTAGTTAAAATGAGTGATGAGGAATTTACTTCTAGAACATTCAACTGTAGTAGAGAGAGAGAGAGCTCTCAACATCAAACCTTCTCATAGTACCACAATTAGATATTTTGGAACAATGCCATAAAGTTCTAACCAATTTTCAAGTCCTTAATAATATATATATATATATATATTTTTATAGAAGCATCTAGAATTTTTATTTTCAAAAACAATAGCATGCTCTTGTTTTCCTTTATTGTTTCTTTTTTGTAAACACTAATGTTTCTAATTTTTTTGGTTTTTGTTTTTTGACAACTACTAGGTTGTTGAAGCTCACTCCGTGGGGAAGCTTAGGAGAGAGGCGAAGATGCTGCATCCTACAGGGAGACATTGAAGACGAGAACAACAGGTTTGGGAAGTCTACCATCATCGTCTTCACCACCATTGTGTCGATCGCGTTCAAGATTCCAACAGTCATCATCATCATTGCAATGGCAATGGTCATGGTCTCCACGATCAGTATCATCATCACTATCCGGCGGTTAACGATCACGGTCTCCCCAGTAGCCTCCTCACGGTCTAGATCACAGCAGTTTGTCCGATAATCTCCGATTAGCTCATGAAACACATCTCATACACAAAGCAGTTTCTCTGATTCCTCACGTTTGGTATATCTCCCTTCCTCTTTCACTCTAACAATAGTTTTTGGATAAAATGGCTATGGGTATATGTTATTGTGAAGATCTCAACTGTTAAATTTTTTTTTTTTTTTGGAGAGGGGGGGGGGATTTGTTTAGATTAAATGAAATAAATATGTTAGGAAATTTGTTTGGATTGAATTGAATTTCTGTTAGTAAATATTGTAGTTCAATTAAATCTATTAATATATATTATATTATATTCAATTTTAGATTATTATAAAAAATTCTACATAAAACTATATTTTATTTATTATACTAGTTTAGTTCGACGCAATTTTTATTACAATTTTTAATATTTAAAAAAAAAAATTATAACCTCATCAGTTTAATTTGAAAATGCCAAAATCAAGATCCAAACAGTAGATGGTTAAAAGTTCAGAGGCTAATTTCATTTCAAGGAAGTTGATTCAAAAGGAAAAGGAAAAAGCATGAGATTATATTGTAGTCATCAAACTATAATTGAGCCAATTGATTTTGAAGTTGTTAGAGGGGCTAATGTTAATAATAAATATCATGATATTATTAGTGAACCACCCGCCGATTATATGATCGATAGATATAATTTTGAAAGGAAATATACCCTTACCCTGGCTGGATTTGATTACACTTTAAAAGAGTGGATGGAGAATTAAGGATGAGTTTCTATAATCCACCTATTTTTAAGTATTGAACTAGCATTTGCCATCAACAAAAACAAGTCTTTTAAATCTTTAGGATAATTGCGGCAGTTTTGTCCAACCAAAATATTGTCAAATATCATATGGGACAATTCGATCATATCATTTTCTACCCCCATTTTAGCCCTTGTTGGTTCAGGAAGCTGACCTATGTCTATATTTGTATACAAAAGAATCACTTCTATAATTTCTTCATGATGGCCTCTTTCGAAATTATTAACCATACGAATACCATAATTTTTTGGGTGGTGTAAACAACCATGAAAATGTTGTTTTTCATGAAGAGCAAACACAATTTTGATCATCGCACAAATAAGCTTCCTCACCCACTCATTGGGTCGTGTTAACATTCCAGTGCTCATATGCGTGATCATAAACCTCTCTTTCTTCATTCTCCATCCACTCTTTTAAAGTGTAATCAAATCTAGCCGGGGTAAGGGTATATTTCCTTTCAAAATTATATCTATCGATCATATAATCAGCAGGTGGTTCACTAATAATATCATGATATCTGTTATTAACATCATCACTGCCTAATTTTTTTTCAAAAAAACAAGAATTATATAGGTACTTTCAAATCCCCCTAATATTTTAAAACTTGTTTCTTTTACTATATTACCCTCATATCTATCAGCTCTCATATCTATCAGCTCCTATTAAGCCATCTTCACAGTGTATTTTAGAGTAAAATTTTACTTTAAATCATAGTAAACTTTACTCTGATTCAGAGTAAAATTTTACTCTGAAAGTACAATTTTACTATCATTGTATAATTCAAATCTGCAATGAATTGATAGTAAAATTTTACTGTCACTAGGAGTCCAAAAACAAATAACAAAAGTACACAATAATAGAGTAAAAGTTTACTATCATTGTATAAAAAAACAATAAAAACAGAATAGATAACACCAAAGTAAAAGTTTACTCTCATTTTATCAAACAAAAATAGAGCACATACCAGAGTAAAATTTTACTCTCATTTTATTAAACAAAAACAAAGCACAAACCAGAGTAAAATTTTACTCTCATTCTGTCAAGCAAAAACAGAGCACAAAATAGAATAAAATTTTACTCACATTCTGTCAAACAAAAACAGAGCACAAATCAGAGTAAAATTTTACTCTTATTCTGTCAAACAAAAACTAGAGCACACACCTGATTGAACTCGGGAAATCAACAAAAATAAATCAAAAACAAATACAAAAAAACTAATAAACATATGTCAAAGATCAAATAACGACATTGAACCAAAGGTGAGGGTCAAGTCATCAATCCAAATCTTAGGCAAAATTTTGAGCTACAAGGTCAACTCCAAATGAAAACTCAAAATCGAGTTAGTAATGGTGAAATCATACCAAATTCAAAATGCCTCAAACCAGATTTGAGATGTTATTAGTCGAATGATCTAAGATGTTATAAGTTGAATCAACCTTACCCCAACCTCTTAAGCATAGATCGCAAACTCAAATTAGGGCTCCTCTCATATCACAAATTGAACTGAGGACTGAAGGAAGAGAGAGAACCTTTGTTAGAATTTGAATCCAATAAACAAGTGAATGGAGTATGGTAGAGGGGCATGAAGCCTCTGGTTTCTTCAATTCTAGGGTTTCTAGAAGAGAAATGGAAGGCTTGACTGACACTGGATGCGGAAAAGGAGGTGGGGCCGGGAATCATAGCGGTTGGTGGCCGGAACACATTGGTGGACGGTGCTCCGGCGGTTGAGGTGGCCTCTGACATGGCTATGAAGAGAAGTTGTGTTTAGAGGGAGAGGAGAGAGATGGAGAAAGTGGGGAGAGAGTGGGGGGAGAAGGTGGAGGGGGTTTAGAAAGTATAATTTTTTTCTTAGTCCTTTTGACAATGAAAAGAAGATAAAGGGGGTTTATAGCCAAATTTTCCCAACATTAACCCCTCTAACAACTTCAAAATCAATTGGCTCGATTATATTTTGATGACTACAATATAATCTCATGCTTTTTCCTTTTCCTTTTGAATCAACTTCCTCGAAATGAAATTCAGCCTCTGAACTTTCAACCATCTTTTGTTTGGATCTTGATTTTGGCATTTTCAAATTAAACTGATAAGGTTATAAAAAAAATTAAAAAAATCATTAAAAATTGTAATAAAATTTTTATCAGACTAAACTTAGTATAATAAATTAATTATAATTTTATGTAGAATTTTTTATAATAATCTAAAACAGAACATAATATAATATAATATTAATAGATTTAATTGAACTACAATATTTACAAATAGAAATTTAATTCAATCCAAACAAATTTCCTAGCAGATTTATTTCATTTAATCTAAACAAATTCCCCAAAAAAAAAAAAAAAAATTAACAGTTGAAATCTTCACAATAACATATACCCATAACAATTTTATCCAAAAACTATTGTTAGAGTGAAAGAGGAAGGGAGATATACCAAACGTGAGGAATTGGAGAAACTGCCCTATCAATGAGATGTGTTTCACGAGCTAATCGGAGATAATCAGACAAACTGCCATGTGGAGATAATTCTTATAGTGCGGAGGTAAAGCATTGGCATAGCATCCACAAGGAAGGGGCAACATTAGGGTGTGGATTCTTTTCATGGGTAACAATCAAATAATGTTGAGATGGTGAAAGGATGGATGTGTGGTAAAATTCTGGAAAAAAAGGATTTAGTGGTTGTAGACACCCCATTTTGACCGACCTTAAGACTCAGACGTCACCGATTGAGCGCTTGGTGATGTTGCATATCGTGCTCGCTTAGAGGTTTCAGAGTCTCAGCCGTGAGCCTTGTCTCCGAACTTCTGGGCTTTTCTGGGCTTTTCTGTGCCTTGCCTCGGTTTGCGAACCAAGCTCGATTTTCTCTATTTCTCTTCCCAAAGGGAGGGAGAGGTCTCGTAGACCATCTCTCAGTGGCTGTGGGCTACATTTCGTAACCGTAGCCCATTTTGCCCATTTCGGAGCCCGGTTCCCGGTTTTGATCGTCGGTGCCTTGCCTCGGTTCGACGCCTAACTACCTCCGTTTGCTCCGGTTTCTGGCATGCATCTTATTTTCTCCCTTTTAAGGGACACTTTGGTCCGAGAGACTAACTTCGTGGTCGAATACCACTCCCGGTGCCTAACAGTCGGTTTTTGGAACCTTGGACTGCACGTTTCGGCCCCCGAACCTTCATTTTGCATCGGTTTTAGTTCATTTTTGGCAGGGACCTCTGTTTTATCACCAGGAAGGTCGTAGAAGGGTGGGAGGCTAGTAATTGTTCCAGCAACCAGTTATATTCCATTATCGCCCTCCGACGCCCGTTTTTCTTACTTCAAAGTCAATGTTGACCACCCTAGGGCCACTTTCCTCAACCCTAAACCCCATATTTGTGATGTACACATCTGGGAGGCCACCAATATGTGGTGGCCGGCCAGTAATTCCATTTGACCCTTTTGAACCCCTTTGAAAAGTGGGTTGTTCTCTCTCCTGGTTCACAGTTGCCAATCTTCAACCACAGGGTTGTGTTGAGGACACATGAGAGGCCACCAATATGTGGTGGCTGGCCACTAATTCAATTTGACCCTTTTGACCCTTGGCCAGCCAGCCATGGGAGGTGGTCGGCTGGCCACCTGCAAGTCCAAAAGTTGGTCAGCCAGCTTCCTCAGGGTGAGTACATTACAGCTGTGCATTGTTTTTCCCTCCAAAACCTGTATCCGGAGGGAACTTTTTTGGAGGAAAACTTGATGCAATTTCCCTCCCCTTTTTCCCTCCTTTTCTCCCTCTCATTTGTCTAGATAACCAGCTGCAAAAACCTGGTTTTAGGGTTACAAAAAAAATCCCTAAGAGCTTTGCATACACATCTCCCTCTTCCTCTCTTCCAAACCCTCAAAATCTTCCAAGTTCTACACCCTTTCTTCATCACCACCTAGCACCACCACCACTACTCCATTTCCAGCAGCTTGGGGAGTTTTTCAGAGGCTAGGAGGCAGCATTTCTCAAGCCAAAAGGGAGCCAAGGATTGGTCTACAAGGGTAAGTTCATCTCTCCCTCTTTTGAGCTCATTTTTGCCCCATTTCTTAGCCCTCTTTGCTTGCTGTTTTGAGCTCCGACCAAAACTGAAAAGGTCATTTTTTTGAGCTCATTTTCTTGTTTCATTAAGGGCTCAACACTGTTTGGGCCCCCCATGTTGCACTTGCTTCAATATCCCTTTGAATGCCATTATTTTGCATAGTATTTTTGGCTTATGTGTGATCTGTTTTGGAGCCTGATGTGAAATTTAAATAGGCATATTTTGAGCCCCTCTTCAACATTTAAGAAGGGGTCAACACTGTTGGGGACCTCCATGTATCACTTGTCATTGTACCCCTCTTTGGTCCCCATTTTTGCATGATTTATTAGCTTATTAAGATTTTGTTTTTGGACCTTGGTCAGAACTGAAAATGGCCCTATTTTGATCTCCTCTACATGTTTCATCAAGGTTCCATGGCTGTTTGAGACATCCTTTTTGTACTTCATGTTATAGCTCTCTTATGGCCTTAATCTTGCATTGCATTTTGAGCATGTTTGTATACTGATTTGGGCTTGATCATCTACTGTAAAATGCCATATTTTGGGACCCTATTCAACTTTGTTGAAGGTCCCTCACTTTTTTGAGGCCCCCATATATCAGTTACCTCTTTGCCCCTTTGTTGGCCCATTTCTTGCATGAATTGTTTGCCATACTTGTATCTGTTTTTGGTGCTTTTCATCTACTGAAAAACATCATATCTTTGTCCCCTCTTCAATGTTGTAGAAGGCCCATTTCCTTTTTGGGGCCAGCAGCTGTGAGTTGCTTCATCACCCCGTTTGCGGGCCCATTTTTGCATGCTAATTTAGTCCCACTTGTACTCACTGTTTGGCCATGCTTTAAACTGAAAAAACGCTTATTTTGGGGCTTCCTTTCTTCTTATTTTACAAATAATGTACAAATTATGCATGCTTTGTATAGCTGTAAGCCATTTCATGTACCTAGTTTTGCATTTCGGGAGAGATTCCATGCATCGGGTGTCATTTCGCCTTGTTTCGGGGCTGTTTTGCCCCTCATTTTGCTACTTATTTTTTCATGTTTGCATATCATATTCCATGTCTTTGCCATGTCTCATTAGAGTGGCATTTCGGTGCCTGAGAGTCGGTCCTCGGTTTGCGTGCACGCATGTACGCATCTCGAATTGTCTCATTTTCATCTGATGGCCTCCTATATGAGTGTGGCCGAGGTCCACTTGTGTTGGTGTAAGCCCATATTGCATTGTGTATGCCGTTTCATTCCATAGCATTGCGTGTGCTAGGCCGTATATTAGCGCATTGTGTATGCCATGTTTCCTCGTGCATCGTGTATGCCATTTCATAGCCTTTCGCATGTTAGGTTGTATCTTAGTTGCATTTCATGCATATCATGCATATTGCATCGTGTTCGGGATAGGAGTTAGTTCGGGCACGGGAAACGAGGTACGTTCCGTACTCCAAGTGACGGAACGTGTCTCAATTTCCCAGTCACCGACACTCCGGATTATCTATGATGGAGTTAGGTTTTGTTGTATTTTCATATGCATTCATTTCATATTGAGTTGTGCAATTTGACTCCTCGGCCATCATGCATCGATATGCGTGATTGGTGGCACGAGGATCGAGACATACATACATTTGTGAAAATATATTGCCATGCCCCTTTCCTGCTCTCTGTTACAGCAAAATGAAGAATCAGTAACTTTTCGGAGCTTGGCATGCATTTCAAGAACAGGTGCAAACAGAGGCTAATTGGGGCATCGTCATGGATTTCCGCACAAAGGTAACCCGAACATGCATCATTCATCACGGGCGGGATCAAGGCGTCCTCATCTTGCATGCGGTTTTACAACTTTCTTAGTTAATTTGTTAATTAATTAGGAATTTGGACATTATTTGGACTGTATTATTTGGGTATACTATTCTTTTATTAAGGATTTGTATATTTATTGGACCCTACATGCGAGGGCAAAACTGTAATAAGTGTGCGTGTGTGTGATGTATGTCTTCCAACCCCACGTCTTTCTTCCCTTTTATTTACCTGCTTATGATGGTTAGATTAGGGCACGTTTCAATTAGCATACAGTATGATAGCATGTTTGCATTCATTCATCTGTCTTGCATGCATCGGGCTCGGCGCATCATACTAACTGCATTTGTATTTCAATTCCAAGTTGAATACATGTTAGCTGTAGCATTCCATATGCCATGTTTAGAATAGCCGAGCCTGCTATAGTTTGCATTTTTGCATGTGTTGCATTAGGCAATTCTGTATATCTAGGATCATGCATGATTTCTAATGTAGTTTCTGTTTTGGCTTGGAGTACTCGGTGAGTTTTTATGCTTTAGCATCCTTGCATGCGTGTGAGTGACTGCCATGAATAGCATGCTTACTATGAGGCTAACTGCTTATGTGATATAACTGCCTTGAATGCCTGTGGGTGGAGGTTGGGTTATTTGGATTGGGACAATGCATTGACTGTGAGTTTTAAGCCCACTAAATAGTGGCAAAACCATCTTTTCTAAGCCCACCTGAGGGTGGCAAAATCTGCATTTTAAGCCTACCTGCGGGTAGCAAACCATCTTTCAAAAATAAACATGAAATGTTTTGTCCCAATTCAAGCGACCCGGTCTATACTTGTATGCTGTGCGTATCACATAGTAACCTAGGCTAATAACCGGAATAAGAACGCACAATGTTTTCAAAATCAGATATCATGGTTAGTAGAGGTCGGTTTTTATCGGCGAAAGGTGCTCACGGCGACCTTCCAATCGTACCCAAGTTTCGAGCCGAGGCAACTTTGGTGATAGCGGACACGCGTGGCCTTTGGCACCGAGTCGGGTTTCCTAAATTTTCCATTAAAAAACATTTAGGTGGCGACTCAGATCCGCAAAGCGATCCATGTTTGGCACTTCTTTCAAAAATCAGTTTTCTCAAAACGATTTGCCGGATTTGGACTCTTTGGTTCAAGATTAAGAACCGTGACATTTGAGTCCTTGAACTGTAGTGACCCCAATATGAACGGAACGGGACTTAACCCTCCCGGGGCGTTCGGGGACGTCTACAGTTTCTGGCGACTCCGCTGGGGAGTTAGAGAACTTGACTTGAACTCATGATATCTGGTTTTGACTACACTTGTGTGTTTCTTTGCATTGCATTTGCATTGGTGCACCTAGGACACCGTGTTTGCCATCTGCCATTCCCGAACGATTTGCCGGAGGCTTGTCTTGTCAAGGCATGACCATAAGGCTGATCGGCTGTGGGCTCTGACAGCATGGGAACACAAACCCCGGTTTTACCGGGGCACCCTTTTTGACCATTCCACCTAGTGCATATTTGGATCCATAGTGACCATTCCAAACTAGGACAAGTTCCTTACCCGTTTATAGGTCGTTTGAAACCGTTGCGTGCGTAGTGAAACCCTAGCTCCTGACAAAATAGGACAGGGAAACCCTACCCCAACATAGGGGTGTTTGGCTCTCACTTATCTGTTATGTGCTTTTAGAGTGCGTCTCTACAGGAATGCATGTATCAGTTTATGAGTTTGGGCATTAGGCCTGCGGGCATCAGTCAGTATTTGAGAATCAGTTATCTGCGGGTATCCGATTCAGTTTTGGGGACAGTGATTCAGGGATATTGATCAGTGTTTGAGAACAGTGTGTGTTCAGCTTACCAACCGTGTGTTGTTATGCCCAGCCGTGTGTTGTGTATTTAATTTAAGCTGTTATGATGTCCGTTTATCTGGTTATTTATTTCCTTTTCGCTTTATTTATCTTTTTGCTAGGGGGCAGGGTTTTTAGCACAATTGCTTCCGAACCAGTAGATATTCCCCAAGCACTTTGGACACGAGGTCGCCGACTCAATCGATCTGAGGATCTGGTTGACGGACATCCAGTGTTCCACTCCCTACCCCCAGTTGTTAGAAGAAGGCCAAGGAGGCGTAGTGTGTCAGAGCAGGGATTACCGGGACAGCGGGCTACTTTAGCAGCAAACAGTCAGGTTGGGATTTCTGTTTCCGCCATAGAGATACACTTACCGGTCAGTCAGCTGGACCAACAAAATATGGCCGGGATAGAGGAAATGATGCATCAAATGCAAGAGAGCATGAGACAGATGCAGGAGGATGCCATCCGCCAAGCGGAATTTTCTAAGCAACAGGCCACAGTCATGGCCCAGCAGGCCGAGCTCATTACTAGGTTGCAACAGCAGAATGCGGCATCTGCTTCACATCAGGTTCCTCCTCCACCAGGGCCCCCATTACTCGAAAGAAGTTCTCTTTGAGAATGCTCTCTAGAACACCGTAACACCGTGCCAAATGTCCAGAATATCCAAGAGGACACAAACCTTCCAACGGGGCTAGCTCCGCCCCCGCTTCCACCTCAACTGTCCAAGACTCATACACCCAACCACCCGGACTCTCCCTTTGAGTTCGAAATTGACCATATAGCCCTAAAACTGAGCAAGCTTGAGAAGCTTTTCAAGAAATCACAAGGGGTAAAAGCCATTCCGCACATCGAAGATGGGTACACCGATGTAGCCGTAACATTGCCAGACAGATTCAAGATGCCACAAATTGACCGCTTCAACGGGTCCGGAGATCCCATGGTCCATCTTCAGCTATTCTCAGACATCCTGCGGCCAATGGGCCTAACCCGACCACAAAAGCTTTCCCTGTTTGGCCGAACTTTGTCGAGTGTGGCAGCCATCTGGTACGCGAAGTTAGAAGACGAGGTCAAAAGAAGTTGGGATAAGATGGCTGAGGCCTTTGTTGCACAGTACTCGTACAATACACAGATCGAGATTACAACCCGTGATCTCGAAACAACGAGGCAAGAACCCAAGGAGACTTTCTCAGACTTTGTAACTCGTTGGAGGGCAAAGGCATCGATGATGACCTTGAGGCCTACAGACAAAGATCAAATCAGGATGATTGTGCGCAATCTCCAACCGAAATTGATGCAGAAGATGATCGTACTTCCCTTTCCCACCTTCTCAGATTTACACGAAATGGGGGTACAGATCGAGGATGCCATAAAACAAGGTCTGATTGACCAGGATAAGGAGCAACCCAGAAGGACTTTCAACCGTAACAATAACGCAGGCCCAAGTGGCGCTGCAACTGCACGAGCTTCAGAGGTGAGCATGGTCACCACCACTCCCCCTCCCCCAAGACCCACGACAGCCACGCCTTTCTCTGGCGCATTTGGAAGCAATACCCAAAACACCAAATATCAACCCAGAGGCCAAAGAACCTTCACCCCCCTCTATATGCCCCTGTCCAAAGCTCTGGGGGTATTAATCAGGAAGAAGCATTTGACGCCCCTAGAGCCGAGGCCACTACCAAATCCACTCCCTCCCTCTCATGACCCAGCGAAATACTGCGCGTATCACCAACAGCACGGTCATGACACCGACCGTTGTTACAGATTGCGTCATGAGATTTAGGATCTTATTGACAAGCAGGTGATCGCGCCTCCCGAAAAACCCAACGTCACGACAAATCCTCTCCCACCACATAACCAAGCCCCTCCTCCCAACAGAATCAACTTCATCCAAACTGGGGTCGTGTCTTACGATCCTAGTATCTATATCACCCCATCTCACCTACCTAAGCCGGAGGTGATCCTTCCTGTCTGCACTGACTTGTGCATGATGGACATCTCCACGACCCAATCTAAGCCAGTGGTGGTGACTACCGAAGATGGGACATGGTAGATTTCAGAAGAAAAGGGAGTTGTTGAGTCTGAGATAGAAACGATCAGGAATCTTCTTTGAAGGAGCTTATGATCCATGAATACATCAATCGATGGGCGATGCAGGTGTGAAATTTGCCAGCGTAACTATGTGTGATTGAGGGACGATTTGAATGGGGAATAGATGATCTAACGGTATGGGAGAGGACCTTGCCAACCTCCGGTTCTTGATGACCAAGAATCGTGAGATGCAATCAACCTGGTTTGAATCTGAGTCGGCGAAGTTACGGATGGTTAGATGATCAACCGGACATTGTAGAATTTCAACCGTAATGGCAGGGCGGCAAGAGTATCGATGGTGGCGGAAGGGCCGAGAGTCGAATACACCGCCGGATATGGTCGTTCAAAAATCCGTTCAAAGCCGTGTCCGGACGAACGCACGAATCATACGATTTGGTTCGGTTCTATTAAGAAATGGTTCGGTTTCGGATTAAGAAATATGAGAACCGTAAAAACGGTTCGGTTAATGGATTTTATGAAAAAATCGCGGTTCGAACCGAACCGAACCGAACCGAACCGAATTTTAAAAGATATATATATAATATCAAATTTTATTTTTATTAATTGGTTTTTTATAATTTTAATAATATTAGGATGGTATAGATATGTAATATTAAGTAATGCCTTAATATTATTAGTTTTATCATGAGTTAAATGTAATTAGTTTGAGTAATTATTTTGTTAATATTAACAATTTATTCTTGTGTAAATAGAAATTTTTGGAATCCTAAACCAAACTGAAACCGAACCGTTTTTTCGGTTTGGTTCTGGTCCGGTTTTTCAAGTGTAACGGTCTGGTCTGGTTCTCAAAATCATAGAACCGTTAGGATCGGTTCGGTTCTTGGATTTTCTCATAACCGAACCAATCCGAACCGTGTACACCCCTACCGCCGGAGAGCGCCGGCACTAAGAATTTCGCTCAGAATTTAGGGATTATGAATACAGGGAATATTGGAGCACCAGCTGTACTGACACAGTTGGAACAACAAAGAATTGAGGATTCCGAGAGAATCAGAAAAGCTAAGGCCCATGTGGGGGTCGAGAGTCTTTGTGTGCAGGGAGCGAAATCTTTGCGGGCATGAGGATGGAGGTCTTCTTGGTACAAGCATCTGGGCCGACAGTGTCTGTCATTGCCGCCGACGGGATGTAGTGGGAAGACGATGACTTATGTCTTGCCCACACAGATGAGGACTGGGGGAGTAGTCAACCAGATGATACTTGGTATATCGACGAGATCGCTCATATGACGAGAAGTGGGCGATATTTCAAGCCCCAGCACTTAGACCAACCTGAGGCGTCTGGGAAAGACAAAAGAAGAAAGCGAAGGAGAGCAGTTAAAGAAGAAGCTATGCTCAAGCAATTGAAGAAGATACAAGACATCTCCATCTCTGGGAATTTGCTTATGGCGTCGCGAGTACACAGACAGGCTGTCCTATCTGCTATGGACAAGGCCAAACTCTCTATAGACACTACACCAGAGCAGCCGGTTGGGATGGTTTTTCCAGGAGGAGGTTCCCCGGCATTAACCTTTTCAGACAAAGAACTACCGCCTGAGGGCACAAATCATAACAAACCTCTCTGTCTCTATGGAGTATAGAGACAAGTGGATACCGGTGGTACTTGTTGATACCGGGTCTGCCATCAATGTCTGCCCAGCCAAAACAGCGTATGCAATCGTGTTGAAGCCCGCGGACTTCGTGCCGACTACTCAAGTGATCAAGGCATATGATAATACTAGCAGGGAAGTGATGGGGACTGTCAAAATTCAGACTCAGGCTGGTCCGGGACAACACAACATTGAATTTCATGTCTTGGACGTTCCCGTAACCTTTAATCTACTCTTGGGGCGGCCGTGGTTGTACCAAGTGAAGGCAGTCTCTTCCACTTTACATCAGATGTTGAAGTACCCTCACGGGAAGGGGGTGGCTATTGTCTTCGGAAATTCATCCATCCATCCGTCGCCGGAAGTGTCTACACCAGTTCTAGAAATCGACCATGGCAGGGAGGATGTGTTCTTATCGGGGTTCACTTTGGCTGAGGCCTGGGTGGTGCAGAATATTATGGCTGTGAATGAAGGTGTGTACGTCAATGCTTAATCCGTCTACCTCATGAACAAGCTACAACACATCCCCGGGATGGGATTAGGAAGAAGCGATCGGAAAGGCGTTACAGCGTTGGCCGAAGTGCCACACAACCCTCATACCTTTGGCTTGGGTTATTTGCCCACCAAAGAGGACTGGGTGAGGAAAGGAAAAGAAATGGCCGGAAGAGCTAGAGCAAAGTAGGCTGGGAAGCCTTTTGAGTTAATGCATAGGCCCATTCAGGGTACCCTGAACGGACGTTTTGTCCGGGAGGGGGAGGACTTTCCATTTTGCGGCTTCCCAGAGCAGTGGATAAACGCGGAGAAGAAGCGCGTGCCAGGCTTTGAGATCTTCTTCGACCTGCAACTATCCGGGGATGACGTTGCCACAGAGCAGACAGACCCATCGGCTGAGGTTGAGCAGTGTGAGGTAGTGGATCCTGAGGGCACAGAATTTGAAATAGGGGTAGCGCTGGCATGTCTACTCTCTGATCCTCTGATCGACCATAAGTGCTTGGGGGATAACTTCGCGGTTTCCATGATTGGGGATGAAACGGCTGCGAGCCAACCAGCAGCTATCTTGGATGCATCTATCGCACCCTCTCTCATTTGGCAATACGAGGAGGGATTTTTGTCCAAAGAAGATCGGAAGTGAGCCGGAATCTGATTCCACCGAATCTTGTGAGTCGGAATCAGATTCCAGCTCCACTGAGTCTGAGTCTGGTACTCCTGGGGTCGTTAACCCGGATGCCACAGTCCTGTCTAGGTCGTCTTTTTCCTTTTCATTTGAGTCTGTTGTAAACGAATCGGACGATTTGGATGAACTTAATGAAAATCAAGTAACTATGGTTTCTGAGTACTTTTCTGTGCCCTTGATTTATTGCATTAATTCAGACTTTCAAAATTTTGAAAACGACGAGGACGAAGTTCCTCCGGTTTTGCAACGATTAATTGAGCAAGAGCAGGAAAGATTTGTTAAACCCCTAGTGGACGAAATCACTACCGTGAACATTGGTACTGAGGAGGACCCGCGGCTGGTCCAGATCGGGTCCACGTTGTCTTCGGAGGAACGCGAGCGCTTAGTCGCTTTATTAAAAGATTTCAAAGATGTTTTCGCGTGGTCCTACGAAGACATGCCTGGAATCGATCCTGAGATTGTACAGCATCAGATCCCCCTTGACCCCAAGGCCCGACCTGTCAAACAGAAACTTAAGAGGATCCGCCCGGACTGGGCTCTCAAGATTAAGGAAGAGGTCACCAAGCAAATCGATGCAGGCTTCCTGTTGGTATCAGAATATCCGACTTGGTTGGCCAACATTGTTCCGGTGCCAAAGAAGGATGGCAGGATCCGAGTATGCGTGGACTTCAGGGATTTGAACAGAGCTAGTCCTAAGGACGACTTTCCCTTACCGCATATTGATGAGTTGGTGGATTTCACAGCAGGGCACGCATTGCTTTCATTTATGGATGGCTTCTCAGGCTATAACCAAATAGTAATGGCACCAGAAGACCGGGAGAAGACTGCATTCACCACCTCGTGGGGGACATATTGCTATAGAGTCATGCCGTTTGGGTTGAAGAATGCTGGAGCTACTTATTAACGGGCCGCGACCACAATATTACATGATATGATCCACAAAGAGGTTGAGGTGTATGTGGACGACATGATTGTCAAGTCCAAGGACAGAGAGTGCCACTACACCACCTTGCACAAGTTTTTTCAAAGGATCAGGGAGTTCCGGTTGCGGCTAAACCCTCAGAAATTTACATTCGGTGTTACAGCGGGAAAAATACTGGGGTTTCTGATTACACAAAGGGGCATCGAGGTCGACCCTTCCAAAATCAAGGCCATCCTAGAAATGCCACCACCAAGGACTAAAAAGGAGGTGCGAGGCTTTCTAGGTAAAGTGCAATTCATAAGACGGTTTATCTCAAAATTAACCTTGACTTGTGAACCACTTTTTGGCCTCCTCAAGAAAGGAAAGAAGTTCCAATGGGACGGCCGATGTCAAGCTGCATTTGAACAAATTAAAGAATATTTACAGAACCCGCCCGTGTTGTCACCACCAGAACCAGGGAAACCGTTGATTTTGTATCTGTCAGTAACTGAAACTACTATGGGCTGCATTCTTGCACAAGAATCAGAAGACAAGATGGAAAGAGCCATCTACTATCTCAGCAAGAAGATGCTGGAGTACGAAACCCGCTACACTCCACTAGAAAAGGCTTGCTTAGCCTTGGTATGGGCTACCAGGAAGCTGCGGCACTACCTGTTAGCTCACTCTGTAATGTTGGTTTCACGACTTGATCCCATCAAATATCTTTTCGAGGAACCAAAGACTTACGGTAGGCTAGCTCGTTGGTTGCTGTTGCTATCCGAATTTGATCTAAAGTATGTAACACGCAAGCCGGTCAAAGGCAGAGCAGTGGCAGATTTTTTAGCCGACCATCCAGTGGAAGGGGGTGAAGCAGTCGAGTATTTATTCCCAGATAAAGCCATTTTACACATCGATGACGAAACTTGGACGATGTACTTTGACGGAGCGTCAAATCAATACGGGTATGGGATAGGAGTGTTGCTGATAGCACCCGACAATTCCCGTATCCCTCTAGCCTTCAAGCTTCGATTCAAAGTCTCGAACAATGAAGCAGAATATGAGGCGTGTATTGCTGGTCTAGAAGCCGCCCTGGAACTAGGGGCAAGACGGTTGGACGTCATTGGGGACTCAAACCTTGTTGTGTCTCAAGCTAAAGGAGATTGGAAAGTAAAAGAAGAAAAGATGATGATGTATCACCAGACCTTGGATTTGCTGATTCCTCAGTTTGAGAAGCTAAGTTTTACTCATCTACTAAGAGAGAACAACAGGTTCGCAGATTCTTTAGCAACTCTATCTTCTATGATAGACATCCCGTGTGGAGTCTGGATGCGTCCAGTCATCATCGACGTAAATTTGCACTGCCACGAGTCGATTGCCGCTATAGATGAAGTTCAGGACGAAAACCCCTGGTATTACGACATCTGGAACTTCTTGGAGAAAGAAGCATACCCGCCAGGGGTAAACGCCAAAGACAAAAGGGCAATCAGGAGAATGGCAATTCAGTTCATCATCTGCGGGGGTAAACTATATAAAAGGGGTCACCTGGGAATGCATAAACTGTGTGTTGATGCCGAAGAGTCAAAGCGTCTGATGGAAGCCATCCACGGGGGAGAATGTGGTGCACACATGAATGGGGTAATGTTGGCACGGAAGATCCTCAGACAGGGTTATTACTGGTCCACCATGGAAGAGGATTGTATTGGTTTCGTCCGGCGATGCCACAAATATCAAATTCATGCAAATCGCATAAACATTCCGTCGTCAAAGCTGTACAACATGACTTCGCCATGGCCATTTTTAGTCTGGGGAATTGATGTAATCAGAGCTGCTACACCGAAGGGGTCAAATGGGCATGAGTTCATCTTGGTAGCGATAGATTATTTCACAAAGTGGGTTGAGGCCCAATCTTATGCGGTGTTGAAGGCTTCGCACGTCGCAAAATTTATCAGAAACAACATCATCTGTCGCTACGGGGTCCCAAACGAAATAATTTCAGACAATGGTTCCCACTTCAAGAAGGAAGTGATAGACTTGTTGGAAAAATACAACGTGGCTTTTCATAAGTCATCTACCTATCGGCCGCAAACCAATGGAGCGGTTGAGGCCGCCAACAAGAATATCAAGCGCATATTGCAGAAGATGGTGGAAACCTACCGGGACTGGCCAGATAAGCTGTCGTTTGCTCTGTGGGGCTACCGGACTTCAATCAGAACTTCTACTGGGGCGACTCCGTACTCATTGGTTTATGGGATGGAGGCTGTTCTACCTATTGAGATTGAGGTTCCGTCATTACGAGTATTGGCCGAGTGTCAAATAACAGAGGCAGATTGGCAGCACAGCCGATTTGAGGAACTTATGCTTTTCGATGAAAGAAGACTAAAAGCGCTGTACCATGTCCAAGGTTATCAACGCAGAATCGCCCGGGCTTTCAACAAAAAGGTTAAGTCCAGGAATTTAAAGGAAGGAGATTTGGTACTCAAAGACAACCGAGCTCCCATCCACGACCCAAGGGGCAAGTTCAGACCCAATTGGACTGGCCCCTACATCATCAAGTCAATCTGGTCAGGTGGAGCTGTGGTTCTGATGGATCTAGATGGCTTAGAGTTTTCCCAACCGATCAACATGGACAAGTTGAAGAAATATTACCCCTGAGAGGCTCGTTAGGTCGAAAACCCGAAAGGGCGACCTAGGCAAAACTCAGAGCACAAAAAATTTGAAATTATAAAAACTGAGCTCGCAAGGTTGAAAACCCGCAAAGGGAGGCCTTGGCAAAAGTTAGAGCGCAAAAGGAGAGTGAAAATACCCGAGTGAACCTAAGCCTGAACTACGTAAGGCTTGATTCCCATCCTTGGGATACGTAGGCAGCTTTATTCTGAAGTTCATCCACAACCTTTTCCCCGATCAACTTTGTCCATATTGATCATCTCAGTCATTTTTGTCCATCAGCATTCATCGTGATCTCCGGTACAGTGCTATTCAGACTAGGGGCAACTTTTCGTTGCCATACAGTGTTGCCGTACCATTCAGACTAGGGGCAACTTTCCAGTTGCTAGGATCCGGGGTTGTGTATCTCAGTGACAAATCTTAGGCGTGTCCAGTTTTGATCCATATCGAAAATAGTTTTGAAAAGTTTTAATAAAAGTTGACTTTGTTCAAATTAATCTTTTCACAACTAAGACCATTTTTGGACCAAGGCGGAAAATTTTCAGTACCACAACCTTCAATTTCATTGATTTCAAAACAGAGTTCTCCTGCTCTTGCATACAATTGAAGTTGCTTTTTATTACGCTCATAATGAAAACTTGAAAGTACTAATAAAGCAATAAATCTGGGGCATAGTCAAGTCAGGTGTCCCTACGCCCCCTCTCAGAGCTAGTCGAAGCCTCTGATGCCAAGCTAGGCCCAACCTGTGCTTCTTCGTTGAGCCAATCCCAGCACTCATCAGACAAACTGCAACTAAAAGTGGGAGTAGGTGCCAGGAGCTCTCTAATTCTCCACGCTGCGGCCTGCCAAGCCAGCTGTGCGCCTCGAACCGGGAATGTAGTCGAATACTCTATCCCCTCTAGCGGGCAAGTTTGATCATGGCCAAACTGGCGCAGTATACGGAATAGAAAATAAAACACACAGTGGGTCAAGCCGTCGATCGAATCGATCTGCGGGACATCTTGTAGCTCATTCTTGGGAAGATTGAGCCAAGGACAACGCCAAGCAATGCGATCTGCCGACAGATTGCACATCCAGGCGAACCACCACCCCTCATCAACAGCATCGACTAGACATGGTCGAAAGAAGTAGCCGCGGGCTGAGTAAGCGAGGCAAGAGTCCACAACCTGCAATTTATCCATCAACCATACCTGGGGAGGGATGAAAAATGAGAGAATAAAGAATAGAGAGATGTACGATGAGAGAAAAAGTAAAGGGGGTTTTGTGAGAAAAATCGAGCCTGAGGGCCGAGTGATGTGAGCAAATACATATGTGAGCTTGGGTGGGAAATATTACCTGCAGCAGTAGTGGACTCCCTGCGAATTTGGTTGTCTCCCGACGGTAGAAAGCATCCACGCCCATCAGTGTCTCAGCCAATGTCATGGCGATGCAGCTCTTTCCTTCTTTCAAGCCTTGAGCCACTTCAATCAGACGGACGCTGGATCCTCCAAAGCTTGAGGCAAACAGAAAATGAGATAACATGCACAAGCAAAGGGCATGTCGTCGGAAACCTTGCCAATGATGGTCACTGCGGTCACCAGCATCGGAGAACCGGTAAATCAGGCTCGGGATATCCAACATTCCGTTACAAATCAGAGATCGAGCATCATGAGCTGTGAGTCCACACATTTGCCCTAAGGTTTGGGCATAGCCAAAATTGAGTTGGGGTAAGATTTCCTCGCCGCGCTCGGATTCCATCAAGGCTTGAAAATCTTCGAAAGTCGGACATATCTCTTGATCGCCGAAGCTAAAAACGTGCGTCACCGGATTCCAAAACCTCGCCACGGCATGGAGAAAAGGAAGGTCTGTGAGTCTGCTCAGCGTGAATAGTGCATTCAAGCCGAAACCCCGAAAGTTCAACTTTTCCGAGCCATCTAAAGAAGAGATCCAAGATGTGAGATTTTCTACGAGAAATGCCTCCATTCTTATGCAAAGCAGTGTTGAAATGAATGAGTCCCGAAGTTGGGGCTTTTAAAGAGGGTGAAACACTATTCGAGGGACAAGTGTCAAAATTTTGGTAGCTGCAGAGAAAAGTGGCCGGCCGGCCACCTATTCTAGCAGGCCGGCCACCTTTAACTCAAAAACTGGCCGACCGGCTACCTTTCAATCCTTAAATGCAAAAAGCTGGCCCGGCTCAAAATCTGACCATGCTCCAATGTGTGCCATTGGTCCTGTTTTGCCCTCCGGAAGGAAGTTCCAGGCATTTCCAAGCATCGGGTGTATCGAAGGCCTCCATCTCCCTCTATTTCGGATGCGTTCCGCTGCCCAGACCGTCCGAAGTATTATTTTGTTTACCAAGTTGTAATTTTTGCTTATCGAGTTGTCGTTTTGTTTATCGAGTTGTAAGTTTTGTCGAGCTGTCATATTTTGTATTTTGAGTTGTTACTCTTTATTTACGCAATTTTGTTAAGTCTTGTTTATCGAGTCGTTAACATTGTTGTATTTTGCTCATCGAGTTGTAAACTTGCTAAGATTCTGTTATTTCTTAGTGAGTCAAGTTGTTTGATTTGTTGCGTCGGTTCATTACCTGACCCGGTAAATACAAAGTGCACATTTCCATTCAATTCCATTTTTGTGCAAAATGATGCGATGCGATGCTGAGAGCAAACAAAAAATAAAAATACAACACTTTTTGAAAAGATGTTTCACCCCATCATATTTCCTTTTACAAATAAAGGTACAAGTTTTACAGAAAATAAAACTGCCTAACAATATGCAAAGTGCTACAAACTACTAGCAAAAAGGAAAATAAAAGCGAAGCAATGACATCAATATCCTCGGGAGCGGGAATGAGGGGCCCTCCTCATCCTCTTCTGCGAGACAACCTCTACACCACCATCACCATCCGGGTCGGAGTTGTCATCCTTAGGATCCCCCTCAGCCTCGCCTCCACTCCCGGAACCAAGACCGGAATCCCCCTCCTCAGCGGATGTCTCCGACTGACGGTCTGCGACCTCCTCCTCCTCATCCTCATCGGGCTCCGCCTCTATAATATGTGCCCTGCGTCTGCGAGAGAACCCTCCTCAAGCTCCTCGGAAAGGCCTGGATTGCCCAGCTCCTCGAAAGGGCCCATATGGCCCAGTGCCTCGAAAAGGTCCAGACGATTGACCTCCCTGAGAAGGCCCGGGTGGCCCGGCCCGCGGCGGAGCATATACAGGAGGCATCTGAAAGTGAAGAGCTCAATACATCAGTTCAAATATGAAAATCAGATGCAAGTACAGTATGTGAGTGGGGTGTGTGTCAACACAAAAAGCCTATCAATGCAGTAGGATGTTCAAAACCAGCGTGTCATCAGAAATATGATAAATACAAGAAAGATGAACAGTACCTGCACACCCGTAATGGCCAGCTGTGCCTCCCTCCGTAGAATCATGCCCTCAAATGTGGCCATCACTCCAAGCATCTCATCCACGTACTCAACAGGAGACTGCAGATACATATGCAAAACTATCAGTAAAGGAATGAATGTCCAAGTATCCGACTGATAAATCAAATCTGTAAAGCATACCGGTGGTGAATCAGGGTCTCTAACATATCTATGGTCAGGAAGGAGAGGCTCCAGCAAGACCTGGTAAGGAACGCCAAATCGCCAACTCGTCAACTCGGTCGGCAAGTCTGGCCACCCAGGATAATGAAGAGTCGGAGGGATCGGGGGAACCGACCCATCCCCACCTCTAGACGTACCGACCTGGCTGGAAGGATATCTGACAGCAGCCGACTCGAAGATGGCACACCAGCGAGCCTCGGTGGTACGCACTCCGTCAATGGAGGCATCGAATATCGTGGCGATAAGTGGCATAGTCCCTCCTCAAGATGTTGCAAAGCATCGATTGCCAAAGATAGCACTAACAACATCCTAGGAAGAGCCTATCGGTGATTCATATCTCTTGGGGAGTCTTTGCGGAGGTCTGAAGTGTACCCCCATACAGCATAAAACGCTCCCCGTAAAACCATGCTCTACCAACGGTCCTTGAAGCGGGATCTGTCTTTGGGAGGTGCCCAATCCTCCGGCATACTGAAATCGGAGACCATCACCCAGGGGCGCCCAGGGCTGCCATGTAATATGCGAATAACAAGTGCATAAACCAATCAGAAATCGGGAATATACAGGGCAGATCAAAGATGAAAATGGAAGGGATTGAGAGCTCTGAAATACCTCCGTCGTCCGCACAGTGTCAAAATACTGCCGTAGATAAAAGAGAGTCTCTCGGGGTCTTGGCCGGTGCTGGCCCTCGAATACCAATGAGTACGGGGTCATGAGGGGCCCTGCCACCACTAACTCTGGGGCTAACGTCGGGAAATATACGTAGACCCATAACTGAGGAAAGCAGTGCAGAATGTAAATACAAAGTGCTGAGGGCAAGCTACAGAGTGTAAAGTACGTTGTATGTGCAATGTACAAATAATAAGGAGCAGTAATGAAAATCAAGAGGACAGAAAGTACCTCCCAGGCTCTCCAGTAACCGCCAAGTGAATCCCCCTGCCCGCGGGAGGTCGCGCTCATGTAGCAGTAAAGGGTAGCCAGGCCGACGTCACCCCAGTCATACCGTCCGACCTGTGATAGGTCCACCAGAGCGCTCAACAGATACAACCCAACCGTGTTCCCTCTATCGGCGAACAGAGTAGTCCCGAAGAGGAACATAAGAAAACCACGGGCATACTGCTCTGCCTCCTCAGGAGTCCCGGGCTCTATCCCCTCCCTCTGAAAATGGGAAGAGAACTAGGTGTATCAGACTCTCCCTGAAGCTCTATCCACAGGCGGGCGGGCCCCCAACAAATGTATCCAAGCGGCCTCCCATTCGCCCATGTCTTCGTCGTAAGGAATGGGCCAACCTCCTATGTCCAGGCTAGTCAATACAGCAAAATCCAGTGGGGTCATAGTCAAATCCCCAGTGGTGGAAAAATGAAAGGAGTTGGTGGTGTCCCACCATCTCTCTACCAAAGCTGCCATCAGTGTCCTCCTGGCAGGACAATGCGATAACCCAACGCAAAAGGACCTGAACCCCCGCTAAATCAACTAAATCCCGGACAGCCTTCGGGATCTCATCATACCAATCTCTAGCAGCGGTGGAGTCGTATCCCCGTATAGTGCGAGAACTAACCTGCGTTCAGAATGAACACATGTGTCAGTATAAAATGAATGAGCTGTGTGCAAGTAAATAGGCTGCGTGCAAAGTAAAGTAAGTGAACCGTGTGTCCTACTCTACATCAGTGTGTAATGCGTGCTCACCTTCAATTTGGGCTGTGTGTTCAGAAGATCCGAGTTAGGGCTGTGTGTTCTACTCTACATCAGTGTGTACTGCGTGTTCACCTTCAATTTGGACTGTGTGTTCAGAAGATCCGAGTTAGGGCTGTGTGTTCTACTCTACATCAGTGTGTGCTGCATGTCCACCTTCAATTTGGGCTGTGTGTTCAGAAAATCCGAGTTAGGGCTGCGTGTTCTATTCTAAATCAATGTGTGCTGTGTGTTCACCTCAACGACGAGCTATGTGTTCAACATCAAAATATGGGCTGCGTGTTCATCTCAAATGTTTAGGCTGCGTGTTCTACTCTACATCAGTGTGTGCTGCTTGTTCACCTTCAATTTGGGTTGTGTGTTCAGAAGATCCGAGTTAGGGCTGTGTGTTCTACTCTACATCAGTGTGTGCTGCGTGTCCACCTTCAATTTGGGCTGTGTGTTCAGAAAATCCCAATTAGGGTTGCGTGTTCTATTCTCAATCAGTGTGTGCCGTGTGTTCACCTCAACGACGAGTTGTGTGTTCAACATCAAAATATGGGCTGCGTGTTCATCTCAAATGTTTGGGCTGCGTGTTAAACTCTCAATCAGTGTGTGGCGTATGTCCACCTTAACAATGAACTGTGCGTTCGACATCAAAGAATGGGCTGCGTGTGTTCATCTCAGAATTCAAGTATTGGGCCATGTGTTCAATTCCCTACCAGTGTGTGCCGTGCGTCCGCAATCAATTTATGGGCCCAGTGTTCAGAAATTCAAATGAGCAGATGTAACAACCCTCGTCTTGATTCATAGTTAAACCATGAATTATCTCACGATTCTTTGCTAAATGAATTGATAATGGTGATAAGTGAGCTGGATGAACTCTTGAGCAATTGAATGGGCTGAAGCGAAATTGAATAAGTTTGTGCGTTATATTGCATATTGTATCTGTTTGCTTGAATGACTATCTGTTTGAATTCGTATGTTTAAACTGTTAATTGAAGGCCTTATCGGCGGCCGATTTAGAAACCGTTTGAAGTTTTAGGTTCAGTAGAATATTTGTGATTTAATGATATATTTATCTGAAAATTGACTAGGAATGATTAAATTAGATTAAATTAAGTCAATTAAAGAGTTTGATTTAATTACATTATTGCCACTCCTAGTGGGCCACTTAGAATGATGTACTAGAGCCTTAATACATTTTGATCACAACATTTCATCAGCTCCTTTTTGCCTCTAACCGACCAAATAGTTGAGAGAGGGAGAGAGTTGAGTTCATTTTGGTGATTTGCTAGAAGAACTTGAAGATTTGAGGCATAGATTGCTAGATTGAGCTTCTAGACTTGTAATTGAGACTTAGGTGAGTGAATTCATCTTCTTCTTGTCATCTTGGAGCTTCATTTTGCATGATTCTTGCTCAATTGTAGAATTAAACCATGTTTGAGTTCATATAGGTTGATTCATGCTAGAATTCATGCATGCATGTTGAATTTGTGGACTTTTGAAGTTGAATTCTTGAGAATGCTACATGCATGTTCATGGTATTGTTATAGTCCATGTTTTCATTTTGTTTTCAAAGAATTGAGCTCATTTGAGCATGATTTGAAGCTTAAAATTGTTTTGAATGCATGCATGTCATGTTTGAGCATTGTTCTTGAAATTGGTTTGAAATTGAGTTTAATTGAAACACCCTTGGGCCTTGATTTCTTAAATTGAGCCTTAAAACTTGTTATTCTATGTGTTTGAAAGAGTTTTCCAGAAAATGGGCCCAAGAGGATCGAATTTGGAGCATCTAAGCTTGGTTTGAAACTCAGAGGTCGAATCTGGATTTTCCAGAATTTGGTCGCCGAAGCGAAGTGCCGCTTCGGCGGAATTCATGCTCCCAGCATTTCTTCGCATTGTTTTACAGTCCGCTCGAGCGGGGAGTTTCACGCTCGAGCGGGGAAATCGCGCATCCAGCATCTTGCACTGTGCATCAGCCCGCTCGAGCGGGGAAGTTGACGCTCGAGCGGGGACCTTTGTTGGCTTGTCCGCTCGAGCGGGGAAGTTGACGCTCGAGCGGAGGCCCTGTTTTCTGAAAATTCTGAAATTGCATTCTGTGCACATTTTCGCATCCTCATCCCATCCTAGGCATTCTTAGGCCTAGTTTAAAGCATCTTAATGAGGATTTAGACATAGAACCACACCGAGGAATTTAGGGATTTAATTATATCCTTCCGACTGTGAACTTAGTGTGTGTTCTATTTATTGACTGTTTAGGGTTGGCTCCCGGGGACACGCTCTAGCTGCTATTAGCCCAATCTCTGTGAGTAACAGATTGTGTAAAGATATGTTCAAATGGTCATATTTTGAATACTGAACTGAACTGTTTATTGAACTGATATTGTTTATTGAATGAATGTATGTCCTGTATTTCGAACTGTATTGTGGCATCCTTAGCACCCACTGTTATTGGTATTCTGAGCTCTGTCGGTTTCCTTGTGGAACCATCTTATTTCTTGATTGATGATCATCATTCTTGTTAGATGCATTAAGGCCGGTCCTTTTGGACCTCTTGTTTATAGGCTAATGGATGTACCACATATGGTGATTGATTGATATCTTGATTGGTGAAATCTTGAAAGATTGAAATCTTGTACAATGAATTGATTTCATTCTTGTAGGGACATTCATTCATAACCTCTTTACCTTGTATGTTATTCACGGGCTTTAGCTCCTTTGTTTATATATATATGTAGGTTCTCGGCAACTTGAATAGAGCTAGGGCGTGGGATTGGTCCCCAGTTTTGTCAAGCCGGCCTATGTGCCTCCGCTGCGAGGTTAGAGTTGCCATGTTATGGCTTGGGGTGTTTTTGTGTCCCCTATCGGTCTCCTTCTTGTATTGTACTTTTGTATAGGCATTTCTTTGCCTGCTTGTTATCGAGGATTCGATCCGTCTTGTTGTGTATATGATTGTATAGAATGTACTGTGTTGAACCGTATGAATGCATAAAAATGTTTTTGACATACAGACTTTCACAGCTCAATGGACACTAGTTATTTACTGTATTGGCTTGCGCCAGCCACATACTGTTTGGTATATTTGTTCAGAGGCCTTTGGTAATCTCGGATTCTTGGCGATTCTGATTGCTAAACCCATAGGGCCGGGTTTGGGTCATGACAGCAGACAAACATGGCAAAGACACGAAGTGCATGAAAACCACCGAATATGTTGCAGAAAAGGTAAAAAACGAAGTAAATACCTCTCGTGCCTCGTGGGAGAGGTGATACTCAGCTCCATGGCGGATCTCCGGTGCTCGATCATTAAAGTCGGTGAAGACGAAAACGGCCATGAAGCGTGTGCGGTAGGCGTACTCTCGAGAATGAAGGTCGAACCCTGAGCGGGCGAGTCATGACATCAAAATCATCCCCGGCACCCAGAGGACCTCCGCTGTGAAGAAAATGACCGGCCATTTCAGAAAATCTGCAAAAATGAGCAAAAATGAGCCAAAATTGGAAAAAGTCAACAAAAGTCAACTATCAGGAAATGAAAAAGTCAACAAAAGTCAACCCCCGAGAAAATCTTCCAAATGTTGAGACAAACTTACCTCAAGTGGCGAAAATGAGAAAAGAAGCCTCGAAATCAAAATTTAATAGGTTTAAAGTGTTTAAAACTGAAAGTTTTCGCAAAAACAACTTGTGTGGGGGGTTGGAAAACGCGTATAAAGCTCAGATCTAGAGAAGAAAATGGTTTGGGAGGGAGGAGAAGATAATTTTGGACCTGAAGTTATGAGCTCAAAGTGTTTGGGTGAGTGTATTTAAAGAAAAGAAGGTGAAAAGACCAAATTACCCACGGATTTGGGCAGGTGGCCGGCCGGCCACCTTTTCTGGCTAGCCGGCCATTCTCTTTTTGAAACCTGGCCGGTGGCCTCCCCAGGGGAAAGAAACTAGCCGGTGGTGTTCCCCACATGCTCACCTAGCTCTCTGCAAATTTTGAGGAAGATTGGAGTTCCCGGGACCTGAAAAAGTTCAAGAAAAGTGCACTTTCTGTCACGAAATCGCTCCGCTGGAACTTCAGCTTCAATTTCTGACATGTGACTCATCATTACTCATCAAAATCAAGGTGTATCCTTTTTGAACGTGTTGTAACCCCTCCGGGGGTGAACCAGAGGTCACGATCGAGTCACCTTCGCCGAAACGCGCGTTTCCTTGCTCGTTGTTTCGTAACAAACGAGCACCCTAATTTATGCTCGTTTTGCATTATCATGCACATAACTTGCATTCTCATGAACATATTTGCATTGTCATGCATGTTTTCTTGATATTACCATGCCTCTGTGTTTAAGCTTGCGTTGTCACGCACGCTCCTTTCTCGTATCATGATGCATTCACCCGCCGGCACCCCGTGTGTCAAGCTTTCGAAATCACCTTGAATATATGATTGTTAGTATGATTGTGCTTGTTGAGTTTCTCTCTTTTGCAGGCACGATATTGCATGTACGGATCATTTGAAGCTGGTGCGACTAGACGAATCGCGTAGGTATCGTATCTTCTCCGTGTGAGACGCGACGAGAATCGAACAATTCTCCGCATTCTTAACTGCATGAAATGTAGTTATTGCTTTGCATTCTTGCTTAAAACTGTTGCATCTATTTGCAAATACTTGCTTCATTACAGCTTGCTGCATTTGCATGATCATTAATTTACATCTGGCTCTGTGCATATCGCTTTGCATTCTGCCCCCTTGCCTGCGGGTACGCCTGCGGGCATATCTCTGTTCATCTTGCATGATTGTCTAAGTCTTCGGCCTTGTCAAAAATGGGTCGTCTCTGGGCTTTGACATTCACTCCCGTCACTTGTGACTTCCGAGTTCTGTCAAAGAGGGGCAACTGTAGACACGCCATTTTTGACCGACCTTAAGACTCAAACGTCACCGATTGAGCGCTTGGTGATGTTGCATATCATGCGCGCTCAGAGGTTTCAGAGTCTCGGCCGTGAGCCCTGCCTCCGAACTTCTGGGCTTTTCTGTGCCTTGCCTCGGTTTGCGAACCAAGCTTGGTTTTCTCTGTTTCTCTTCCCAAAGGGAGGGAGAGGTCTCGTAAACCATCTCTCAGTGGCCGTGGGCTACATTTCGTAACCGTAGGCCATTTTGCCCATTTCGGAGCCCGATTTTCGGAGCCGTCAGGCCGTGTGCCTCGGTTCGGGACCGCCTAACTACCTCCGTTTGCTCCGGTTTCTGGCATGCATCTTATTTTCTCCCTTTTAAGGGACATTTTGGTCCGAGAGACCAACTTCGTGGTCGAATACCACTCCCGGTGCCTAACAGTCGGTTTTTGAAACCTCGGACTGCGCGTTTTGGCCCCCGAACCTTCATTTTGCATCGGTTTTCGTTCATTTTTGGCAGGGACCTCTGTTTTATCACCAGGAAGGTCGTAGAAGGGTGGGAGGCCAATAATTGTTCCAGCAACCAATTATATTCTATTATCGCCCTCCGACGCCCGTTTTTCTCACTTCAAAGTCAATGTTGACCACCCTAGGGCCACTTTCCTCAACCCTAAAGCTCATAGTTGTGATGTACACATCTGGGAGGCCACCAATATGTGGTGGCCGGCCAGTAATTCCATTTGACCCTTTTGAACTCCTTTGAAAAGTGAGTTGTTCTCTCTCCTGGTTCACAGTTGCCAATCTTCAACCACAGGGTTGTGTTGAGGACACATGGGAGGCCACCAATATGTGGTGGCTGGCCACTAATTCAATTTGACCCTTTTGACCCTTGGCCGGCCGGCCATGGGGGGTGGCCGGCCAGCCACCTGCAAGTCCAAAAGTTGGTCGGCCAGCTTCCTCAGGGTGAGTACATTACAGCTGTGCATTGTTTTTCCCTCCAAAACCTGTATCCGGAGGGAACTTTTTTGGAGGGAAACTTGATGGAATTTCCCTCCCCTTTTTCCCTTCTTTTCTCACTCTCATTTGTCTAGATAACCAGCTACAAAAACCTGGTTTTAGGGTTACAAAAAAAATCCCTAAGAGCTTTGCATACACATCTCTCTCTTCCTCTCTTCCAAACCCTCAAAATCTTCCAAGTTCTACACCCTTTCTTCATCACCACCTAGCACCACCACCACTACTCCATTTCCAGAAGCTTAGGGAGTTTTTCAGAAGCTAGGAGGCAGCATTTCTCAAGCCAAAAGGGAGCCAAGGATTGGTCTACAAGGGTAAGTTCATCTCTCCCTCTTTTGAGCTCATTTTTGCCCCATTTCTTAGCCCTCTTTTCTTGCTGTTTTGAGCTCCGAACAAAACTGAAAAGGTCATTTTTTTGAGCTCATTTTCTTGTTTCATTAAGGGCTCAACACTGTTTGGGCCCCCCATGTTGCACTTGCTTCAATATCCCTTTGAATGCCATTATTTTGCATAGTATTTTTGGCTTATGTGTGATCTGTTTTGGAGCCTGATGTGAACTTTAAATAGGCCTATTTTGAGCCTCTCTTCAACATTGAAGAAGGGCTAAACACTGTTGGGGACCTCCATGTATCACTTGTCATTGTACCCCTCTTTGGTCCCCATTTTTGCATGATTTATTAGCTTATTAAGATTTTCTTTTGGACCTTGTTCAGAACTGAAAATGGACCTATTTTGATCTCCTCTACATGTTTCATCAAGGGTCCATGGCTGTTTGAGACATCATTTTTGTACTTCATGTTATAGCTCTCTTATGGCCTTAATCTTGCATTGCATTTTGAGCATGTCTTTATATTGATTTGGGCTTGATCATCTACTGTAAAATGCCATATTTTGGGACCCTCTTCAACCTTGTTGAAGGTCCCTCACTTTTTTGAGACCCCCATATATCAGTTACCTCTTTGCCCCTTTGTTGGCCCATTTCTTGCATGAATTGTTTGCCATACTTGTATCTGTTTTGGGGGCTTGTCATCTACTGAAAAACATCGTATCTTTGGCCCCTATTCGATGTTGTAGAAGGCCCCTTTCCTGTTTGGGGCCAGCATCTGTGAGTTGCTTTATCACCCCGTTTGCGGGCCCATTTTTGCATGCTAATTTAGTCCCACTTGTACTCATTGTTTGGCCATGCTTTAAACTTAAAAAATGCTTATTTTTGGGCTTCCTTTCTTCTTATTTTACACATAATGTACAAATTATGCATGCTTTGTATAGCTGTAAGCCATTTCATGTACCTAGTTTTGCATTTCGGGAGAGATTCCATGCATCGGGTGTCATTTCGCCTTGTTTCGGGGCTGTTTTGCCCCTCATTTTGCTACTTATTTTTGCATGTTTGCATATCATATTCTATGTCTTTGCATGTCTCATTAGAGTGGCATTTCGGTGCCTGAGAGTCGGTTCTCGGTTTGCGTGCACGCATGCACGCATCTCGAGTTGTCTCATTTTCATCTGATGGCCTCCTATATGAGTGTGGCCGAGGTCCACTTGTGTTGGTGTAAGCCCATATTGCATTGTGTATGCCATTTCATTCCATAGCATTGCGTATGCTAGGCTGTATATTAGCGCATTGTGTATGCCATGTTTCCTCGTGCATCGTGTATGCCATTTCATAGCCTTTCGTATGTTAGGTTGTATCTTAGTTGCATTTCATGCCTATCATGCATATTGCATCGTGTTCGGGATAGGAGTTAGTCAGACACGGAAGCGAATGCGTTCCGTACTCAAGTGACGAACGTGTCTCAATTCGATCCACAAACACTCGGATTATCCATGATGGAGTTAGGTTTCGTTGTATTTTCATATGCATTCATTTCATATTGAGTTGTGCAATTTGACTCCTCGGCCATCATGCATCGATATGCGTGATTGGTGGCACGAGGATTGAGACATGCATACATTTGTGAAAATACATTGCCATGTCCCTTTCCTGCTCTCTGTTATAGCAAAATGAAGAATCGGAACTTTTTGAGCTTGCACGCATTTCAAACGAGTTCAAAGCAGAGGCTAATTGGGGCATCGTCATGGATTTCCGCACAAAATAACCGAACATGCATCATTCATCACCGGAGGCGGGATCAAGCGATCCACGGCTTGCATGCCAGTTTTACAACTTTCTTAGTTAATTTGTTAATTAATTAGGAATTTGTACATTATTTGGACTGTACTATTCTTTTATTCGGGACTGTATATTTATTCGGACCCTCTGTGCGAGGGCAAAATTGTAATAAGTGTGCGTGTGTGTGATGTATGTCTTCCAATCCCACGTCTTTCTTCCCTTTTATTTACCTGCTTATGATGGTTAGATTAGGGCACGTTTCAATTAGCATACAGTATGATAGCATGTTTACATTCATTCATCTGTCTTGCATGCACCGGGCTCGGCGCATCATACTAACTGCATTTGTATTTCAATTCCAAGTTGAATACATGTTAGCTGTAGCATTCCATATGCCATGTTTAGAATAGCCGAGCCTGCTATAGTTTACATTTTTGCATGTGTTGCATTAGGCAATTCTGTGTATCTAGGATCATGCATGATTTCTAATGTAGTTTCTGTTTTGGCTTGGAGTACTCGGTGAGTTTTTATGCTTTAGCATCCTTGCATACGTGTGAGTGACTGCCATGAATAGCATGCTTACTATGAGGCTAACTGCTTATGTGATATAACTGCCTTGAATGCCTGTGGGTGGAGGTTGGGTTATTTGGATTGGGACAATGCATTGACTGTGAGTTTTAAGCCCACTAAATAGTGGCAAAACCATCTTTTCTAAGCCCACCTGAGGGTGGCAAAATCTGCATTTTAAGCCTACTTGTGGGTAGGAAACCATTTTTCAAAAATAAACATGAAATGTTTTGTCCCAATTCAGGCGACCCGGTCTATACTTGTATGCTGTGCGCATCACATAGTAACCTAGGCTAATAACCGGAATAAGAACGCACAATGTTTTCAAAATCAGATATCATGGTTAGTAGAGGCCGGTCTTTGACCGGGCGAGCGGGGGTGCTCACGAAGTGACCTTCCCCAATCGTACCTAAGTTCCCAAGCCGAGGCAACTTTGGTGATAACGGACACGTGGCCTTTGGCACCGAGTCAGGGTTTCCTAAATTTCCCATTAAAAAAACATTTAGGTGGCGACTCTGTATCTGGCAAAGCAGTCCATGTTTGGCACTTCTTTCAAAAATCAGTTTTCTCAAAACGATTTGCCGGATTTGGACTCTTTAGTTCAAGATTAATAACCGTGACATTTGAGTCCTTGAACTGTAGTGACCCCAATATGAACGGAACGGGACTTAACCCTCCCGGGGCGTTCGGGGATGTCTACAGTGGTTGAGTGTATCTTTAATACGAGATATTAAATCAAGATGATTAGAGTGGATTTGACATGTTCCTGTTTTTGATTGGTTTAGAATATTACAATGGGATGTGTGTCTATTATCAGGTAGATTGTTTTGCTCCTTATTTATTTTTGTATTTCATTTTCTATAAAACCAATGGCTAAGAATGCACCAGATTGTTTCAATTATATTCTCAGTGGCTTGATATTGATTGAGTGGTGACAATATGCAAATATTGTAATGTCACTAAGGCATTCCTCTGTTTACTCTAGGGGGTTATTTTAAATATGAAACAAATTATCCCACTGCTCCTGACCCCGTGAAAATATCACATCCAGCTAATTCTACATACTGCTACCATAAATTACTCATTTAGGATTATGTATTTTTAATACAGGGTCCTATATCTGCACTGCTGTTTTCTCTATTTTCTTAGCGAGTTTGCAATTGCATGGTATTGATCAGCTTTTAAATGTCTTGTTCTGTAATATTTGTCCACATTGTGAAAAGGTAAACAGGAAGGAAAATGTTTTGTGGCACTAAATTGGGGGGGCACTAATGCCCCTAATTTCCATTTTAGGTAACTGTTTTGTTTTGTTTTTTTTTTTTTTTTTTTTTTTGCCTTATATGGAAATTAGGGGCATTAGTGCCCCCCAATTTAGTGCCACAAACCAAAACCCAAACAGGAATTCTCTGCTACTAACTGTTAACACAAATGCTGTCTGCTGCGACCTCCAGAGGATATGTGCAAAGTTCAATCCCCAATTGTGCTTCTGTTGGTCTTTGTATATGCAGATGAATTTGTTCTTCAGTTGCAATCCCTCCAGACACTTTTTTTTTTTGGAGATTGGCTAGTCTTCCCCCCCTCCCTCTGCCATCAAATTTGTGTAGAGAATCATTCAAGGTTCAAATTATAACTTCCTAAGCTCAGCGTACCATGTTGTGCTTTTATCTCCAGTGGGATAACTTATATTCTGTTTAATATTGAAACAGTTTTTGAATATTTAACGCGTTGTGGCTTTGATGCTTCAGTGGGTTATTTTTTTGGTCATTTCTTCTTCTCTTTTTTTTCATCTGCATATTCTTGTTCACTATAAGTTCCATTCCATTATTTTTTAGCGTGTTCCCTGGTTGAATAGATAGATTATAATAGGTGCTTTTGATTTTTATAGCTTCTTCCTCGTCTTGACTTGCAATTTTATGAATGGATATTATTTTCTTCCTAGGTCAACAAGAAAAGTTATTGGTCACTGTGAAAAATTCATGATGTTTTTGGTGTGTTTAAGGTTAGATACACTTGATTCCTTGACACTTGCCCCTGTTTAACTTTTTGATACATTTGATGCCTTTTCTCTTCTCATGGTTGTATTCAACACATAGGAGTGTAAGGTTCCATAAACTAGGTAATGATCAAAGTAATTGATCACATAACTAATGGGATGTCTCCCCCTTGTGATGTCGTTTGGAAAAACAACCTTTTGCATTGAACCTATTCATCTTCCTCTATTGCTCTTGCATATTGTTTTTACCTTTCCTTCAAGGGTGCTGCTCTAGGCATCTAACTAATGATCTAGGAAAAAAGAGTTTCATTTAGTGCAATTCATGCTAATTAGGTATGAAAAGATTGCCACACCCACACGTTTCTGGGCATTTTTGAAAGTGGCGGCTACATGGCAAAATCGGTATATAAGTGGATATAATCTTTTGGGGGTATTTAGGATGTTAAAGAGAATAGTATCTTTTAGCAGTTTTATTTTTAATATATTTTTAGGTCATGGGTAAGATAGTTGAGTTTTATTTAAAATTTAAAATGTAATATTTGCTAGAATTTTTTCTCCTCCTTTATGTTTGTCTCGTTCCAAAATTCTAAGTGCCTTCTTTAGGCTTCCTTTGAATTTATGAATTTGAAATTAGTGGATTTAACATCAATAATTTGAGGGGTATAGCCTTTTTAAGTCCGTGTAACATTCTAGATTTAGATGTTGAGGATAGACTTCAGAGTTTTAGGGCATCTCCAATGGTTCACCAAAAATTTTATCAAATCTGAGTAAAAATATGACCAATTCCTCCATCTTAGATTAGTCACTCCAACGGTGAACTACTATAGCTTTCATCAAAATAAGGATGTCCAAGGAGACGACCGGCCGGTCGACCTGCAAGAGCAAAATGAATTTTTTTTCCCCTCTATTTCTGTTTCCCTCAATTTCTTTGCCAGTTCTTTTTCTCTCCATTAAATCTTTTCCATTTCTTTTTGCCTCCATTAATTATTTCTTTCAAAAAATAGATATAAATAGATTAACCCATGTACTATATAAACCAAACAAACAACATTGTATTTAGAACCAACCATAATTGAAAAACCCATATCCAAATTAGAGAAATCAATTCGATGGAACCAATAATAATTACAAAAGTTGAATAGCTTCAGAAATCTCATCATTTTCACTACATCACCACATAAAAAATGAACAATAAAGGGCATGGTGGTTCAGATCAAGGAATCAAACCCAATTGAATAAATTTGGAGATGAGAAGAAACTTGAGGGAAGGAAGAGCTTTGGGCCCAAACGCTGCCGTCATGACCGATGATGGCGGCGGCGGAGAGGTAGTTGTCTTTGATTTCACACATCAAGTGATCATCCACATATGCTTGCCACGACATCTTTCACTGTATTTTTGATCTTCTTCCATTTGATTCGATGTTGGATTTTTGGGATTAGAAGAGCAAATTGCGCAACTGTGAATTGAAGAAGTATATGTGACTTCTAGTTGAGGCTGCGTTGAAAATAAGCTAGCTCTGGGAATTGTAAGCCAGTTTGTAGTCCAAACCATGGCTGTGTTCTGGGAATTGCTCAGTTAGCAGGATGACTGGGAGGATAACAGGCCGGATGTCTGGCCGGTTGTCTACGTACACACAGTAAACTGGTGAAAGCTGGTCCAGGTCCTTAGTTTGGTGAAAGATTTGGGATGTTCTCAATTTGATACCGCTTTGATGAAACCATTGAAAACCAAAAAGGTGCACTTTTTTCCCAAATTTAAATTTGGTGATGGATTTGGTTAAACGTTGAAGATGTCCTTATAGTGATGGAATAGATATTTGAAATCCTTCCATAGAATACAAGGATCTTGACAAAATCCACGATTCGTTTGAAATGTGGGTTAGCTTTTTGGCTATTTTAGTCTGAGACTAAAAAGCCTCGTTTGGAATAGGTTTTTTGGCTTTTTTGACTTTTTTGAGAGAAAAAAATGAAATAATTATGGTTTGGATGTAACATTTTATCTTATTGACTTTTTAACCTATTTTATCTTTTTGTAGCTAAGGCCTTGTTTTTCAATTATATATTTTAGTTAAAAAAATCAAAAAGTCACTATGAGCTCATTTGGCATAAACTTTTTTGGGGTTTTTTTGGTTATTTTAGTCACAAAAAAAACAAAATAGATTTTTTAGCTCAATAAGACAAAATGTCACATTTAACCCATAATCATTATATTTTTTCTCTCACAAAAAAAAAAAAAAAAACCAAAAAGTCCATTCCAAACGAAACTTTTTAAAATAGCCAAAAAACCAACCCACATCCCAAACGAACCCTATAAGTTGTCACATCACTATTTTTATTTTTCTGTACATTTTTTCGTAAAAAACCAAAAAATTACTAAAATAGCATATTCCTAAACGAGACATAAAATAGCCGAAAAGCCAGACTTTTTGGCATGCCAAACGAAGGCATAATATAACAAAAAGTTTTTGAATTTGTCCTACGTGGCATGAAATTGTCTTAGATACATTTATAACCAACGGTTCAGATCAATCCTAATCAAAATATAAGGGCCAAGCACACCTCCCTATCTCTCTCTCACGATGTCCTTCTGTCTCCGTCTCTTACCCTCATTAATCTCCTCCCTGGTTCTCTCTCTCTCTCTCTCTCTCTCTTCTCTACCCACTCTCCCTACTAGGTTTTACCTATGGCAATTTTGTTGAGATTCGAGTGCACTGTTTGATCAAATGCAAGGTAGATCGGTCGACACAACCAGCGAGAAAGAGATTGGTATCCTCTTCAAATTTTTCCTCACTTTTCTAGCATATCGAGGATTTCTCAGTTCATTGTTTTTTTTTTTTTTTTTTCTTTTTGGGCTTTTTTTGTTTTATGTGCGTCTCTTTGTATGTGTACACTATGTTCTGTAAAACGCCTCACATAGGTCTCTGAAATATTTTTCTAAAACGGGTCTCCAAAATGCCTCAAAATTTTTATTTGGGTTTTCGTTGGGTGTCTAACATATGCAACATGAGAGTGTACTTTTTTAGGGGTAATCAAATGGCCTCAATTATATTATGTGATTTGTTTCTCAATTGGGTTTGATTGTGTTTCTCATTTATATTATGTGATTTGTTTCTCATTTATATTGTCTCTATTAAAATCTATCTCTTTACCCCTCTATATTTTGTGTGTGTCTTCATGCATACACTATGTTCAGTAAAATGCCTCAATTAAAATATTTTATTTTCTTTCGGTTAAATCAGCTGCTTATATAATTCTACTTTTTTGTTGTTCAAGTAGTGAGTGAATCTATTATAATAGGCCGAGTAAATGTAGTATATGGTGGTAAGGTTTAGCATAAATAGAGGAATATTCAAATTGGTGATACAAACAATGGGAGTTAAATGTTATTTTTAATAATAAACAGTAGGCAATTTTTGGAAAAGGGAGCTTGCTTACTTATATTTTCTATTCTTTAGAATGACATAGGGACAGCTTTATTAAGATCATTTGAAACTTTCATTTGCTTGAGATTAAAAAATTTTGACTTCCACACACACACACACACACACACTCTCTCTCTCTCTCTCTCTCTCTGTCTCTCTCTGTGATGCTTTTAATTTTATTTTTCAAGTTGTAGGCCCCCAAAGTCCATCAAGGACCAAGGATGAGAGCTACGAGTATTCTCTATTCCAGCTACTCCCTTCCGGTAAGTCTTTCCTTTATTCCCATTCTTAGTATTGTTAAATCAAGTTCTATTTGGGTACTCTCTCTCATGCTTTTGTGTTTTTGTGGGTATGCTTTTTTTCATGACTTGGGTTCTGTCAATTGATTTGGTAAACAATTTCATCAATATTTTTTTGTTAACCAGTGCTTTCATCAATTGATGAGCGGTTCTCTTTTTCCCTTAAAATGAGTTGTTTCTTCACTACATAGGCGTAGTGTGTCGACCTCTTAAGCAATTTCAGTGTTCATATTAATTCAAACAGTACACAATATCAATATCAATATCAATATCAATATTGACATTGGGCCTAATTTTTACCTTTTTTTTTTTTATCTTTAATCTAAATTTTGTTTTTTGTTGTGGCAATGCATTGGCTACTTCCCATGAGCAAACCAAATGGATCCAAAATGGTTGGTTCATATTTTGCTTATGGGAGGATTTGAATAGTTGGAGCTATTTGAATTTTTTTATTATTATTATTATTTATTTTTTTATTTTTTAGCTGTCGTCCGTAGCATTTCAATTCACCATGTTAACCCATTAAATGTATCTTAATTCTTTAATAAGATGCTTGACTTTCATTGGGAATAAAATTGTTCATTCTGTTTTTAGTTTACGAATTTTTTTTTTTAAATTCAATATTGTCATTTCTAGGGTTACTGAAAATGATAAATGATAAAAACATATATACTCATTTCTTATTGCAAAACATTTGTTTTGTCATATGGTTGCTTGGTCTAATTATTAGTTCCCAATTATTTGTCATATGTCATTTTAGCTACCATTTAGCAGTAGTGTTGATTGAATTTTTTTTTCTTCAGTTTCTTTATGGATAACTGAAAGAGGAGTACAGAGAAGTTGGGCACAATTGTGTTTCTTTATGGTTTTGATTTCATTTATATGAATATGAAATGGGTTGAAATCTCTGTTATTAGAATCATACGATTTGCGATTCGATTCAGTGAGTAACCGATACAAACAGGTTGTATGAATCGCAAATAGCTATGAATCGTAGGTGAATCAGTGAACCAAATCGGTGAATCATGAAGTGAATCGATTCGATTCGCTAAAATCGATGTTTAACTTTCTTTTTTAGTTTTTTATTGCTGGAAAAGGGTTCACACAACCTTTTTAAGGTCTTTAAAATTACTAGATGCCATGTTTTGACTTTCTCCCTCCCTCTGTTGTTAGTTATTCATATCTCTTTATTCCCTTTAACATTATATCCATAAGTCAGTAGAGTTTTGTTAGTTTTATTTGTAGATTTATTTATTTTTGCTATTGTTGTTGTTGAAATATATATAAAATTAAGATGAATTTTCCTTTCGAATTCTGCAAACCCTTCAACTCCTTCATCTGTGTTGGACACACCCGCCTTTTATTGTTGTAGTTTTTTGTTTTTTTTTTTTTTTTTGGTAGTTGTTATCCAGGAAATTAGTTTTAAGTATGAACGACCTTTTCTTCTAAAATCAATGCATAATTTTTTGTTGAGTTGGATTGTTGTAGAGAAATTATCAATTCATGTAAGGCTGATGTTTTTATTTTTAATGCTTTGTAATTGTGACGGAGGCATCGGAATTTGGTGAGGAGAATAGTTCTAAAGGCTCCATCAATAGAGGTACTCAAGATTCCATCCCTTTTTTTGCTTCTATTTTTTATTTTTTGTACATTCATGTTGTAAGTTGATGATTTTATCTTTTACTCGATTTCCATAGTTCAAAGACCAATTTCTTCATGTCACTTGGATAAATTACAACCTATTTCCTGTTATTTTAATTAAATTTATTGTTGTTTATTCCATTCTAAGGATTTGGGTATAGTTTTGCAATAAATGAAGTTCAAAAGAATTGGTTTTACCTCTATACAATTTTTGCTACTACAATGTTCACCAAATGCTTGATAAATTGTTTCTCTAAATGATGTGTTTATTAATTCACAGGGAATGGAAGGTGAGGGGAGATTAATCGAATGATCAAACTTTTGGTTGGGAAAAAATTCCACTTTGCTAAACTTTTGACTAGGTTGAGGAAAAAGTTATCCTTTGCTTAATTGGGTTGAGTTTATGAATTTATCTATTTTTTGGATGATGTTCTCTTTGCAAATTATTTTTATTATTATTTATTGTTTTTGGGAAAGACTAAAAAATTAGCAATTTTTTGATTTTTTGTTTGCATTACTTCTAAATAGTTTGAATGCTAGTTGGATATTAGTTGTGAGTTCATGAAATCTTTCTTTTGAGATTGTGATTTGAAGATTTTTGAAACAAATGCTTCTTGCATTGTGGTGCCAAACATATCCAAGAAGGTTATTAAAGAAAGAGCATTTTTCTTGGTTAGTAAATCTCTCTTTTTTTTGCCCTCTATATGGATGTCTCTGAAACATTTTTTTGATATGTAGTAGTTTCTCGGGTGAAATTACTATATATTTCACCTACACTTCAACTTTTTCCTTTTTTCTTTTCAAATTCCTTCCCAAATTTATAAACCAAACACAACCTAAAAAGGGAAAATGCTAGGATTGTGAATATTTTTGGGTTCCAAAAAAAGGTAGCCATAGATAGAATAAAGGCGCAACTCTTTTCCTTGAAAGCAATCAAAAGGGAATTACAATATTTCCATTGTTCTAATTGAGTCAAATAGTTGCATCTTCTGAATTAATTTGTGCAGTTTCAAAATACATACATCAAATTCCTCTTTGTTCTCATGTACAAGTGTTTCTCTCAAAGGTACAAGGTGAGCTCCCATTAAATTGTCTTCAGGCAAAGTTCATAAGAAGAATGCTAGAATAATTGTAATTACTTCTAATCATCAGAAAATTTTCAAGTGCTCCTGCCATGACCCTTCACAATGAAATCCAAACATGTAAATTCAATTTATGCATTTGTTGAGTTAATAAAGTTCTTGACAAATGGCTATAAAAGGATCCCATTATAAAATGGCTATAAAAGGATCCCATTATAAAAACTTACTTTCTTCCGACTATTTGGATCTCGAAATTGCAGCAATCTTTCAACTTCAGGTGCAAGATCACGAGCCATTTTCGCAGAACATATATTCCCCAAAGCACAAAGAGCTAGTCCAACGATGTACTGGTTGAAGTGATTAAGATCTCTGTGCATAAGTCAAGGTTTTGGAAAGGTGTACTTAAAAACCCATAAGGATGGTAATTGATGATAAATTTATTCATCATAAATAGACAGGGACAAGAAACAGAATAATTAAGTCACACAATAAAAAGGTAGAACACGCATAGACTGGATACTGCTTCAATGAGTTTGTAACCTACATCAGTACTTCTTGCCTTTCATCAAGAAGCAACATAAGGCCAAGATATCCTATCCTCTTCTCTGGAAATCCAGTAGATGCAATTAACTTCAGGCATTCCTTTGACCAACATGTGTGGGGTAACCAACCATGCGAATGAACATGAGCTTCGCAATATTACGATGACTATAATCTTGATCATTATCATCAAATGCTGCACGAATAGCAGCACTCTTTTCTTACAACAGCTCACTCCTCTGCTGCAGTTTTGCAATCACGTATAGCCCGAATCATGTCCCTGCATTGGAACAGTAAGTACCTCCAACATGATTAAATTAACAGTTTCAAACTAATGATGTAGCAGCAATACACAACACTGATAAAAAAATAAATAAATAACTAAAAAAATATATAAGTAAATAAATTAAAACACAACCTCAGCAAAATTTGATTTACACATTAGCAATCTAATTAATTGCCTGAAGATAAATGCCAATGTGAGAAGAACAACCTGATTTTAGAAGGAAATTAAATTTTTTTTCAAATCTGTGAGGAGCCATTGTATTTAATAAAAATTAAAAAATTGTAAAGAAGAGAAAGCCAAATCAAGAATAACAAGCTTCCAAATCAATAATAACAAGCTTCTTTAATTAATTTAATATGCCAACTTTTACCCTTATTCTTGGAAGGGCTTTTCGCTGGGCGATGTAATCATATCAGACCTGACTTACTATAATTGATAAATTCTTGTGCTACGTGGGGTGTAGAGTGATGGCAGACCCTCTCATTATTGTTTAGAAAAATTGCAAATTAGACTTAACCTCTATCAGGCTAGTCTGTTTGCTAGATTGATAAGATGGACTGGGATTTAAACACATGTGGTCCTCACATGTCTCCCCTTATCCCCATGTCTATTGTTTGGTGTAACAAAGCTAATCATAGGATCAGCTCTTATCTCCCAGATTAGTTCATCACTCCTCTCCAGATTGTCCTTCCTCCTCATCCAACAGTAAAAAATAATGATGTCTCATTATCCTGCCCCAACTAAACATAATATAACTAATACTATGGTGCATAAAATCTCATCCATTATTCTATGGTATTACTTACCTCCTCTTATCCCATGATATTCAATCCCCTCCAAAATAATACAAAAATCAAACATAGACTAGAGTTTAAGAGTACCAAACCAAACCAAGCCTTATGTTCCAATCAAGTGGGGCCGGCTACATGAATCATTTTTCACCATTCAGCTCTACCAAGGGCTATATGCTCAATTAAATCAAATAAATCATATATTATTGTCGCATCCCAGTCAGCTTAGGTCTTCAACTCCCCTAACATCTCCATTTATGGTAACCATGTCACTCTTCCTTATCATTGCATCTATAAGTCTTCAATGTACGTGTCCCAATCGCTATCCATCTCATATCAGCCAAAATAAATAATAATAAAGGATACCTTCATGTTGGAATATGCTATTTCATGATAGTGATTTCATCAGCAAGTTGAATGAGTGGCAATGTTCAATCTATTTCTCGCAAGTCCATGACTTTGTTTTGGGCAAAAAGCTGGAGGATTAAAAGGGGATTTTGAAGTTCAAAGCAGTGAGATGAAGAGTAGAAAAGAAAATGTTCCATGAGGGAGAGAAAAAAAAGCACTTTTCAGGGAAAGATATCACTTACCTGCAAAATGAGATATATCTGACTCTTGATAGATGGAAATTCAAAATGAAAACGAGATTTATCAAAAAAAAAAAAAAATTCAAAATGAAAACGTAACAAAAAGGTTAACTGAGACAAAGCCCAACTAAGGGAGATGAAAGCATCATATTATTTCATTAAATGCCAAATGCAAGAAGGATATATCATAACAAGTACTAACAAACTATATATCGCAACTCATTCTCATTTAATAATTTTTTATTTTATTTTATTTTTGATAAACATTCTCATTTAATAATTTTACAATATACAAAATGGAGGCAGATTACCTTCAGTCCATAATCTAGACACGAGAGCGCTGATTGGGCTCTTGAGGCCCATCACAAGTTTCGTTTCAATAATCCGAACTATCATTTTGTCAAGCACTTCGAGTATTTTATCCACACAAAAAATTAAGTCGATCTGATAATCGTGACCTATTTATTTTATCATGTTCATCACCAAAAAAATGAATGGTTTATTTTAAAAAATAAAATTGTCCTCTATTTTTTTGCTAACAAACGAGATAAATTGAATATGCTACGATTATCGGATTTACCTTTTTTTTTTTGTGGATAAAATATACAAAGTGTCCAATAAAATGAACAATTTTGAAAATCGAAAGGGTTGTGGTGCGACCAAACAGCATCTCACCTCCATACAAAATAGTCTTAGGCATATGAGTAAATCTAAGAATGTTAGAACTTATGAGACTTAAAATGGAACTGCCGAGTATTGCAAAAACAGCAGTAAAGAATGAAGAACCTTCCACTATGTCACTTTAAAGCGCCCTTTCAAGGCTAACTCTGTGAAGAGCCCATCATGACAAATAACTTTTGCAACTTGTTACAGGCAGGGATTCTAAACTTAAGTTGGCATGCTTCATCTAGTTTCCTCAATTCTCTCCCTCATTCATTTCATGTTTGCTAGGAGGCCTATGAAAAATCAAAACAATTTTTACATGCATGCCAACCTCCAAGGCATACAAAACACGTGCCAATATTAGCTGAATATTACCTTTGCCATTGCCTTAACATGTACATGGACGAATAAGTTACATACTAAATAGCTAAAGAACAAGAGACAATGTTAAGCTAGTACATTGAAAGAAATGGCAACGGGGAGATTTTGAACTTTTCCTCATCTATAAAATAATCAAATCAGGTCATTCAGTCTCTAAGGCAACTAGCTAAAGTTTGTAATATCAAATGAAATGAAACAAGAAGAAGAAAAATATATATATATACACAAAATTAGGGATATCAAGTAGAAAAACCCAGCACCTTTTCTGTCCGCATCAGTACTAGATCAGATGCTATCCCAATTATGGACTACATATAGCAGATACACTAGTTGATACTTGTGTTGTTAATGTTATGCGTACATACCATAATATTTAGTTGTTGCCATTGTCAGTAACTTTTTTTTGTTGTTTCCTCGTTTTGGCAATTTTATTTCAAAAGTTGTATATTTCTTATGAGCATAACAAGAAGAATAAAAACACATTTCCACTACAAAATGAAATTGTAATTTGCACCTTAAACTTTAAAACACAAAATATATATATATATAGGGAAAGGCTTCATGGGCACTCCTCTTTGGGTGTATGTGTGTGCACCTTAGGCAAAAAGCATAACTTTTATCACAAAAACATAACTTTTTGCTTCTCACAAAATATATAACTTTTATCACAAAAAAGTATAACTTTAGTTATACATCACTTTTTAGCTGCACACCATAACTTCATCATTCATAACTTTCACCACAAAAATTGGAACTTTCATCATAAAAAACTCATTACTTTTATCACAAAAATCGTAACTTTTCTTAAAATGTTCGAGTGCACATTGTAGTATTTCCCATATATACACATATAATCAATTGAATGCACAAACCCCCCAAAAGATTGAGATTAAAAAAAAAAAAAAATTAAAATTCATATTTTTGCAATGATACATTATAATCTCACACGTTATGCAATTCCTTACAACAAATGCATTCCAAGTTTCCTCCCCATACAATTACACAAACGCGCACCCGTTTAAATCTATTTTTGGACATAATGTCTTCAATTTCAACAATTCTAATATCAAATCCCATCAATTCCATTAGTTTTCCACCTCCATTTGAAATTTCACCTACTTCGATCACGAAATGACACCATAACTCAAAATTTTTATACTTGTTCTCATGCATATATGTATAAACAACAATGTGGAGCAAGATTTGCGCTAACCTTAGTCGCATAACGGACGGGAAGGGATTCATGATTGGGTCCGTTTTGAAGGTTCGTGTTACCCGAATCAGATCCAATTGTGAAGACGAACAATAAAAAAAACTCAATAAATCACAGGTGATATACAATGTCCGTTTTTATTAATTGGTTTTTTGTAATTTTAATGATATTAGGATGATATAGATATATAATGTTGAGTAATGCCTTAATATTATTAGTTTTTATCATGAGTTAAATGTAATTAGTTTGAGTAATTATTTTGCTAATATTAACAATTTATTCTTGTAAATAGAAATTTTTGGAACCATGAACCAAACTGAAACCGAACCGTTATTTCGGTTTGATTCTGGTCTGGTTTTACAAGTGTAATGGTCTGGTCTGGTTCTCAAAATCACAGAACCGTTAGGATCGGTTCGGTTCTTAGATTTCCTTAGAGCCAAACCAATCCAGACCGTGTACAGGGCAAAAGTCTCCTCATAATCAATACCATACTCCTGCGAGAAACCCTTGGCAACCAAGCAAGCTTTGTATCACTCAAGAGAACCATCAAAATGAGTCTTGACTTTATAGACCCATTTGCAACTGACCAAATTCTTGCCAGCAGGCAACGGAACCAATGCCCAAGTGTTAGTCTTTTGTAAGACAAACAACTCCTCATCTATAGCTTGAACCCAAGTGGGATCCTCACAGGTCTCCTTGTAAGACTGAGGTTCTGAAAAAGAATGAATAGCAGACAAAAAAGTACGATAGGAAACAAAAAAACATGTATTAGACCAACCCAACCTATTTGGAGGATGACGCTCTCGAGTAGGATATCGATGTGCAGTAGGATCAGAGTCGTCAAAAGCAGGAGGATCAACAGTAAGGGCAGAGACAACTGGGAAGGGGAGAGCCTGGTGACGAGAATAAACTAACAATGAAGGAGGAGAATGAGCAGGATGGGGAGAAGGAGGAGAAGAGGGAACAAGTTCACTGGGAACAGTAGAGACGTACTCATCAGGAGGGACCTCAGAAGGAAATAGAACAATGTGAACCAAATCCTCTTTGGAAACCGAAGCAGTGATAGGAATAAGCTGAAAGTAAGGCAGACGTTCGAGAAAAGAAACGTGACGGGAGACATAAAGACGATGGGAAACAGGGTTGTAATACCGATAGCCTTTCTGAGTAAGACTATAACCCAAAAATACACATGGGACAAACCGGGCACTAAGTTTGGTCCAATCTTTGCGGAGAAGGACAAAACAAGAAAACCCAAACACACGAAGAAGGGAGTAATTAGAAATTTGGGAGAACAAAGCCTCATAAGAAGACTGACCAGAAAGAAGGAGAGTAGGCATGCGGTTGAGAAGAAAAGCAGCAGTAAGAACTGCCTCCTCGTAAAATGGAGCCAGAACTAAGGCAGAGAGAATAAAAGACCTAGCTGTCTCAAGGAGATGACAGTGTTTACACTCAGCTCGACCATTTTGGGCAAGTGTATCTGTACAGGAAGTTTGGTGAATGGTACCCAAATTGGTCAAATACTTACAGAACTCATTTTTAAAATATTCCCCACCCAAGTCAAACTGTAACACTTTAATGGTAGACCTAAACTGAGTAGTAATTATAGACTGAAAGGTACGGTATAGCTGATAGAAATCAAACTTATGCCTCATAAGATAAACCCAAGTGTAACGGGTGCAGTCATCAACAAATGACACATAGTATGCAGAACCCACTTTGGTGAGAACAGGAGAAGGGCTCCAAACATCAATATTAATTAAAAAAAATGGTGTATCAGAGATAGAAGTACTTTTATGAAAAGGAAAGGTTGTCATTTTGGCAAGTTTACACCCTCGACATTCACTAAGTTCACTAGGAGAAACTTTACCCAATATACCTGACTAAGCTAAAGACCGTAAGCGGTCAGCAGACAAGTGCCCTAATCTAGAATGCCACAAGTAGAAAGGATTGGACAGAAAATCTAACTGAAAAGAGGAAAAAACAATTGGAGAGGTTGTCATAGGCAGATATAAGCTCTCCACCACATAGAGGTCTCCAACTCTACGACTCGTTCCAATCTGCTACTTGGACATCCGATCCTACACAAAATAAATAGAAGAAGAAAAAATAACATCAAAACCGGAGGCATCAAGCTAACTGATAGATAATAAATTGACAGATAATTAAGGAACGTAAAGGACAGATGGAATAGAGACAACAGACATAGCAGACGGTAAGATAGACCCAACAAATATAATAGATATACCAGGCCCATTAGCAGCATTAACAGTAATAGGAGAGGGAGGGGGAGTACAATTTTGAAGTAAGAAAAGATAGGGAGTCATATGATGAGAGGCATCAGAGTTAAAAATCCAGATAGTGAAGAGATACCTGAAAAAGTCCCAAACAAACCTAAATGGGAAGAGGAAACAATGGAGGCAGACGGAAATGGCTAGGAGGTAGACAGTGTATGCTGAGACTGACTAATTTAAGCACTTAAGGAAGCCAAGTCAGGATCAAGAGCTGGAGCAAATACAGTAGAACCGGTGGGAGCCTGAAAATTACTTGGAGAAGAAGGGTAAAACTAGGTCCGAAATTGCTAAAAAGACGAGCCAGACATACATCCATGCTTGGGACATTGATACTTCCAATGGCCCCTCTGATGGCAGAAGGCACACTCGTCTAATGTCAATGGCCTGTTCTTGTTTACGAATACACTCATAATATTGGAAGTCAAATGGGTCCAACCAAAACCAGAGATAGAAACTGTGGCCAAAACGTAATAAAGAAGAAACTCCAAAGCATGGTCAAACTGTAATAAGAGATATTTCAGAACACCCAAGCAAACAGTACCAAATGGGACAAATATACACAATGGGTCAGATACGATCAAACCTGAATCAAGTTCCAAAATAGTGAAACAGAGATCCCGATGGGTCGAACTGAGAGAAGAGGCGAGTCACTTTGGTCAAACCCTTCGGCGTAAGAGGCGACTGCACAAACGATGACCTACGAATGGAACCAATGATCGAAGATCGGCAATCACGAACAGATGATGAACCCATCCACGTCGAAGGCAACCAACGATGGACAAGAGAAAGAGATATATGTCGCGAGGTCCAGGATGAACAACGAACCAGAGAGGGTCGAAGCAAATGACTGAAGATGACAGAATGACCAGACTAACCAGAGAGACGCCTGAAGCAGACAAACCAGAGAATCGTGATCTTGGGAGTGTAATTCGAACTCAGATGATTCGCAACTTGATAGGTTGCAATTCAAGCTCAAATGGGTTGCACAAATTCAAAAAAGAAAAACCAAAGAACTCAAACGAACAAGAAAAGATTTGAGGGAGGCTAGGGTTTCAGACCTTGCTCTGATACCATATCAGTTTTCTTAATGAAACTGTATATTCAATTGTATATAAAACAGAAGAATACATTGGTTTATATAGCAAGCTAACCCTAGAACTGAAAAAGGAAACAAAAACCCTAATATATACAAAATATATAAACTACCATATATACATGAAACGTAATATGCTCACAGGTGGACCCTCTCATTATTGTTTAGAAAATTTGCAAATTAGACTTAACCTCTATCAGGCTAGTCTGTTTGCTAGATTAATAAGATGGATAGGGATTTAAAAACATGTGGTCCTCACATGTCTCCCCTTATCCCCATGTCCATTGTTTGGTGTAACAAAGCTAATCATAGGATCAACTCTTATCTCCCAGATTAGTTCATCACTCCTCTCCAGATTGTCCTTCCTTCTCGTCCAATAGTAAAAAATAATCATGTCTCATTATCCTACCCTAACTAAACATAATATAACTAATCCAATGGTACATAAAATCTCATCCATTATTCTATGGTATTACTTACCTCCTCTTATCCTATGATATTCAATCCCCTCCAAAATAATACAAAAATCAAACATAGACTATAGGTTAAGAGTACCAAACCAAGCCTTATGTTCCCATCAAGTGGGGTCGGCTACATGAATCATTTTTCACCATTCAGCTCTACCAAGGCCTATATGCTCAATTAAATCAAATAAATCATATATTTTTTCATTGTTGCATCCCAGTCAGCTTAGGTCTTCAACTCCCCTAACATCTCCATTTATGGTAACCATGTCACTCTTCCTTATCATTGCATCTATAAGTCTTCAGTGTACGTGTCCCAATCACTATCCATCTCATATCAGTCAAAATAATAATAATACTAAAAAGGATCCTTTCAAGTTGGAATATGCTATTTCATGATAGTGATTTCATCAGCAAGTTGAATGAGTGGCAATGTTCAATCCATTTCTAGCAAGTCCATGACTTTGTTTTGGGCAAATAGCTGGAGGATTAAAAGGGGATTTTGAAGTTCAAAGCAGTGAGATGAAGAGAAGAAAAGAAAATGTTGCATGAGGGAGAAAAAAAAACAATTTTCATGGAAAGATATCACTTACCTGCAAAATGAGATATATATGACTCTTGATAGATGGAAATTGAAAATGAAAACGAGACAAAAAGGTTAACTGGGACAAAGCCCAACTAAGGGAGATGAAAGCATTATATTATTTCATTACATGCCAAATGCAAGAAGGATATATCATGCCAAGTACTAACCAACTATATATCGCAACTCATTCTCATTTAATAATTTTTTTTAATTATTTATTTATTTATTTATTTATTTATTTTTGATAAACATTCTCATTTAATAATTTTACAATATACAAAATGGAAACAGATTGCCCCAGTTCATAACCTAGACGCAAGAGCACTGTTTGGGCTCTTGAGGCCCATCACAGGTTCTGTTTCAATAATTTGAACCTTCATTTTGTCAAGCACTTCGATTTTATCCACACAAAAAATTAAGTCGATCTGATAATCGTAACCTATTTATTTTATCGTGTTTATCACCAAAAAAATGAATGGTTTATTTTAAAAAATACAATTGTCGTCTACTTTTTTGCTGACAAACACGACAAATTAAATACGCTACGATTATCGGATTTACTTTTTTTGGTGGATAAAATATACGAAATTTCCAACAAAATGAACAGTTTTGATAATCGAAAGGGGACCTGTGGTGTGGCCAAATAGCGTCCTCTAGTCTAGACTGGAGGGAACTCACCTCCATACAAAATAGTCTTAGGCATATGAGTAAATCCAAGAATGTTATGTTAGAACTTATGAGACTTAAAACGGAACTGCCGAGTATTGCAAAAATGGCAGTTAAGAATAAGGAACCTTCCACTATATCACTTTAAGGCACCCTTTCAAAGCTAACTCTGTGAAGAGCCAATCGTGAAAAATAATTTTTGCAACTTGTTACAGGCAGGGATTCTAAACTTAAGTTGGCATGCTTCATCTAGTTTCCTCAATTCTCTTCCTCATTCATTTCATGTTTGCTAGGAGGCCTATGAAAAATCAAAACAATTTTTATATGCATGCCAACCTCCACAGCATACAAAACACATGCCAATATTAGCTTAATATGACCTTTGCCTTAACATGTACAAGGGTTCGTTTGGCAAGAACTTTTTTAGTTGACTTTTTGGCTTTTTTGACTTTTTTAGCCTGGGACATTTTTTGTTTGTTTGGATTTTTTGCATTGGAAATGATATTCCCAAAGTGAAATGACAAAATTGCCCTTCACTTGGAAATGATTTTTTTTTACTTTTTGTTTGTATATGGGGCAATTTGGTAATTTTGCATCCCAACTCAAGTGTTTTGGCATTTTATGATTCTGTAGCTTTTTTTTGTCCATATGTAATTATTTAGCCCCACAACAAATGCCAAACAAGGGCTAAGTTACATACTAAATAGCTAAAGAACAAGAGACAATGTTAAGCTAGTACATTGAAAGAAATGACAACGGGAGATTCGAAACTTTTCCTCATCTATAAAATAATCAAATCAGGTCGTTCAATCTCTAAGGCAACTAGCTAAAGTTTGTAATATCAAATGAAATGAAACAAGAAGAAAAAAAAAAAAGAATATACACAAAATTAGGGATATCAAGTAGAAAAACCCAACACCTTTTCTGTCCGCATCAGTACTAGATCTGATGCTACCCAATTAAGGGCTACATATAGCAGATACACTAGTTGATACTAAATATTCTTACTTGTGTTGTTAATGTTATGCGTACGTACCATAATGTTTAGTTGTTGCCATTGTCAGTAACTTTGTTTTTGTTGTTTCCTTGTTTTGGCAATTTTACTTCAAAAGTTGTATATTTCTTATGAGCATAGCAAGAAGAATAAAAACACATTTCCACTACAAAATGAAATTGCAATTTGCAACCCAAACTTTAAAACACAAAATATACATATATATAGGGAAAGGCTACATGGGCACCCCTTTTTGGGGTGTATGTGTGTGCACCTTATGCAAAAAGCATAACTTTTATCACAAAAATACAACTTTTTGCTTCTCACAAAATATATTACTTTTATCACAAAAAGTATAACTTTAGTTAACATAACTTTTTAGCTGGACATCATAACTTCATCATTCATAACTTTCATCACAAAAATTGGAACTTTCATCATAAAAAAATTCATAACTTTTCTCACAAAAATCGTAACTTTTCTTAAAATGTTCAAATGCACATTGTAGCATTTCCCATATATATATATACACATATAACCAATTGAATGCACAAACCCCCCAAAAGATTGAGATAAAAAAATAAAAAAATAATTTGAAATTCATATTTTTGCAATGATACACTATAATCTCACACGTTATGCTAATTCCTTACAACAAATGCATTCCAAGTTTCCTCCCCATACAATTACACAAACGCGCACCCGTTTAAATCTATTTTTGGACATAATGTCTTCAATTTCAACAATTCTAATATCAAAACCCATCAATTCCATTAGTTTTCCACCTCCATTTGAAATTTCACCTACTCGGTCACGAAATGACACCATAAATCAAAATTTTCGTACTTGTTCTCATGCATATATGTATAAACAACAATGTGGAGCAAGATTTGTGCTAACCTTAGTCGCGTAACGGACGAGAAGGGATTCATGATTGGGTCTGTTTTGAAGGTTCGTGTTACCTCAATCAGATCCAATTGTGAAGACGAACAATCAAAAAAATTCAATCAATCACAGGTGATATACAATGTCTATGTGTATAATAAAGATCTGAAGTATTGAATTGAAGAATTCGATTGGGAATTGCAGATAGATTTGGATCTGCGAAGACAGAGAGATAAATTACTACTACGTAACTTTGCCTTTTAGCCTCGAAGTGAACTATGGGTAGAGGCTATTTTAGCCTCAAAGTGAAAAATAGCCTTTCAGTCTAAACAAAAAATAAAATAAAATTTACCCCATTGATTAAAAAAAAAAATACAAAATAGCAGCCGGCAGACTTGCACTGTTTGTGACAGTGTAGGTATATTTGTAATCATAGTCTATTTCCAAATGAGTAAATAACAATTTTACTCTTTAGATTAATTTTGAAAAAAGTGAAACTAGGAATAAATTTGTCGTTTCACTTTAAATATCATTTCAAAGACATTTTTCAATACAACAATTTAAATAAAAATCCAACCCAACTTTCTAAACATAAAAACTAAAATAACTTACTAAAATAGTCAAAAAATCTCTAAAATAGCCACTTTTCAAACATCCACTTTGTAAAATATTGAAACAAACACATATGTTTTGCTTTTAAAAAAAATTTAAAATTAATTTGGTGAAAAATATATATATATATATATATGATTTTTATATAATTTTATTGGTTGGAAAGATAAAAATAATTTTTAAAAATTTAAAAGTATAATGTTTGATATATTTATTTTTTTTAAATTAGCTTTTATTTTTTTAAAAATAATTTTGAAAAATCAAACCAATGACTATATGGATTGTGATTGTGACTAGGTGTTTGTTTGGTATGTACTAAAAAAGTATATTTTTTTTGTGCATACATACACTTATTTTGGTCACATCAATCAATATCTATCAATATCTTCTCTCTACTTTTTTATCCACTTTTTTTATATTTTTTTTTTGAGAAATGTTAGAGATCATGAAATTTTTGTCATGAAAATAATCATGAAAAATTTGTGACCTTTAGATTACCTTGAGTAGTGTGTGGTGCTTTATTGTAAATGTAATCCAAAGGTCACAAATCTTTCATGACCATTTTCATGAAAGACTTTTCATGATACCTAGTATTACTGTTTTTTTTTTTTATAAAAAGTCAAAAAATACACTTATTTAGAACATCTCAAACATCTACAAATAATATTGGTTGAGAAATGGGATTGGCTTCTCCTAAGATGAGAATTTCAACTCTGTTGTGTTGTTTGGATTCATAGGACCCACAACCGGTCTTATTTGGATGATTCAAATAGTTTATTTTGTAAAAAGATTATGTTTATCATTCATAAAAAAAATTCAATTAATTAGATAATTGTAATAACTTTTTATTTTATCACATTTATTACTAAAAAAATGAACGGTCTATTTAAAAAAAACACTCGTAATTTATTTTATTAGAGACAAATATCATAAAAGAGTTCGATCAGCGTAGATGGTTTGAATCTTTAATTTATAATAAAAAGGATGGCGCACACAATTTGTCTGTTTATATATTTGTTGGTATTAACTTATTAAATTTGACATGTGGACAAAGGTGTTGATGTAGCTCAAGGGGAAATTATTTAATACTTTCGGAGTACCACGTGTCCATATTTCAAATCAGTCACCAATTATTTAGCCTCATGTTGTCCCCTATTTCCAACATAAATCGTAGGCCCTTGTGTCTTTCCACCAATCAAAAACACTACGTGTCCATATTCCGAAAGTACTGAATAATCACCCCGTAACTCAAGACTTTTATTTGAGATCCAGGATGAAAGTTTACAAAGTGAACAGGTGTCTTGATGCAGAGATGTGTAAGGCATGTGATCAAATAAAGCAAGCAGTCGAAAGAGAAGGCAGTTAAAGGCAGTTATAGCTAGTGGAGCATCTTTCCAAGTAGTGGAGAGAGCATACTTGCATGCATAAATATGGGACATGTGGTTGTAGCAGTTATGATCAGTTCAAAGAAACAAAAGCTAAAAATTCAAAAAGAAAAAAAATTTTAATCAATCACATTCGCAACACTTGTGAAATTAAAAGTAGTAGTTAATATAAGGAGTAGTTCGTCTGCAACTTAGTTGTAACCGTGAATTCATAGATTGTAACTTGTTACTTTATTTTTGATTTTTTATTCTTGTAATATGTAATTAGTAATAATTTCAGTTTTAAATACAAGTTTTAGTTTGTTAATTCCTATCAATTGCCTCAAAAAAAGTTATTGAATCTATCAAGACATTAGAACACCAACCACGTGACTTGAACTATTTATGTTTGTGTGAAATTATGAGTTGTTTTTTACTCATGTCCATCTTTTCCAAACCACAAATCTTTTCTTTTTTAGTTGTCAAGAGTTGATTGAATTCAAAAGTTTAATATCAAAGACAATTTTCAAATTTGAAAATTGAAATATTTTTTTTAAGGGCTTTGATAGAGACCCCCTCCAATCACCGCCCCTACCACCCTACACACTCGTGGCGGGTGGTGATTGGAGGAGAAGGGAAAAAAAGAAAATGAAAATGAAAAACTAGCCAATCATATTGAGAGGGGGTCAAAGGGAGTGAGGGAAAAAGGAAGTCTGGAACATTTTTCTTTTTTGAATTTCGTGATTGCTCCAAAGTAGGTAAAATTGAATATGTCATTTATTAATAAGAAGAATAACATGACACTCATACCAAATCTAATGTTCACTTCTATTTATATATATTATATAAGGAATATGGGATTTATAACCCATAAGGACTTTAAGGTAGTGTTTGGTAACGTTTATGTTTACAAAAATTTTATAAATTGATTTTTATTTATTTTTAGAAAAACATAAACTATAAACGTGTTTGGTTTGAACAAAATGTTTGAAAATTTTTTAAAACATAAACTAAAAAATATGTTTGTTTAGGCCTAAAATATTTATATTTATTTTTTATTATTTATGACAATGGGATCATACACATTATAGTTGAAAAAAATTATTTGGAAAAAAAATTATTTGGAAAAAATAATTAATTGAAAAAAATTAATTGGGAAAAATTATTTGAAAAAAATTAATTGGAAAAAAATTAATTGAAAACAAATTTGTTAGTCAAATTTTTTAATTTATGTTTAAAAACCAACGTAAACTCATTTTTTGAGTTTATGTTTTTTTTCTCAAATTTATGAACTGAGACAACTATTTATAAACCAAAAAAATTGTCAAACAAGTTTTTATGACAATTTTTTAAAGTTTTATAAATATAAACTGAAAACGAAATGATTACCAAACAGAGTTTCAAGTTCTCAATTAAATTTTATAATTTTTTGATTTTTAAAATTTAAAAAAAAAATCTTCTATTGGCTACCTCTTATTCAAATTCAAGCAAAAAAAAATTAAATAAAAATTAATATCCCTTGATTTATGACTTTCAAATGGAAAGTATATCAAATCTAAAAAAAAATGAAAAGTATACTAATTCATTCCAAAATTCAAATTTAAAGGTCACTAAATATGAAAAATAATCTATTGGTTTAAATTTAAAATTGAAACAATATAAACTTAAAATTACAATAATTTATCTCATGATTTTTTTAAAATTATCATAATTAGTTCATAATTTTTGTATTAAAGAGCAATAAGAATGACATTGAGATTATTTATATATTTTACAAAAGAATGTTTTAAGAAGTTTCAAACCTTATACAAAATCTATATATTATTATAATTGCAAAATGTTGTCATCTTATTAAAGATGAAAGTTGCAATTTTTTTTTTAATTTTGTTTAATTTTTGTTAATATGCGTCACAATATGATTGATCTATAAAATAATTTTACATTCTTAAAATAAAATTTAAATTTTAGATTTTTCCTTAAATTATGTTATTAGAATGTGATCAATATTCATTACTTAATTTATGCATCTTCTTTATTAAATTATAAAATAAAATTTTAAATTTAAATTATTTTTAAAATTATATTACTACAACTAGAATGAGATCAATATTCACATGTGTCATAAAGATATGTCATAATATTATTAGTCTAAACATAATATGTTATTAAATACACATATTCAAATTATTAATCGCTATTAAAAGTTTATATTTTTATTTTTTGTCATTTTTAGTTTTAAATTTTGTAATTTTTTTTTTATATCCTTCTAAACGACAAGGATTTAAACAATAAATTTTTTTAATACAAATAATTTTTTTTAACAAAAGACAAAAATATTAAGAAAATGAATGATTTTTTTAATAATTGCGAAACATAATGGATTCTATTAATTTTTTTTATCTCAATTGTCAATTAAGCAAATTTAAAATAAAAAATAATAATTTTTTTTTGGCTTAAATAGTTAATAAGTGACTTTTGCTAAAAATCAAATAGAAATAAACATTTTTTTCTATTAAAAGTGATAGTTGATGAAACTTTTTTTTATATATAATAAAAAAAAGAAAATGGGAGTTAAACATGATAATTTATTGTTCCAACAATATTACAGACCCATACTTTCACTCACAATGATGTGGCAAGAGAGTTGGGCCTCATGTCATTGAATGTATAGCAAATCAAATGTTGACACATATGACCACATCATTGTGGATACAATTATGGGTGTTTTTTGTGAGTCTCAAACATTTTTCTTATTATTCATCTAGACTTTTTTAGCACTTGCAAAACATGGTAGATCCTATTATTATTATTATTATTTTTTTAATCTCAATTGTCAATTAATCAAACTAGAATAAAAAATGAAAAAAAAAAAATGGCTTAAATTGCTAAAAATTTGGCTCAAAAATTAATGTTGTAGTTTATACTTCTTTTTAGAAAAATTCATTAGAATATATGTTTGCCTTCTTTATGTTAGAAGCCTATGTCCGTCCTTGCCCACACACTTGTGCATAGCTGTGCTCTCTACTTACATTTGACACTTACAATCTCACTTTGCCTCATTACTTTTAAAAAGTGACAGTTAACATCTCACATTTTCAATCAAGTTTCAATACAACACATCTATTGACCCACATTAAATAAGATGCCTAACGTGGGTAAATAGGTAAGTTGAATTGGAACTTGACCGAAAATGTGAGCTGTTTACTATGACTTTTTCAAAAGATAAGGGACAAAGTGAGACTGAATGTAAAACGCATGGTGTTAAGTGTAATTTGCCCTTTATTGTATTGTCTTTAAAAGTGGCCATATGAATTCATGTGCTTGGGTTAACAGATGGGTTGAATTGGAACTTACCACAAGTGTAAGGTGTTGACTGTTACTTTTTAAAGGTCACGAGATAAAGTGAAACAAGATGTTAAATGCAGTGGTGCTAAATGTAATTTACCCTTTTTATTCTTCATGTATATATGCAAAATAATTGAAAATATGATGAGAAATCCTATGGTATACACCCCTTCAAGCGTGTGACGGGTGTGTACCATACAAATTGGTGTAACTTCATTACAAAAATTTGTAACATCAATCAAAAAAATGCATAATCTCGTCACAAATTAGCATAACAAAATGTTCAAAATTTTATGTTCATTTAACAAAAGTTTGTGGTTTAGTTACGACATTTGTTTTTATGCAAATTTGTATTTTGTGGTAAAATTACGCTAATTTATGAGAGGGTGCATATAAAGAAAATTATGAGTGTAAAACGTGAGGTGTTTACTATTACTTTTTTAAATGATAAGGGACAAAGTGAGATTGAGTGTAAAATGCATGGTGTTAAGTGTAATTTGCCCTTTAAAAGTGGCCACGTGAATTCACGAGCTACTTTTTCATTTGTCTTATTTCACGTGGGTTAATAGATGGGTTGAATTTGAACTTGACCACAAATGTAAGGTTTTAGCTGTTACTTTTTAAAGATCAAGGGGTAAAGTGAAACGAGATGTTAAATGCAGTGGTGCTAAATGTAATTTACCCTTTTATCCGTCATGTATATATGCAAAATAGATGAAAATATGACCAAAAATCCTATGGTATACATCCTCCAAGGGTGTGACGGGTGTGTACCATACAAATTGGCACAACTTTATTACAAAATTTCGTAATATCAATCACAAAATATATAATCTCACAACAAATTAGCATAACAAAATGCTTAAAATTTTGTGTTCATGTAACAAAAGTTTGTGACTTGGTTATTACATTTTTTGTTATGCTAATTTGTATTTTGTGATAAAATTACACTAATTTATGACAGGGGTGTATATGAAGAAAATTCTATTTCCACACACCCTTTAATCTCTATACACATTATATCTCAATTCACACACTTACGAATTTGATTATATGTTATCAGCTCATTCCACACACCAAATGATTCAATTATAGCCTTAACTCATAATTTGTACACATTCCATACAAAAACACTTTTCCACCCACCACTACTTCACACACCTATGAATTTGATTATATGTTATTTTTTCCCTAAAAGATATGCATTGAGAATTGTTTCTAAAAGTTATGTATTCACAAAATTAGATTTTAATATTTAGTGTGTATTATTGTTGTCATTTTGTTTCATATATAGGGGTGTTTGGCAATTTTTTTTTTTTTTTGGGCCTAAAATTCACAAAATGACAAAATAGGCTAAAATAGCTAATAAGACAAAACGTCATATCAAATCTATAATCATTTTCACTTTTCTCTCACAAATATCACATCCAACTAGAAAAAATCCAACTATCTTCTCAAATATAAAATATTTAGCCTACTAAAATAGCCAAAAACTAAAATAACCTATTAAAATAGTAACTTTCCAAACATCCACATAGTAAAATTATAAGAAAATTTTATTTCATTACCGATTATTTTTGTAACTAAGAAAAAAGCCAATTTATTGACTTATTTAGAGCTCGTTTGGGATGCCCCATTGGGGCAAAAATAGCCATATAAGATAAAATAGACTATTTTAGCCAAATATGACAAAATGTCACATCCAACCCATAATTATTTTATTTTTCTCTCACAAAAGTAAAAAAAGCCTATCTCAAACGAAATTTTTTAACCCTAAACTAAAATAACAAAAAAGCCAAAAAGTTAACTCACGTTCCAAACGAGCTCTTAGTCACATCACCTCTCTATTTTTTTATTATTTTTTTATGTGCATGTTTTTTCAAAAAAAAAAAAAATTAATAAATTGATTTTTTGCCTAGTTATCAAAATAGGCCTAAGTTTATACACAAAGGCCTCCTTCTAAATCTATAAACCAAATAAAAATACTTGGTAGCTCGAATTTGTGTGACCTGAATGACTCGAAAATGATGTTGTTTTGAGACATTCGAGCTATTCAAACCATGAAAATTCAAGCAGTAATGCTTGGTGGCCCGAAAATACATGGTTCGAATGTCTCGAATGTGTCAAAACGACGTCGTTTTGAGGACAAAACGACGTCGTTTTAATACATTCGAGTCATTCAGGCTACACAAAATTGGGCCATCAAGTACTTTTCAAATTCAAGCTACTAAGCATTGTTAAAACCAGATACAATGTCATATATTGTTCAAGATTATTTTACCCAACGTCTAGCTTTTAGCTTAAAAAAAGCAGATTCAAACTGTTTGGCAGACTTCAATTAGCTTTAGCTTAAACTTCTACAGCTTATGCGAAAGGTAAAAAAAGCTAACTTTCAGAAGCTGCTTGGAGCTATTTCAAATTCTCACGGGGTTTATGAGGAAGGTAAAGATACTTAAATGCCCTTAGCGTTTTGAATTATTTACTCTTATACCACCTATATATATTATTTTTTTGCCCTAATCTTTCTCTTTGGCAAGAGATATACAGCAACAAGCAGCAACGCAACAGCATACTTGCGACTCTGGTTCGTTTACGGCGTTGGTTCACTTTTGGCGACGTGTGGCTTTGGTTTGTTTCCGACTTTGGTTCACTTTAGCGACGTGCAACTCTGGTTCGTTTCTGGCACTAGATCTCTTTTTCTTTTCCGGCTCTGGTTCGTTTGCGGCTTTGGTTTGTTTCCTTCATCTCTGATTTTCGTTGTCTCTCGTGCTCGACATACATATATATATATATATGTATTGTTTTGGTTATTTGTGATTTTGTCTATTTCCAATTTGTTCAAATAGGGGAAAATAAGAATAGTTAGGGTTTAGGAAAAATTTGGGGAAACTTTATTCATGCTTTGATATTAAAAATTTGTGTAGGAGTTGACTGCCAGTGTATTGATTTTTGGTTTATTAATGCTTTGTTTGTGTTTTTTTTTTGCATTTCCTTTTCTTTCTTCTTGATTTTTTTTTTTTTTTTTTTGAGTTTCTGCTGTTAAAATTCATATTCAGAGCTCCATAATTGAAAATTTTAGGGTTGCTCTGTTGTAATTAGTGTTTGGTTGCCCAGAAATTTCTGGAGATAAAAGAATGGATGATGTATCCAGAAAATTAGTGTTTGATAATGTATCCACAAAATTTTGTTGTGTTGATTAAATTTGATTTATGTTGTGATTCACATGAAGTATATTACTACCATTTTAGAGTTTGTTCATGCACGTTTGATGATGTGTTCTAATTTCATAATCCCCAGCACATATTCATTTTATGTAAATTAATTAACTATTCTTTTGGAAGAGTTTTTCGTAATCCCTACCACATATCCTTATACAGACTCTGTATCAAACATTGATCAGTTGATTCATTTATTTCATCATATACATGTATATATATATATATATAGAGAGAGAGAGAGAGAAAGAGAGAGAAAGAGAGTAGTCAGCTCCAACTCCTACAGGAATATCACTATATCTAATCAATCTGAACACAAAACACTGTCTAATCCTTCTAACAACAAATGGATCCTTATGATGGACCCAAACACATGAGACAGACAGATACAGCTTCATTTGCTCCTCCATAATGCCATGATATTATATGAGAAGTATGTTGTGACAAACTGTATCCCATTAAAGCCCATTAAAGCAAAGGTTAAACCTACAATACTATATAGCAAAGCATGCTCTCCAGTACAATATTCACACATGGAAATATTCTTCAAATTAATTTTTCTTCTTGATTTTTTTTTTTTTTTGGTGTGTTTTTGTTGTTAAAATTCATATTCAGAGCTCCACAATTGAAAATTTTAGGGTTCTCTGTTGTAATTAGTGTTTGGTTGCTCAGAAATTTCTAGAGATAAAAGAATGGATGATGTATCCAAAAAATTAACGTTTAATGTATCCAATTTTTTTTTTTTTTTTTTGGTTTGTTTTTATTAATATTGTCAAACTCTATTGGAAATCATTAGTGTTATTTTGAGACTTTGTCTAATTTGTGATCTTTGACTCACCATTAAGAATCTATGTTTGCATGATTCAGTTTTAATGTCAAATATATATATATATATATATTTGATGATTTGCTTGAAAGTATTGGATGATGTTACCTTACATGTTGCAATGTTTGTTGCTGTCTCACACACACCAATTTGTACATTGCTAGACAGAACTCATTTGTTGTATTATGTTCAACTAGTATCTCTTTCATGCTTTGAAGGAGTGCTTAGCACACCAATCTGTTGCTGTCTCACATACACCAATCTATTTTTTATTTTTTTATTGATATGGTTTTTAATAATATGAGTAAGGGTTTTTTTCAACCATCGTTGCAATTCAAGTGATTTTATTATTATGGTTTGTTTAATAGAAAATGAGTTTCCAACCACCATCACAATCTCCAACAATTACAAAGAGCAAGGGAAAAGCTTCCCAAAACTCCCAACCCTCACAAGGTTTAAAGGCACATTGGGACACAAAATTCACTGAAATTTTTGTCAAACTTTGTGTGGAGCAAGTGAAAGCAGGTCACAGACCTGGTATACACTTAGATAGGGTTAGTTGGAAAGCAGTTATTAACAAGTTCAAAATTGCAACTGGAAAGTCATATGTTCGCATTCAGCTTAAAAATTGTTGGGATACCTTAAAAAATGAGTGAGGTCTGTGGAAAAATCTATTGAGAGGTGAGAATGGGCTGGGGTTAGATCTCTTGACTGGAGCTATCATGGCATCTGATGATTGGTGGAATTTGAAGCTGCAGGTCAGTGAATTATGTTTAAAAAAAAAATTTCTTGCTCAATTGTACTTGAGCTTTACGATTTATATATTCGTAATTATTTGTCAATATTTTGTTATAAAGGTATTCTGATGCAGCCAAATTTCGTGAGAAACCATTGACATTGGCCAATGACATGGACATACTATTCTCTGATGTTTCTGCAACTGATGGGTAGGCATACACCCCAAGCTCTGGAGTGTTTCTTGACACTGAGGGATCTCACACCCCACTTGGTGATGATACTGATACAGAAATCCATCTATTTGAATTGTCGTTGCCAAAATGAGGGTCCATCAAAGAAGCAAAAGGGGAACAAAAAACAATCAACTGTCGGTGAGTTAAGTAAGACACTTAACCGCATTGTCAATGTTGTTGAGGCATCATCTTCAACTGGTACACAGAATGCTGCTATGCAAAATCCGCACACAATAACTGAGTGTTTGGCTAAGATTAGGACAATCTCTGACATTAGTGAAGACGATGACCTTTTAGTTTGGGCTGCAAGGTTGTTCATGAAACCCTCACTTCGTGAGTCTTTCATGGCTTTGCTTAATGATGTGTTGCGTTTGAAGTTTATTAATCTTGAAATTGCTTTGGAAAAGGCTCGCATTCTTGGTTTTCGCGATTAGTTCATTGTTCAAATGTCTTTTTTATTTTTATTTTATTTTAAAGACATTAGGACTATCTTCAATTACTTTGGCTTGATGTTGTATTTATGTCTGCCTCAGTGGAAGATTTGATTTGTGCTCTACGGATGGAATAAGAAGTATTATTTCAAGTTGTATTTGCCTACTTGTGTGCCATGTGATTTTGTCCTTGCAATTTCAAGTCACAGGCTTTAGCTATTATTTGTCCATTTGCCTGCAAGATTGGAAAGCAATTTTTAAAAAAATATTATTTTAAATAATGGACATTGCAATGACATTATCTATATATACTCTCATAGTGAACTTGTTTGCCATTCCAAATTGTTAAACAACCAAGAGGCATTCCAATCTTTGCAGGTATTCTGCTGATGTTTGTTTAATTTTATTTTTTGTCTATATCCTCTAATTTTATGTGTTAAATTAATTTCTTATTGTTAAATTAATTTATTTTATCTATATCCTCTAATTTTATATTTATTTTATGTGTTAAATTAATTTCTTATTGAATAAATGTGGTACATGACCCCAATTTCTATACAGTATACAAAGATGGACAATTTCAATGATGATGGTGATTATGATAATAATGACAATGTCGTTGGATCTTCACAACAACCAAATCACCCGTATGGGAATCCCTACCTAATAGTAGCAGCAATGGTAGGAACAATTTATGCAGAAAATTACCTAAATAAACAACCATGTAGGACATTTGCCCTCACAGGACATCAATGGATGTCAGAATTGCAACATGGTAATGCTACAAGAATATATGAAAATTTTAGAATGGTCAGGGATGTTTTTTTATTAGTTGTGCAATTTATTAAAGACTAACTATGAATTACAAAGTGGAAAAAAAGTTGGGGTTCAACAACAAGTTGCTATTTTTTTATATATTGTTGGTCAACAAGCAGACAATAGACATGCTCAAGAAAGATTTCAATTATCGGGTGAAACTATTTCAAAATACTTCCACTCTGTTTTAAAAGCGTGTGTGAAAATGTCCGTGGATTGGGTGAAGCCTTGGCAAAGAAATAGGGTCCATCCGTACATAAAGAATAGCCGAAAATATTACCCTTATTTTAAGGTAACTAGAAATACTCTCTCTCTCTCAAAAAAAAAAAATATTTTCTAATATTTTTTGTATGTAGAATTGCATTGGGGCAATTGATGGAACACATATCAAAACTGAAGTGGAAGCATAATACTTACCCCGTTTCATTAGTAGGAAGGGATACGCTACACAAAACATATTGGCAGTGTGTGACTTTGATATATGTTTCACCTTTTGCTTGCCTGGTTGGGAGGGAAGTGCACATGACACGCGAATTTTTTGGGATACAATTAGGAATCCAAGTAATAATTTTTCCATATCCAGAAGGAGGTATGTATGTAACACAAATTAAGATTTATTCGTTTATTCTATATTAGTTATATTTGTAATGAGTTCATATTTTACTTTGTAGATGAATATTATTTGGCTGATTCTGGCTATCCAAACACAAAGGGTTATCTTGCGCCTGTAGACCGCCCGAACTCGCTCTGCGCACCCCCCTTTTCGGAGAGGGCGCGGATTTGGGTTCTAGCTACTACAGTTCAGATTCCTGTCACGGTTCTGAATCTAATCTCACAAAGTACAACGTAAGACTGATAAATCACCAAAGAGTCCAAATCCGGCAAATCGTTTTGAAAAATCGATTTTAATCAAAAAGCGCCAAACATGGATTGCTTTGCCAGATTTCAGAGTCGCCACCTAAATATTTTGTTTTGGGAAATTTCGGAAACCCTGACTCGTGCCAAAGGCCACATGCCCGTCATCACCAAAGTTGCCTTGGCTCGGGAACTTGGGTACGAGAGGGGAATGTCCTGAAATGAGCACCCCCGCTCGCACAATCAAAGATCGACTTCTACTAACATGATATATTATTTTTATAAACACATGCGATCTTATTCCGGTTATTAATCTAGAATTACTATGTGATGCGCACAGCATACAAGTATAGACTAAATCACTCAATTTGGAACAAAACATCTCATGTTTGTTTTTCGAAAATGGTTTGAAGTTGCTACCCTCAAGTAGGCTAAAATGCGGATTTGCCACCCTCAAGTGGGCTTAAAACATGATTTTACCACTCCGCAGAGTAGGCTTAAAACGCACATTTTGATGAATTGTTCAAATTCAAGCAATGAAGCCTTCATCCACAGGTATTCAAGCAGCTATAGCAGTTAAGCACATAGCCTCATGGCAAGCATGCTAAACATGGCAACACTTACACGCATGCAAAGATGCTAAAGCATAAACACTTACAGTGTACTCCGAGCCAAAACAGGAAGTTAGTTAGAAATATGCATGATCCTAACTATGTCAACAATGCCTACTGTAACATATGCAAAAATGCAACTAAATGGGCTCGGCTATCTAATCATGACAATGGATGCGACATTTGATACATGTATTCAAATAGGTATTGAAATACAATGCAGTTTGAATGATGCGCCGAGCCCGGTGCATGCAAGACAAATGAATGATGCACGCATGCAAGCATAAGGATGCTAATTGAAATATGTCCTAAACTAACCACTGAAAGCGGATAAGTAAAAGGGAGAAAGACGTGGGGTTGGAAGACATTCACACACACAAGCACACTTATTACAACATTTGCCCTCTCGACAGAGGGTCCGAATAATAAGCTAACTAGCTACGCTAATTAAACTAATTATTACAAACCAAAACTAATTAACTATTCCTAGTTAACTAATTATTACAAAACAAATCGATTAATTAAGCACATTAACTAATTAAGTACAAAACCGACGAATTAGCTAACTAAGTAAAGCAGCTAAAGCAGTTAAAAGAGGTCCTCGGGGCGAGGGGTGCATGCATGCTCAATCGCTTCACTCGGAAATCCATTGCTATGCCTAGAATTGCCTCTGTTTGCATTTGATTTGATCTCTGAAAAGTGCACTAACTTCCAGATTGTTTCAGCTCCAACATGGGGACCTCCTAGTGGGCTGCCGACCAGAAAAGGAGGCTGTAAACCAGAAAAACTGGATGCAAACCAGAAAAAGTGGTCGGTCGACCACCCTTACTGGTCGGCTGATCAGTTAATTTGCCAAGCTCCAGTTTTACTGCAATAGAGAACAACAAGGGGCATAGTAGTGTATTTGCAAGATATGTTGCACAACCACCCTCCCTATCATTTCTCAAGCTCAAGGAAGTTCAGTACTTGACTCTCGGGCCACCAACCGAGCATCGCAATGCACAGTGGCCGAGAAGCCAAGTTTGCACAAGTCAATGTCAATGAATGCACAAATAACACATAAGGGCCTCCACCTCTATCATGCTTGATCAAGAGGGGTCGGCGACCAAGAAATGCTACACGTTTCATCACTTTAAGTATGAAATGTGCGACATTCCTCGTGTTTGGATTAACATCCAATCCAAACACATGCAACGCAAACAAGATGATCAACCTTCAATGCTAAAGTGACATGTGCAAGACTCTATCATGTAAGCAATGCATGCGTGGCATGTTTAAAAGCTAAGGCATCAAAGCTAATGAAACATTTTACACGTGAGGCATGCACTATCAATCTCAAATAGTCAAACCAACCCCGAACAGAGGTCAAACATGCCAAAACAGCAGCTGAAATATGTTAAGATCAAGGCATATAACACAAGGAAAACATGTCCATTTGATGGCTCATTAACAATGCACAAAGACACAACTCTTAAAAACTCTCAAGGAATGAAAGAAGTAAGAACATGACACATGTACATGCTCTGAAATAACATGTTAAACGATGCCCAAACATGCAACCATCACAAATATAGCATAGTAGGGTGCTCAAAACTCAAGACTAACTAAGGTACTTATACCATAGCCATATCAAGCAAGGCCCAAAGGGCCAAGATGACTCAAAACAGTCCTAAGGCAAGTCAAAACAATGCCAAAACATGCAAAGAGTAGAGCTAACACATGTTAGATCCTGCTGGAGTGGAGCCAAAAACATGCTAAAATGGTGGTCCAAAGCATAGAGCATGTTAGGCTAACTAAGAGGATTGCACTATAAGTACATGAAGCATGTAAGAAGCAACCAAACTAACCCAAAACAGAGTTATATCATGTTAGAATAAGGCCTAAAACATGCTAAGATAGAGCCTTATGAAGGTAGAAAAGCATGCCAAAGTGTTAAGCCAACAACACATTTAAACAAAACACAAGAGGGGGGGGACCACCCCCATCCATTTTGGGTCTCAAAACCCACTTTTCACTACTGAAATTCCTCTAGAATTTAGTGGTTAAAAGGCCAAAACAAGGTAGTTTGAAAGGCCTTAAGAGATAGAACAAAGCAAAGGAAAATAAGCCACCAAAGGGGGTAAACCACCCCTAACTCAAACAAAGCCTCAAATAAGCATTTTAAACACTTAAAAACAAAAGTTTTTGCAGTTGAAAGTAAGGCCTAAAAGAGCATGCAAGAATGGCCAAATACTTAAGCAAAACAAGACTTAAAGAGGGTAACTACTCACCCTTGAAGAACAGTTTCAAAACCAGCCACTTCTGAGGCAAAACCAAGCCAAAATCACTCAAATGCAACCTCCAAGAACCTCAGCTCAAGAGTGAAGGTGTTTCACTAGGTGCTTTAGTGCAAAATTGTGAAGAAAACTCACTTTAAGGCACAAACTAGTACAAATATAGAGAGAGAGAGAGAGAGAGAGAGAGAGGGATATGTTTAGCCTTAATCAAAATTCTGAACCTTGAACAAAGGAGAGGAAGCTCCCTTTATATAGAATTTCATGCCTCAAGCTTGTTAGACAAGCTAGAGGCTTGGTGCAATCCCTTCATACACGTGTATGGAGGATGCCTTCTGTGCCCAACAGTTGGCACAACTGGCAAGGAAAATATTTGCAGAAAGTGTAGAAAGGCCGCCGACTAGTTAAAGTGGTCGACTGACCACCCCCTCTAGTTGACTGACCACCTCAAATGGTCTACAGGGGAGAAAACTAGTCGGCAAGGGAGAAAAAAGGTCTACAAAGAGAAGAGAAAGTGGTGGCATGCTGCCGACCACCTTAGGTGGTCTACAGAGCACCCATCCTAGCTAACCGACCACCAAAAGTGGTCTATAGGGGAAGAAAACTGGTCTACACCCCTGTTCCACCCTTCAGGCAAGGGGTAATAAGGTTTGGTTCAAAAACAAACCAAAAAGGAAGAAAGACAAGAATCCGCAAAACAAGGCACTCAGCCGAAAGCCCCGAAAAAAAGTCTACGAGCCACCACAAGTGGCCTACGAGAGGGAAAGGTAACCAACAGCTATAGAAAGTGGCCTATAGGCCTTTGTTTCCCTCTAGGCAAAGGCAGCAAGGCATGGTCAAAAAACTAGACCAAAAGGAGAAAGTTAAGAGGTCCCGAGACAAGGCACTCAGCTGAAGGCTTCGGAAATTGAAAACGAGCACAAATATGCATAATCACCGAGTGCACAGACGATAACGTCTGAGTCTTAAGGTCGGTCAAAAATGGGGTGTCTACAGTTGCCCCTCTTTGATAGGACTCGGAAGTCATGAAATGACGGGAGTGAATGTCAAAGCCTAGAGACGACCCGTTTTTGACAAGGCTGAAAACTTAGACAAACAGGCAAGATAACAAAGAGATGCACTAGCAGGCAGGGCAAGATGCAAATGACATGCACAATGCAGAACATAACTTATGATTATGCAAAGAGGACTGTAATGAAGCATTTATGCAAAATAAATATAACATTTTAAGCGAATGTTATGCAAAGAAATGCTACAGCAAACTCGTACATAAGCAAGTAAACATGAACCAAACTACATCTCATATAGAAAGGATGTAAGAAAATTATGCAAACTTAACTATGCATTACGCAGGAAAGGCTAAAGGAGACTATCGGGAATACCCGAAGTATCAAACACAACATCTCTCAGCGTATCACACGAGGGAGAAGGAAAAGCAGCATCTCTCCGCGTATCACACGCGGGAGAAGGAAAAGCAACATCTCTCGGTATATCACATGTGGGAGAGAAAAAAGCAACATCTCACGGCGTATCACACGTGGGAGAGGGAAAAGCAACATCTCTCGGCGTATCACATGTGGGAGAGGGAAAAGTACACCTCTCAACGTATCATACGCGAGAGAGGAAAAGGTACACCTCTCAGCGTATCACACGCGAGAAAGGGAAAGGCAGATGTCAGTGTAAACATTGGGTGTAACCGAATGTCTCTAACCAACGAGGTATCGGCGTAAGACCAGACGTACCCGAATGCTTCTAACCGACGAGAGAGTTTCGAGGGGACATGAATGATCTTACCTGGAGTTCCTCTGATCGAAACACATACAACATCATCTGGTTGTGCCGGCTTCAAATGGACCGTACATACAATATCGTCTGGTTGCACCAGCCTCAAATGAACTGTACATACAATATTGTGCTTCCATAAGAAAGAAACTCAATAGGTACAATATAGTAGAAACACATGTTCAACATTACATCAAGATACAATTCCAATACGAGATAAACGCATGCATATACAATGTAAGTGAAAAGGTGCATAGCAATGCAAGTAAAAAGTGCATAGCAATGCAAGTGAAAAGTGCGTAGCAATGCCACGCGGCATACACATTCTGTGCACAATAACAATGCATTTTCAGTGTAACATCAACAGCATGTTTGAAGTAAAATGTCGAATAAGGAAATACACGCCTTAACGAGACCAATTCAAATGCAACCTCCGATTTACCTCTCGGAGGGGTCACAATGTACTTAAAAAGAATACACCTTGCTCCTGACGAGTGACGATGAGCCATGAATCGAAGACGCGAATCGTAGTTCCCGCGGGGACATTTTGAGCCGAAAATAGTGAACTTTTCTTCCACTTTCTCGAGAGCTAAGGACTCCAAACAGTATAAAAACACATAGAGAGGACAATGGGACCCTGAAGACCACCCTGGAGAGCTGCCGACCACCAAAACCACCTGTAGACCACCTAGGTGGTTGGTCGACCTGAAAAACTGGTCAGTCGACCAGTTTAGTAAAATCCGGGGCAGTTTGGTCTTTTGAGGTTCGGATCTTTAAATACATAACTTCAAAACACAAATGCTCACACACACAAGGCCGAAAATCACTCCTCTTCCTTCCTAGACCCTTTTCCCCCTCAAATCCAGGCTTTGCACGCATTTTCCAATGCCCCACGTGAAGTTGACTCACTAAGATCTTCTGATTTCCTTCACTTTGAACCGATTAGAATTTGTTTCGGAGTTTCTTTCTCCATTTTCACCGATTGAGGTATGTTTCTCTCGAAGTTTAGCACCTTTTCCCGGGTTTTGACTTTCTTTGACTTTTTCTCTTCCCGAGAGTTGACTTTTGTTGACTTTTGGCAATTTCAGCTCATTTCGCTCATTTTTGCTCATTTTGCACCTTCTTTTCAGATGGCTGACGATGCTCCATACGACGAGGGTCCTCCGGGGATAGAGAATGAGCCCCACATCATTTTGCTGCCGCCTAGGATCCGACCCTTCGACCCTATGACGTACCGTCCAGAGGAGCACATTTTACCACCCAGCACTTTTTATCATTTTACAGACTTTGCGCGACGAGCACCCGCGGACTTGCTACTACGGGAGCCGGAGTCTCACCTGTCTCATTACGCACCCGAGGTACATACTGCACTCTTACATTTTCTGAGATGTATTTTGTATTTCTTGCACACTTCATGCTTACGCTATGTATTTTATCTGCTCGTTCTGAACACATTTACATACATAGCACTTCTGTTCATCTTGAACACAACTCACACATTACATTTCTGCTCATTCTAAACACGACATTTCTACTACGACTCACACTACATTCTGCACATTTCTGCTCATTCTAACACACACACACATTAATCGCATTTCTGCTCATTCTGAACACAACTCATACTGTATTTCTGCTCATTCTAAACATAGGTAGCTTCTTGTTCTACCCGGGGATATGGGTCGATTATAGCGAGGAAGTGGTATATGGAGCTCCCAGACGGTGTTCGATAGATTGTTGATGAGGCAGGGTTCGGCCCATTTTGCATGAGCTTATCGTGTCTTGCGGCGAGTAGGACCCTCCTAGGTGCGCTGGTAGAGAGATGGTGGGACACCACTAACTCTTTCTATTTTTCAGTTACCGGGGACATGACGATGACCCCATACGACATTGTTATGCTGACGGGCCTCGATATGGGAGGTCGACTGATCCCATATGATTCTGATATAGGTGAGTGGGAGGCAGCATAGACCTATCTACTCGGAGCTCATCCGCCGATCTACCGATCATCAGGCACAATCAGATACACCTGGTTTACAGAGCAGTACAGAGGGACTATGCTTGAGACTGCTAAGGCCACGGAACAGTACACCCGGGGATTCCTGATGTTCTTTTTTGGGACCACGTTGTTCTCCAATAGGGGGAACACGGTCGGGCTACATCTTTTGAGTGCTCTAGTAGACCTGTCCCAGGTTCGGCACTTCGATAAGGGCGGCGCTGGCCTTGCTACCCTTTATTGCTACATGAGCTCGACCTCCCGCAGGAGCATGAACATAGTAGGTGGCTATTGGAGAGCCTGGGAGGTATATTTCGCCCTTCTGGTTTTCATTTCTGCTCTACATTACCTGTACACTGCACACTTCACACATTGCACACATTACGTCCCATACTCCGCATTCTGCACCTCGCATTCTGCATTCTGCATTCCGTATTTTCTATGTATTCTGTATTCTCATTGCCACTGTCTTGCCTTTCACAACTATGGGTATGTGCCTATTTCCCGACGCTTGCTCTTGATCCGGAGGTTGAGACACCACTTGAGGTGCCGTACTTGTGTAGATTTGAAGGTCGATGCCGGCCTAGACCTTGAGAGACCTTGCCATATCTCAGGCATTATTTTGACACAGTACGGGCAACCGAGGTAATCCAGAACTCTCAGTTCTTCATGCTTTTAGCTTCGGTTCATCTTGCATATCTATGACAACTAATCAATTCATGCACTTGCTATCCGCAAAGCGATGCCAGGGTTTTCTTGGTTCCAGTTTGCTGGGGCATGGGGCGCCTTCCGATACCGGATTCTATTTAAGGGACCAGTTGGCAGAGTCTGGTTTCTCGGGGAGCGCTTCATGCGCCAGACACTGGGTCATCCCGTTCAGGAGATCCCGTCACCGCCTCCATTAGACATGCGGACCACAGAGAGTCTCTCTCCCTAGGAGGTTAGCGACCTTATGCACGGTGCTGATGCAGTCCTTTTCCTGGAGGAGGGGGAGTACACGACATACCTCCACACGTACCTGATGCCCCCGTTGACAGGTGTTCGTGCCCCTATGAGGAGAGCTGCTGACATTCTTTCATCAAGCCGCTCCCAATCTACAGACATCCCCTCAACTAGCAGGGCCAGCATATCGAGAGATAGGACTAGGGGGATGCCCCCCACTTGGCAGTGTGTTGGGTGGCCAGATCCTCTGACCGAGCTGATAAGCTGGTAGTATGGGACGCCTTATCAGATTCCGCTTGAGTCTCCATTGCCAGATCATCGATATGTCAGGGCCCCTGATTCAGCATCAGTATGCTACACAACTTTCATCTATCATTCAGATATTCTGCAGCCTTCCACAAGATATGTTGAGGGGTTGCTCGAGGCGATGGCCTCACTTGAGTTTATGGTTTTGAGGAGAGAGACGATGCTACACTCCCACGGCGTCCCAGTACTTTCCGGTTTCCTTGCATTTATCATACTTTCGCTGATATATCAAAACTGAACATTTCACTGCACTGATTCACTGCATGTATAGATCACATCCGACACATCACATTCACATACTATATTTGCATGCACTCACTCTATGCACAATACTTGCATCTGATATACATACCCTGATTGATGTATTCAAATTGCCTTTTTAGGTCACACCTCTACAGCCCGAGCCATCCGGGCATTCTCTAGTAGAAGAGAGAGGGATCCCGACACGCGGCCGAGGGAGACGTCGAGCGCCTACCAGACGTAATGACGAGCCTAGTGAGGAGGAGGAGCCAGCAAATCCTCAGTCAAAGACATCCGAGGGTGAAAGTGGTGACACCAGTTTAGGTTCTGAGGGCGAAGACGACGCCGAGGAGGATTTTGAATATGGCGGCTCTAGTTCAGACGGGGGTGCCGACGGCGGTGGTGTAGAGACTGCTCAGCCGAAGAGGATGAAGAGGGCCTCTCGATCCTGAGCCAAATAGCACCGACTCAGATGTTTTTGCTTTGTTTTCTTTTTGCTAGTAGTTATAGCACATTGTACAACGTTAGGCAATTTTATTTTCCTTAAAACTTGTACCCTATTGTAAAAAGAAACCATGATGGAATGAAAATAGCTTTTCGGTTCAAAAGTGTTACATTTTATATTCTAAGCATCGCATTGCATCACATCACACAGCATGAAAATGAGATTGATGGAAATTGAACATTCGTGTATTGCCAAGTCAGGTAGTGAACCAACGTAACAAACAAAACAACTTAAAGAACAATTCGATAAACAAATTATAACAACTCGATAAGCAAGGAGCAACAACTCGATGAACAAATTGCAACAACTTGATAATCAAAGAGCAACAACTCGATAAGCAAACGCATATTGGACAGACAAAACACCAAGACGCATCCGAAGCAGAAATAAACTCAGACCTTCAGCATTCTCAGCACATAGGAAGGCTAGGGACTCTCTGCTGGAGACAAGAAGTAGTTGTAGACCACTTATGCTCATTGCCAACCAGTTTAATGGACTATCGACCAGAAAAGTGGTCGGTCAACCCAAAAAGGTGGTCGGTCGACCAGTTACTTAGGGGGATCTTCAGATTTTGCCACCTGTCCTCCACTAGTGCCTTATCTTCTATAAGAGTTCCAGCTTCGTGACTCCTTCATTTCAACTCCATTTTTGCCCTGAATGGAAGCATTTCTTGTCCAAAACCTCACAAATTGGATTGCAAACTTGGATGGCTCGAAAAAGTTAAACTTCCGGGGTTTCGGAATAAATGCACTATTTACGCTGAGCCACACCCCGTTGCATTTTCCGTTCCTCCATGCAGCGGCTAGGTGTTGGAATCCGGTAACTCATGTTTTTAGCTTTGGCGGACAAGAGATGTGTCCCACTTTTGAAGATTTCCAAGCTTTGATGGAGTCTCGACTCAGGGAAGAGATCTTGTCCCAATTCCGTTTCGGCCATATCCAAGCTTTGGGGCGGATGTGTGGGCTTACTTTGCATGATGCTCGGTCTTTGATTCACGATAGAGAACTAGACATCCCCAGCTTGATTCATCAGTTTTCTGATGCCGGTGACCGCGGCGATCATCACTGGCAGGGTTTTCGACAACATACCCTCTGCTTGTGCATGTTGTCTCATTTCTTGCTTGCCTCAAGTTCTGAAGGGTCTAGCGTCCATTTGATTAAGGTTGCCCAGGGCTTGAAAGAGGGCAAGAGCTGTATTGCCATGACACTAGCTGAGACACTGATGGGTTTGGATGCTTTCTGTCGCCAGGAGACGACTAGATTTGCGGGGAGTCCACTACTGTTACAAGTAATGTTTCCCTCCTTACTTACATATGTATTGCTCATATCACTTGGCCCTCAAGCTCTGTTTTTCTCTCAAAAACCCTTTCTCACTTTTCTCTCTTCGTACACCTCTCTATTCTTCAATCTCTCATTTTTTATCCCTCCCCAGATATGGTTGATGGACAAGTTGAGAGTAGTGGACTCATGCCCAGCATATTCAGCATGCAGTTATTTCTTCCGGGAACGACTAGTTGATGCCCCAGATAAGGGATGGTAGTGCAAATGAATGTGCAACTAGTCCGCTGTCAATATTGCTTGGCGTTGCCCCTGGCTTAATCTGTCGGCGATGAGTTACAGTATGTCCCAGCAACCGGGCATTCAACTGATTAGCCTGACACATTGTGTCTTTTACTTCCCATTTCGATTTCGGCGCCAATTTGGACATGATCAGACTTGTCCAAAAGAAGGGATAGAGTATCCTGCCGCATTTCCAGTCCGAGGCGCACAGCTAGCTCGATATGCCATAGCATGGAGGACGAGAGAGCTTCTGGCCCTCGCTCCCAATTTCAGTTACACTCTCTCTAATGAGTGCATAGCTTGGCTCGATGAAGAGGCACAGGTTGGGCCTACTTTGGCATCAGAGGCTTCCACAAGCTCTGGAAAGGGGCGTAGGAACACCTGACTTATCCATGCCTCGAGTTTATTACTTTATCAGTACTTTCAAGTTTTCTTTATGAATGTAATAAAAAGCAACTTCAATTTGTGTTCAAGAGTAGGACAACTCTATACTGAAATCAATGTAATTAAAGGTTGTAGGTACTGAAAATTTTCCGTTTGGTCTAAAAATGGTCTAAGTCGTAAAAAGATTAATTTGAGTAAAATAAACTTTTATTAAAACTTTTCAAAACCAATTTCGATATGGATCAAAACTGGACACGCCCGAGATCTATCACTAAGATGTACAATGCCAAATCCCAAACAACTGGAAAGTTGCCCCTAGTCTGAACAGCACTGCACTGGAGATCACAACCGAGCTCTTGAATACAGAATAGACAAAGATAACCAACATGATTACATGGACAAAATTGATTTGGAAGTGTTTATGGCTGGACTTCAGAATGAAGTTGCCTACGTATCCCAAAGATGGGAATCAAGCCTTGCGTAGTTCAGTTCAGGTTCACTCGTGTATTAACACTCTCCTTTTGCGCTCTAACTTTTGCCAAGGCCGCCTTTTTTGGGTTTTCAACCTTGTGAGCTCATTTTTTATTATTTAAAATTTTTTGTGCTCTAATTTTTGCCTAGGTCACCCTTTCGGATTTTCGGCCTAGTGAGCCAATCAGGGATAGTATTTTCAACTTGTCTATGTTGATCAGCTGGGAGAACTCAAGGCTATCTAAATCCATCAGAACGACAGCTCCACCCGACCAGATAGACTTGATGCTGTAAAGGCCAGTCCAATTGGGTCTAAACTTGCCCCTAGGGTCGTGGATGGGAGCTCAGTTATCTTTGAGCACTAGATCCCCCTTTTTCAAATTCCTGGACTTAACCTTCTTGTTGAAAGCCCTGGCAATTCTTCGTTGATAACCCTGGACGTGATACAGTGCTTTCAGCTTTCTTTCATCAAAGAGCATGAGTTCTTCAAACCTGCTTTGCTGCCAATCTGCCTCAGCTATCTGACACTCAGCCAATACCCGTAATAACGAAACCTCAACTTCGATAGGCAGAACAGCCTCCATTCCATAAACCAAGGAGTACAGAGTTGCCTTAGCAGAAGTTCGAATTGAAGTCCGGTAGCCCTAAAGAGCAAATAGCAGCTTATCTGGCCAGTCCCTGTAGGTTTCCACCATCTTCTGCAGAATGTGCTTGATGTTCTTGTTGGCGTCCTCAACAGCTCCGTTGGTTTGCGGCCGATATGTAGATGACTTATGAAAAGCCACGTTGTACTTCTCTAACAAGTCGATCACCTCCTTCTTGAAGTGGAAACCATTATCCGAAATAATCTCATTCGAGACCCCGTAGCTACAAATAATGTTGTTCCTGATGAACTTAGCGATATGCGATGCTTTCAACACCGCGTAAGATTGGGCCTCAACCAACTTCGTGAAGTAGTTTATCGCTACCAGAATGTACTCATGCCCGTTGGACCCCTTCGGAGTGACAGCTCCAATTATATCAGTCCCCCAGACTGAAAAAGGCCATGGCGAAGTCATATTGCACAGCTTCGACGGTGGAATGTTCATGCGGTTTGCATGGATCTGGCATTTGTGGCATCGCTGAACAAAGCCAATACAATCCTCCTCCACGGTTGACCAGTAATAACGTTGTCTAAGGATCTTCCGAGCTAGCATCACCTTGCTCATATGCGCTCTGCACTCTCCTCCATGGATGGCCTTCATCAGGTGCTTGGACTCTTCAGCATCAACACACAGCTTATGCATCCTGAGATGACCCCTCTTGTACAGTTTACCCCCGCAGACGATGAATTGAGCAGCCATTCTTTGAATTGCCCTCTTATCTTTGGCATTTGCCCCTGGTGGATTGGCTTCCTTTTCCAAGAAGTTCTAGATATCGTAATACCAGGGGTTCTGATCTTATACCTCATCTATGGCAACAATCAGCTCGTAGGCCGGCACGAATTTCTGTTCAATGATGATCGGACGCATCCGGACTCCGAAAGGGATGTCTATCATAGAAGCTAGAGGTTCTAATGAATCGGCGAACCTATTATTTTCTCTTAACAAATGGGCGAAATTTAGTTTCTCAAACCGAAGAATCAGAACGTCCAAGGTCTGGTGATAAATTATCATATTTTCTTCTTTAACTTTTCAATCTCCTTTAGCTTGAGATACAACAAGATTCGAGTCCCCGATGACATCCAACCGTTTTGCCCCTAGTTCCAGGGTGGCTTCTAGTCCAGCAATACATGCCTCATACTCTGCCTCATTGTTCGACACTTTGAACCGGAGTTTGAATGCTAAAGGTATACGGGAATTGTCGGGTGCTATCAGCAACACCCCTATCCCATACCCGTATTGGTTTGACGCTCCGTCAAAGTACATTGTCCAAGTCTCTTCTTCGACATGCAGAATGGCCTCGTCTAGGAACATATATTCTACTGCTTCATCCCCTTCAATTGGGTGGTCGACTAGGAACTCCACTACTGCTCTCCTTTTCACTGACTTGTGTGTCATGCACTTCAGATCAAATTCAGAAAGTAGAAGCAACCAACGGGCTAGCCTACCCGTAAGGGCCGGTTTCTCGAAGAGATATTTGATGGGATCTAATCTTGAAACCAGTATTACAGAGTGAGCTAACAGGTAATGCCTCAACTTCCTGGTAGCCCATACCAAGGCCAAACAAGCCTTCTCCAGCAGAGTGTAGCGGGTCTTGTAATCCATCATTTTCTTGCTCAGGTAATAGATAGCCTTCTCCACTTTGTCCTCAGACTCCTGTGCAAGCATGTAGCCCATTGTCGTTTCGGTCACTGATAGGTACAGAATCAACGGTTTTCCCGGCTCAGGCGGTGACAGCACAGATGGGTTCTGTAGATATTGCTTGATCTGTTCGAAAGCAACCTGGCATTGGTCGTCCCATTGGATCTTCTTTCCTTTCTTCAGGACACCAAACAGTGGTTCACAAGTCAAGGTTAATTTTGCAATAAACCGTCTTATGAATTGCACTTTACCCAGAAAGCCTTGTACCTTCTTTTCAGTCCTCGGTGGTGGCATTTCTAAGATGGCCTTGATTTTGGAAGGATCAACCTCGATACCCCTTTGTGTGGTCAAGAACCCCAGCATTTTCCCTGTTGTAACACCAAATGTACATTTCTGAGGATTCAGCCGCAACCAATATTCTCTGATCCGTTGAAAGAATTTCTGCAAGGCAGTGTAGTGGTCCTCTCTTTCCTTAGACTTGACAATCATGTCGTCTACGTACACCTCAACCTCTTTATGGATCATATCGTGCAAAATCGTGGTCGCAACCCGTTGATACGTAGCCTTAGCGTTCTTCAAGCTGAACGGTATCACCCTATAACAATAGGTTCCCCACAGAGTGGTGAAAGCAGTATTCTCTCTGTCTTCGGTGCCATCAAAATCTGATTGTAGCCTGAAAACCCATCCATGAACGAGAGCAACGCATGCCCAGAAGTGAAATCCACTAATTCGTCGATATGCAGCAGTGGAAAGTCGTCATTCGAACTGGCTTTGTTCAAATTCCTGAAGTCCACACATACCCAAATTTTGTCGTCCTTCTTTGGCACCAGAACTATATTGGCCAACCAAGTTGGATACTCAGATACTAACAGGAACCCTGCATCGATCTGCTTGGTGACCTCTTCTTTGATTTTCAGAGCCCGGTCAGGCGGATCCTTGAACTCTTATGCAGTCGGGCCTCTGGGTCAAGAGGATCGGTCTTTGTACAATCTCAGGATCGATTCCAGGCATATCTTCGTAGGACCACGCGAAAACATGTTTGAAATCTTTTAATAAAGCGACTAAGCGCTCGCGCTCCTCCAAAAACAACGTGGACCCGATTTGGACCAGCCGCGGATCCTTCTCAGTACCAACGTTAATTAAGGTGATTTCATCAACCAAAGGTTTTACAAACCTCTCCTGCTCTTGATCAATCAAACGTTGTAAAATCGGAGGAATTTCTTTCGCGTCGTTTTCATCAAAATTTTGAAAATCTTGATTAATGCAATAAATTAAAGGCACAGAAAAGTACTCAGAAGCCATAGCCATACCATTCTCATTGATAACATCCAGTCCGCCTGATTCCTCTGTTACAATAGACTTAAAGGAAAAAGAAAAAGACAGCCTGGACAGGACAGTGGCATCCGGGTTATCACCCTAGGGAATACTGGACTTAGACTCAGAAGAGCTAAAACCTGATTCTGACTCCACAGACTCAGTGGAATCAGATTCTGGCTCACTACCTGACTCGAAATTGCTTGATAAAAAGCCTTCCTCGTATTGCCAGACGAGAGAGGGTGCGATGGATGCATCGAGAATGCCTGAAGATGGGCCCACAGCCGCTTTATTCCCGATCATGGAAACTGAGAAGTTATCCCCCAAGCACTCCAGTACGATCAGAGGATCTGAAAAGAGACAAGCCAGCGCTACCCCCATCTCAATTTATGTGCTCTCGGAATCCTTCTCCTTGCACTGCTCAGCCTCAACTGGTGGGTCTATCTGCTCTTCGGCAAGTTCATCCCCGGACAACTGAAGATCAAAGAAGATTTCGAAGTCGGCCAAGCGCTGCCTCTCTGCATTTAGCCATGGCTCTAGAAAGCCGCAGAATGGGAAGTCTTCCCCCTCCCGGACAAAGCGTCCATTCAGGGTCCCTTGGATAGGTTGGTGCACCAACTCAAAATGCTTCCCGGCTTGCTTTGCCCTGGCTCTTCCGGCCATCTCTCTTCCTTTCCTCACCCAATCCTCTTTGGTAGGCAAATAACCTAGACCAAAGGCATATGGGTTGTGCGGCACTTCGGCCGATGCTGTAACGCCCTTCCGGCCACTTCGCCCCAATCCCATTCCGAGCATGTGCTGAAGCTTGTTCATAAGGTAGACAGACTGTGCATTGACGTATAGCCCCTCATTAACAGCTAACATATCTTGTACAACCCGGGCCTCAACTAGGGTAAATCTTGACAGAAATACATCCTCCGTGCCATGCTCAATCTCCAGAACTGGTGTAGAAACCTCTGGCGGCAGATGTATTGAAGAATTTCCAAAAATGATTGCTACCCCCTTCCCGTGGGGGTACTTCAGCATTTGGTGTAGGGTGGAAGAGACGGCCTTCACTTGGTGCAGCCACGGCCGCCGAAGGAGTAGATTGAAGGTTACGGGAACACCCAAGACATGAAACTCAATGTGCTGTTGCCTTGGGCCAACCTGAGTCTTAATTCGTACGGTCCCTATCACTTCTCGGATGGTATTATCATAGGCCCGAATTACCTGGGCCGTAGGCACGAAATCCGCTGGCTTCAACTCGATAACATATACCATTCTCGACGGACATACATTGATTGCAGACCCCATGTCGACCAGGACCACCGGTATCCATTTCTCTCTACACTCCACAGAGATGTAGAGTGGTTTGTTATGATCTAAGCCCTCGGGCGGTAGTTCTTTGTCGGTGAAGGTCAAGGTCGGGGAAGCTCCTCCCGGGAAAACCAACCCTACCAATTGCTCGGGTGTGGTATCAATTGAAAGTTTTGCCTTGTCCATGGCAGAAAGGACCGCTTGTCTGTGAACCCTCAAGGCCATAAGCAGTCCCCAGATAGAGATGTCTGCTTGAATTTTCTTTAGCTGTTTCAGTACATCCTCCTCCTCCAGCAATTTTTCTTTCTACCCCTCTGCTTCTTTGTCCTTCCCGGACGCCTCTGGCTGGTCCAAGTGTGGGGGTTTGAAATACCGCCCACTCTTGGTTATATGGTCAACCTCCTCAACATACCAGGTGTCATCTGGTTGGTTCTGTCCCCAATCTTCATCAATGTGGACAAGACGTAAGTCGTCGTCTTCTTACCACATCCCGTCGGCAACCAACAGACAACTGTCTGGTTTTGTTGCAACTATTTCTGTGCTCACAGCACATTTGGTCCCCGTAGGGGCTTTGGCCTTTCTAGCCCTCTCAAGATCCTCGATCTTTTCTTGCTCAAGTCGCTTCAATACAACCTGTTGTTCAGTGTCTGCCATACACAATTTGCTCAAGTCCCGAGCAAAATTCTTCGCACCGGTGCTCTCCGGCGATTTCTCCTGATTCGCGGCCATTCCGACCACTACTGATGTAACGCGCTCAAAATAATACATATAAACCCAACATTCATGATATTCATAGACAAGAGAATAAAGCATATTTCCATTCATCAGAGTATTCTCACGAAAGTAATACATGTTGACAACAAAAGTAAATGCCTTGCAGGCTTACAACTTTCCAAGTCAACACTTGGTTACAACAAAAGAAGAGTTCTAACTCTCTACACAAATAAGCCCTTGTATTTAATTTATATGTATCACCAAAATAATAAAACGACCAAAAGAGTCTTCAACTCCTCAAAACCGTCCAAGCTAAGGCCTTGGTGGCGGCATAACACCTAAACCTGAAAATGATGTCCCATATAGGATGAACCAATGCCCAGTAGAGATATGCTAAACATAATATGAGCAATAACTAAAACATTAGCATTTGATAAACGTTTAACTCATATAAGCAATTATACAACCCTTTCATAACAAATCCTCATTCACAAATATATTTAAATCTATTTCCATTTCATTATCCAAACCAATTCATAATGAGACTACAACTCATATCAATAATGCTTTGATCATAACCAATCAAAATGAGATTACAACTTATATCAACAATACTTCAATACTTCCATTCATCTACGTTATACAAACGTAATTAAGATTTCGGGACTTTTACCCTGGACACTCCGGCCAACTTAATTATCATTGGAGTCCATCCCCTGTCTCCTCCCAAATCCGGTTTAGAAGTACATCCCCTATCTCCTCCCAAGCAACATACATATACAATGTATTCAAACACTTATCATATACAATGATTAAGTAAAGCGCATATTCAATGTGTTATTCCATCCGTCATATTCAATGACATACTCAATTGATTAGTTTTAATTCACTTAATCATCATGCGGTGTCTACAACAATCAAGACTATCCTCCACCGATAGCCCAAAATAATTATTTCTAAACAGATAATAAATTATCAAACAGATAAATTATCTACAATTTCAAAGGTGAGTCATTAATCAATCCAACTCCACCATTAAATCTCATAATTTCCCAATTTCATTATTCCCAACTCAATTTCATATTTCCATAACTTTCCCAAATTAATTATACAAATTAATTCATCACAATAAATTAGGGCTTTTCTCCCCCTTTTCTCAACATTGACCCAAAGGTCCAAATATCTTCAATAAACATCAATAACCTCATTTTAAGACCCAAAATACAATTGTATGGGTCAAAAGAACAAAACCCCTCTTTATACATTTTGAAACCCTAACACCCAAAACTTCCCAACTTCAACATTAAATCAAAATGACCACAAGTTTATGTCAAAGATCATAAATATGAGTAGTAATCCCTACCTTAAATTTCGGAACCCCAAGGAGATGATGAACAAACTCGGAAGTTCTCCAAACCCCAAGATTTTTGAATCAAAATGGAGGTCTTGCAAAGTTCTACCACTTTAATGAAGGCACAAGGGGTGGATCTCGCTAAACCAAGATCAAAATATAGAGAGAGAGAGAGAGAGAGAGAGTTCTAGAGAGAGGAGCTCTCTAATTAGGGCTTTGAAAAGCTAAAGAGAGAGAATGGCCCGAAAAAGTGATTCAAAATGCTAAAATTCGAACTGATATAAAACACAGTCCGCTCACGCATGGAACGCCCCGCTCGAGCGTCAGACACAGACTCACACTCGAGCGTGAAAGTGGATGCTCGAGCGTCCGATGACCTGCAGAGAAAAGTACTAAGGGTTGGATAATCTCGCTTGAGCGTCAAACTCCCCGCTCGAGCGGAGGAACAAAAGCAAAGGGCCCGCTCGAGCGTCAAAAGCCTGCTCGAGTGTGAAGGCCAATATCTAGGCATCAATTCTATGTTTCTGAACACAACCAACCTGTTTCAAACCTACCCAACACAACCCAAAACTCGAATACAAGAGTAACATATGGGAACGAGAATAAGACAACAACACATCTACGGAACCGAGTCTGGAATACAATAAACAAGGAAGGGAAAACAAGGATCGCTATAGCTGATTTTCCCGTTTTTTACGGTCCCTATTCTGGCTGAGATTCTTCAACAACATCTGGTTAGTCACTGAGCCATCCCATACTCTGTGCGGATCCATCCAAGTCGAACCAATTGATGTTCACATCCCTTGAGTCCTGCTCGTTGAAGAACTGCAGATTGGCAATATCCTCTTCCAGCTCTGCTAGGTCATCTAACCCCTGACTAGGTCCATCCTCCCGGACCACGTTGATTTCTGCCCCAGCTGGCAACTCTACCATCGGTTTGACTTGATCCAACGATACGATATAACCACTCGAGTCGTATGCTTCCTTGATAAAGCTCCCAGATCCCTCAAGCTCTAAATCAACATTCACATCTGCCTCCAAAGTCATCTCAGTTCTGTCTTCGACAGTCATCACCACCGGTTCAGGTTAGGTTTGGGAGATACTCAACATGCACACGTTCGTGCTATTTGGGATGAACACCTCGGGGTTGGGTAGGTGGGAGGGCGTGATGTATATGCTTGGGTCATATGGAATGGCCTCAGTTTGGATCACGTTGATGTGCTTGGGTGATGGAGCTTGGCTATGTTGTGGAAGTGGGTTGGTGGTGACATTTGTTTTGTCGGGAGGTGCAATCACCTTTTTGTCAATGAGATCCTGAATCTCATGACGCGCCTTGATCTGAACGGCCGTCTTTGTTGGTGAAAGGCATAATATTTGGCCGGGTTATGGGTTGGTGGGAGGTTATTTGGTAGTGGACGCGGTTCTAGAGGCTTCAGATGCCTCTTTCTAATTAGAACCCGAGAGCTTTGGACAAAGGCATACACAACTGGGTAAAAGTCTTCTGGCCCCGGGGTGGGTATTTAGTTTTGGAAATTGTCACCAGGCCTTATTGTAGTGGAATTTTGGAGTGGTGGTGGTGACCATGCCCACATCAGAAGTTCTGGCAGCTGCAGCACTACTCGTGCCTGCATTCGAATTACGTGTAAATGCCCTCTTGGGTTGTTCCCTGTCTTGATCGATCAGACCCTGCTTCATAGCGTCCTCAATCTGTACCCCAATCTCGTGTAAAAATGCAAAGGTGGAAAGGGATAAGACAATCATTTTTTGCATCAGCTTGGGTTGAAGGTTGCGCATAACTATCCTTATCTGATCCTTCTCCAATGGCCGAGTTGTCATCATGGAGGCCTTGGCCCTCCATCAAGTGACAAAGTCAAAAAAACCCTCATTCAGCTCTTGCTTGGTCGCTTCAAGATCAGGGGTTGTGACCTCAATCTGGGTGTTGTATGAATATTGTGCGACGAAGGCTTCGGCCATCTCCTCCCAGCTCCTTTTCATTGAGTCCTCCAGCTTGGCGTACCAAATGACCGCAATACCCGACAGGGTCCGGTCGAAGAATGATAGTTTCTGGAGTCTCGTCAAGCCCATCGGGCGTAAAATATCCGAGAACAGCCTCAGATGAACCATAGGGTCGCCCGAGCCGTCAAAACGGTCTATATAGGGCATCTTGAATCTGTCCGGCAATGTTACCACCGAATCAGTGTAACCATCCTCTATGTCTGGAATGGAATTGACCCCCTGGGTCCGTTTAAATAGCTTTTCAAGCTTACTCATCTTCAGAGCGGTTAGGTCCATCTCAGATTCAAACGGTGTATCTATTGAGAAGGCTAGTGTCTTTGAAGTCTGTGGTAGAACTGGTGGCGGGACTAGCCCTGTTGGAGCTTCTGTATCTTCCTGGACGTTTGTAGTATTCCCTAGTGTTGGAACTCTAGGTGGGGCTGGGGGTGGGGGTGGATGCGAAGCAGATGCTCCAGCTTGTTATGGTTGCTGCTGTTGCTGAAGTTTGGCAATCAGCTTGGTCTGTTGAGCTACAACCTCTGCCTGACGGGCAGCATCCCGCTGCATGGCTTGTATGGTCTCTTGGAGCTGACGCATCATGTCCTCCATACTTGCCATGAAGTGCTGATCTAACTAAACAGGTGTATCTCTCTATGGTAGAAACAGAAACCTCAGCCCGACTACTTACTGGTGGGGTGGACAATGATCGCTGAACCAACAACTGCTGTACCGATACTCTCTGCCTAACGGCCCTCCGTCTTGTAACCGGAGGTAATGAAAAGAACACTGCTTGTCTGTCAACTAGATCCTTGGATCGATGAAGCCTTCTACCTCTAACCCAGAGTGCTTTGGGGGAAACTGCCTCTTCGGAAGCAATGATGCTAAACTACCTTGCAAAATGATAAATAAAGCAAAATAAGGAAACGACAAGCTGTACCGATACTCTCTGCCTAACGGCCCTCCGTCTTGTAACCGGAGGTAATGAAAAGAACACTGCTTGTCTGTCAACTAGATCCTTGGATCGATGAAGCCTTCTACCTCTAACCCAGAGTGCTTTGGGGGAAACTGCCTCTTCGGAAGCAATGATGCTAAACTACCTTGCAAAATGATAAATAAAGCAAAATAAGGAAACGACAAGCAGAAAAACGAACAGCATTTTGGCTTAAATAAACACAACACACAATTGATAATCACAAGCTGAAATAACTGTTCTCAAACACTGATCGCTGCCCCTAAATTACTGCCTCAACTTTGATACCCCCAAATACTGATGTCCTTAGACTGATACTCAGACTTGCAAACTGATACATGCATTCTTGTAGAGACACACTCTAAAAGCACATAGCAAGCAAGTAAGAGCCAAAACACTCCTATGGAGGGGTAGGGTTTCCCTGTCCTATCTTGTCAGGAGCTAGGGTTTCACTACGCACGCAGCGGTTTCAAACAACCTACAATCTTGTAAGTAACCTGTCCTAGTTTGGAATGGTCACTATAGTTTCCGATATGTGACTAGGTCGAATGGTCGAAAAGGGTGCCTCGGTAAAAACTGAGGTTTGTGTTCTTATCGTGGCAGAGCCCGTAACCGGTCAGCCTTGTGGCACACTTTTCCAAGCAAGCCTTCGACAAACCATTCAGGAATAGCAGATGGAAAACACGGTGTCCTAGGCGCACCAATGCAAATGCAATGCAAAGAAACACATAAGTGTAGACAAAACAACACATCATGATGTTCGAGTCAAGTTCTCTGAATCCCCAGCAGAGTCGCCAGAAATTGTAGACCGCCAGAACTCGCTCCGCGCGCCCCTATTTTCGGAGAGGGCGCGGATTTGGGTTCTAGCTACTACAGTTCGGACTCCTGTCACGGTTCTGAATCTAATCTCACAAAGTGCAATGTAAGACTGATAAATCACTAAAGAGTCCAAATCCAGCAAATCGTTTTGGAAAATCGATTTTAATCAAAAAGCGCCAAACATGAACTGCTTTGCTAGATTTCAGAGTCACCACCTAAATATTTTGTTTTGGGAAATTTAGGAAACCCTGACTCATGCCAAAGGCCACGTGTCTGTCATCACCAAAATTGCCTCGGCTCGGGAACTTAGGTACGAAAGGGGAAGGTCCTGAAATGAGCACCCCCGCTCGCCCGATCAAAGATCGGCCTCTACTAACATGAGATGTTGTTTTTATAAACACATGCGTTCTTATTCCGGTTATTAATCTAGAATTACTACGTGATGCGCACAGCATACAAGTATAGACTAAATCACTCAATTTGGAACAAAACATCTCACGTTTGTTTTTCGAAAATGGTTTGAAGTTGCTACCCTCAAGTAGGCTAAAATGCGGATTTGCCACCCTCAAGTGGGCTTAAAACATGATTTTGCCACTCTGCAGAGTGGGCTTAAAATACATATTTTGATGAATTGTTCCAATTCAAGCAATGAAGCCTTCATCCACAGGCATTCAAGCAGTTATAGCAGTTAAGCACATAGCCTCATGGCAAGCATGCTAAACATGGCAACACTTACACGCATGTAAGGATGCTAAAGCATAAACACTTACAGTGTACTCCGAGCCAAAACAGGAAGCTAGTTAGAAATATGTATGATCCTAACTATGTCAACAATGCCTAATGTAACACATGCAAAAATGCAACTAAATAGGCTCGGCTATCTAATCATGACAATGGATGCGACATTTGATATATGTATTCAAATAGGTATTGAAATACAATGCAGTTTAAATGATGCGCCGAGCCCGGTGCATGCAAGACAAATGAAATACAATGCATTTTAAATGATGCGCCGAAACCCTAAGTCCCAAAATTACTCAACTTCAACACTTTATCAAAACAACCAAAAATCTATGTCAAAGACTATAAGAGTGAGTAGGAATCCCTACCTCAAATGTTGACACCCAACGAAGAAGATGAAGAAAACGAAAATGCTCCAAATCCCGAGATTCTTGGATCAAAAGATAGCCCTCGACGATCAATAACTTTTTTGTAAAGGCCAAAGGTGAGGAAACAACTCCTACTAGATCAATACCTAGAGAGAAGGCAAGGTTCTAGAGAGAGAGGCTCAATAATGGAGTTTTGGAAAAGTAAGAGAGAGAAAAGGATGTGAAAAAGTGATCCAAAAAGTCGGATCTCAGTTTTATATAAGAGTCGCCCCGCTTGAACGTAGAAACCCCCGCTCGAGCGTCACTCACAGACTCCCGTTCGAGTGTCAAAAATCCCGCTCGAGCGGCGGATACACACTTCCAGAACTTTTTGCTGAACCAAGTCCCCGCTCGAGCGTAAAACTCCCCGCTCGAGCGTCACATACAAACTCATGCTCGAGCGTTAAAACGCCCGCTCGAATGTCTAACACTGCAGAGGAAATACTGGAAGATGGAAAATCACGCTCGAGTGGAGAAGCAAAAACGAAGGGCTCGCTCGAGCGTCAAAAACTCCACTCGAGCGTGAAAGAAAAAATCCGGGCAACTACTTTTGGTTTCTAAGTTCAACCAACCTGTAACAAACTTGCCCAACACATCCTATAACTCAAATACAAAGTACGAAAGGATGCAAACAAGATATAAGCAACTACTAACATCTACGGAAACAAGTCTAGATCACTGTACACAGAGTTAAAACCCAGGATCGCTATAATATATGTGCACAACTACCCTCCCTATCATTTCTCAAGCTCAAGGGAGTGCGGTACTTGAGTCTTGGGCCACCAACCAAGCATCACAATGCACAATGGCTGAGAAGCCAAGTTTGCACAAGTCAATGTCAATGAATGCACAAATAACACATAAGGGCCTTCACCTCTATCATGCTTGATCAAGAGGGTCGGCGACCAAGAAATGCTACATGTTTCATCACTTTAAGTATGAAACGTGCGACATTCCTCGTGTTTGGATTAACGTCCAATCCAAACACATGCAACACAAACAAGATGATCAACCTTCAATGCTAAAGTGACATGCGCAAGACTCTATCATGTAAGCAATGCATGCATGGCATGTTTAAAAGCTAAGGCATCAAAGCTAATGAAACATATTACACATGAGGCATGCACTATCAATCTTAAATGGTTAAACCAACCCTGGACAGAGGTCAAATATGCCAAAACAGCGGCTGAAATATGTTAAGATCAAGGCATATAACACAAGGAGAACATGCTCATTTGATGGCTCATTAACAATGCACAAAGACACAACTCTCAAAATCTCTCAAGGAATGAAAGAAGTAAGAACATGACACACGTACATGCTTTGAAATAACATGTTAAACGATGCCCAAACATGCAACCATCACAAATATAGCATAGTAGGGTGCTCAAAACTCAAGACTAACTAAGGTACCATAGCCATATCAAGCAAGCCCCAAAGGGCTAAGATGACTCAAAATAGTCCCAAGGCAAGTCAAAACAATGCCAAAACATGCATGGAGTAGAGCTAACACATGTTAGAATGGGAGGCATAAAGCATGACGCATGCAAGGCCAATGAGTGGGATTACACTACACATACCAAAACTAAGCATGAGGTGACTTCACCAACAAAAATTAGAGTTGTAACATGGTAAAATAACACCAAAAACATGCTGAGATGGTAGCCTCAAAAGCTTAGGCAAGCATGCATACATATTGGCTCATAAGTGAAGCATAAGGCTCAACCCTTAAACACAACAAAGGGATGATAAATACGAGAATATGACAGAGGTATATGGTCTGAAATAACATGCCAAATGATACCATGCCGTGCAAAAAGCTCAAATATGACATGCTAGAGGTCTCAAAGCTTAAGAGTAGCAAAGCCAAATGCACTATAGCTATGCAAAGCCAAGCATGCATGACCAAGACCACTCAAATCAGACCTAAAGCATGTTAAATCAAAGCCAAAAATGTACTGGAGTAAAGCATACACATGCTAGATCATTAGGCCAAAACACCAAACAAGCTAGGCTAGTGAACAAGCTAGCACTACAGGTGCATAAACCATGCAAGAGGTGAACTTTTTGACCAAAATCAGAGCTAAGACATGCCAAAATATTAGTAAAAGCCTGCTGGAGTGGAGCCAAAAACATGTTAAAATGGTGGTCCAAAGCATAGAGCATGTCAGGCTAACTAAAAGGATTGCACTACAAGTACATGAAACATGTAAGAAGCAACCAAACTAACCCAAAAAAGAGTTATATCATGTTAGAATAAGGCCTAAAACATGCTAAGATAGAGCCTTATAAAGGTAGAAAAGCACACCAAAGTGTTAAGCCAACAACACATGCAAACAAAACACAAGAGGAGGGGACCACCCCCATCCATTTTGGGTCTCAAAACCCACTTTCCACCACTAAAATTCCTCTGGAATTCAGTGGTTAAAATGCCAAAACAAGGTGGTTTGAAAGGCCTTAAGAGATAGAACAAGACAAAGGAAAATAAGCCACCAAAAGGGGTAAACCACCCCTAACTCAAACAAACATTTCAAACACTTAAAAACAAGAGTTTTTGCAATTGAAAGTAAGGCCTAAAAGAGCATGCAAGGATGGCCAAATACTTAAGCAAAACAAGGCTTAAAGTAAGTAACTACTCACCCTTGAAGAACAACTTCAAAACCAGCCACTTCTGAGGTAAAACTAACCCAAAATCACTCAAATGCAACCTCCAGGAACCTTAGCTCAAGAGTGAAGGTGTTTCACTAGGTGCTTTAGTGCAAAAGTGTGAAGAAAACTCACTTTAAGGCACAAACTAGTACAAATATAGAGAGAGAATGAGAATCATAGAGAGAGAGAGGGATATGTTTAGCCTTAATCAAAATTATAAACCTTGAACAAGGGGGAGGAAGCTCCCCTTATATAGAATTTCATGCCTCAAGCTTGTTAGATAAGCTAGAGGCTTGGTGCAATCCCCCCATACACGTGTGTGGAAGATGTCTTCTGTGCCCAACAGCTGACACAGCTGGCAAGGAAAATATCTGCAGAAAGTGTAGAAAGGCCGCCAACCAGTTAAAGTGGTCGACCGACCACCCCCCCTAGTCGACCGACCACCTCAAGTGGTCTACAGGGGAGAAAACTGGTCGACAAGAAAGAAAAGGGGTCTACAAAGAGAGGAGAAGGTGGTGGCATGCTATCGACCACCTTAGGTGGTCTACAGACCACCCATCCTAGCTAACCGACCACCAAAAGTGGTCTACAGGGGAGAAAAATGGTCTACACCCCTGTTCCACCCTCCAGGCAAGGGTAACAAGGTTTGGTTCAAAAACAAACCAAAAAGGAAGAAAGATAAGAGTCCACAAGACAAGGCACTCAGCTGGAAGCCCCGAAAACTAGTCTACGGACCACCACAAGTGGCCTACGAGAGGGAAAAGTAGCCTACGGCTATAGAAAGTGGCCTATAGGCCTTTGTTTCCCTTTAGGCAAAGGCAGCAAGGCATGGTCCAAAAATCAGGCCAAGAGGAGAAAGTTAAGAGGTCCCGAGACAAGGCGCTCAGCCGAAGGCTTCGGAAACTCAAAACGAGCACAAACATGCACAATCACCGAGTGCACAGACAATGACGTCTGAGTCTTAAGATCGGTCAAAATGGGGTGTTTATAGCGCCGTACAAAGGGGAGATATATCATTTAGCTCAATTTGACCATCGATCTCCTCAAACTACACATGAAATATTCAGCAAAACACATTCATCACTTAGGAGCATAATAGGAAGATCATTTGGTGTTTGGGAAGCAAGATGACCTTCTATGAAAGATATTCCATGCAATTACAATTTTGTTTGTCAACGGCAACTTGTTTGTGCTACTATGGTGATCCACAACTTCATTAGACGAACTAATTTAAGGGATATTGCATTTGACTCTTATGATAAACATATTGAGTATGTCCCTATTGACGAGGAAGCAGTGGTAGGGGAAGACCGACATGGGCATCCGGTTCGTAATGATGATTATGAGATGGATTTAAGAAGATATGAGATTTTAATGTCAATTTCTCAAGGAAATAATTGTTAAAATATAATAAATTTATTTTTGTGTAATAGTTATTTCATTATTATTGTTAACTAAAAATAATGTCATTATGTTAATTTGGTGTTGGAATGATCTCTTCATATGTAATTAATAGAAAAAAGTCTAGATAAATTCAATTTACAACTAACAAGGGCAAAAAAGACATTTACACAATAAAAAGCTATCTCACAGCTTATTTAACAAACACTACTCAGCAACTTAAATATATAATTCAACAGCTACACCAAATAGATTAACAGCTTCTGATTGAAGTTATAATCTATAATCTGTTAAGTTATAATCTATAATTTATAATCTGTTTTAACAGCTACACCAAACGGCCAAATGACTGCCCTAAATGGCTTAAATATGCCAAAACAACACTATTTTGACACTTTTTTTTTTTTCCTTCCCTATCTCCTTTCTCTTTCAAACTGGTTTGAGAACCAAACCCTAACAAACAGAGAGGTAGGCAATGGCGAGAGAAAGAGAGGAGGGTGAGGAATAGAGGAGGAAGAGGAAGAGGAAGAGGAAGAGGAAGAGAGAACTATTTTGAAATTGAAGGCACTCTTTTTGCACCAACGTTCATTTTGTTTCACCTAGTACACAGCATGCAGATGGCATTGATTTCTCCTTCTCTCTCTCTCTCTCTCTCTCTCTCTCTCTCTCTCTCTCTCTCTCTCTATAAACTAGAGAGCATCAACAACCATTGCAAAAACTTGTAAAAAAAAAATGTTCAAAACGAAGCTGCAAGAGGTGTGTCGTAGGAAGAAATGGGGATTACCAAAGTACTCGTGCATCAAAGACAGAGCAGACCACAATCCTCAGTTTAGAGCCCACTTTCTCTCTCTAAAAACTATCAAATCCACCTCAAAATTGAAGCAAACCCAACATGGGTTATTCAATTAACACTAACAAACAACATAAATCATCCAGATTCAACAAGCTGGTTTCTTTAATTTCTTTTTTTCCTTTTCTCTAATTTTTTCAATTTTTTTTCTTTATGTTGTTTTTGGAGAGTTATTGATTTAGAAAACAGATCTGGAGGGAGAATGAGAGAGGGTGGTGTTGGGAAGGCCAAAGCTGGGGGGTGAGGGAGAAGAGGCCACCGGCGATCATAGTAGTGGGGTAGAGAGAAGAGAAAAATTTGGGCCATTCGGGGGGTTAAACATTCAAGCTACAAAACATTTTCCATATTCTATATATATATTTTTTTTGCCTTTTCTTTTCCAAATCCCTAATGACATACTAGGATTTCCCAAATATGAAATAAGCAATAACCTCTTACGTTACGCATCGAATCCTGGCAGTTGCAAAATACAGTCTTTTTTTGTTTTTCTTTCTTCTTCTTCTTCTTCTTTTTGTCCCACTTCCTAGCGACCGTAACTCTAAAAAGGCATCTCTCCATCTCAGCCTTTGCAACATTTGCTCTTGCTCTGCGCAAACCAAGCATTTGTTTTCCCTCAAATCTTATATTTCTCTCTCTCTCTCTCTCTCTCTCTCTCTCTTTGTGATATATATATATATATATCATCTCTCTAACTATGCTGTTAGTTTAGGTCAAAAAATAGTATTCCAAGAGCGATTTGGGGGTAGAATTTCAACTGGCGTGGGGGGTGTTCTCTGAATTTTATTTATTTTTAACTTTGAACACCTTTGTCCACTTTATTGAATACCCAGTTGGCCCAGATCTACTTTGTTGAACACCCAACCTAGAACACACTTAGGAATGGCAACGAGCTGGGGTTGGGGCTGGGGCGGGGCCGGGGATCACACTCCCCGTCCCTGATCCCCGATTGTGAAAATCTACTCGGCCTTGATCCCTGACGGGGAACCTACCACCATCCCCATCTCCATCCTTCTCCCCAATGAGGATCGAGTTTACCTAACCTCGAAAATTTTCCGCCCCCGAAATCTGTTTCAACAACAACATAATCAACAACAACAACAACAACAACAACATCATCATCATCATCCCTAATCATCAACAGATCATAAACCAAAAAAAATAAAAATGGACAGATACACAGACATACATGTATACATACAAACAGATCTGAGATCTGTGTCACAAAGAGAGAAAGAGTAGAAGGAAGAAAGAAAGAGAGAGACAGAGAGGAAAACATATCTGAGATAAGGGATGAGGGTTTGGTTTACATATGTATATACATATATATAGTAATTTCACTTCGGGGACAAACGGGGACGGGGATGAGCCGGGTACGGGGCTGGGACACTTATCCCCGTCTCCGGTCCGAAACTAATCAGGGATTGATTTTTAAATACCATCCCCGTTTCGTTGGGGATATTTTTTGGGAAAAAATAGCTCAAATCGGGATCGGGGAGTCGGGTCCCCATCGGGTTGGGTTCAAATTGTCATCTCTAAACACACTAACTCTTAAAATACATTAACAACGGCTTTATTATCATCTTGAAAAAACTGCTTAAATAGGAGATCAAGGGATGAATAATTGTTTGATTATGTCCATTAAAAATGATGTATTTGATTTTGCATGTTTTTTATTGGAAAAAAATGGTATCAATATATTTAAACTCGGTTTATGTGATTTAAGAAATTTTAAATTAGTGGATTTTGTAGAGGGTAGAGTCTTTGAGGCTGGATTGGACAATTTAATTTTTAGTAACATTTTTGTTTTTTTAAGATAAAGTTGTTGCTAAGAAAAGCTAGCCTTTTGTTATTGTGAAGGTTTAGCTAAGTTGTTTTTTTATTATTTATTCTTTAGTAATTTATTTTTTTTAAATAAAAAAATTAATATAAATTTTAAAAATCTTCACTAATTTTATTTTAATTTTTTAATTTTTAAAATTTGACCTTTTATCAGTTGCCAATCTTGTTAAAAAAATATAAGTAAATAATTCTCTGTTGTCAATTAAATAAGCTGATAACAACTGTTCCCTTTATTTTTATTTTTTTAAATTCTGTTTTTTTTTTTTTTTTGGGGAGGGGGAGGGGGAGGGGGGCTGAAGTAGTTAAAAAGTGACTAAAAAGATCATAGCCAAATAGAGCGTCAAAAATATCAACCCTGGTGAAAATTCCTGGGGTTGCCAGCCATAAGGGTATTTTCAGTGTGTGCAATGCAGGGTTTAGGGTTTATTGGAAAGGAAGGCACACCAGTGTTTCTTCTATTTTTTCACAGATCCAACCCATCATCTCTGTCCAAATTTTTTTTCCCTTCTTTGTAAGCACTCCTCTCTCTTTCTCTCTCTCTCTATGTATATGTCTAGGTATTGGCTTGTCTTGGAGGTAAGAGTCTAGAACAAGCAGAGGGATTTTGTTGAATACATGATTACAATATAGACAGATACATGAAACCTATTAGACTATTTATTGTGACTGGGAACCTAACAATTGCAATTCAGACCGTATTAGTGCTGCATTCTGAAATATGAAATGGTAGTTATTGTAAGATCATGTATTGATTCAAAATGTTGTTAATAATAGCTTGTCATATCTCAGTCTCTCAGATCTCTCTCTCTCTCTCTCTCTCTCTCTCTCTCTCTCTCATGCTGTGCCTACTTTAGGTACTTAGCGGTACAACTTGTTTGGTTGCTTTTAAATTTTATTTTTTTATTTTTCATATTTTAATATATTCAATGAATTTTTTTAATATTTTAAGCAATTTTTTAAAATTTTTAGACACACTTAACATAAATACACTTAAAAAGTATAATATTTTTGAAAAAAATCTTTAAAAAATACACTAAATAACAAGAATACCAAAAAAATACAAAAATTCAGTAATGTTTCGTATTTTTATGTATTTATTAATTTTTTAAAATATTTTTTCATAAATATTTTACTATTTAGATATATTTAAGTAAAGTGCATCCAAAAAAGTTAAAAAATTATTTAAAATTTAAAAAATATTCACTAAAAATAAAAAAATACAAAAAACAAAAAGCTCAGATTTTAAAAAATTAAAACCAAACACACTATTCAAAAAGCAGTGTTGAGGTAAACAAATCTTAAGGTGTTTTGATTTTTACAAATCAAAAAGCAGTGTTGAGGTAAACCAAACACACTAGTTCGTTAGCTATAGATCTCTTTTTTTTAGTACTTTTTTTTGGGGGGTTGAATAACTCTTTTATTTATTTATTCATATATATAGTACTTCAGTTTTTCTCAATCAAATATATTGTGCTCTATTTTTGGCAAAAAAATCATTCATATAGTTTGGTTATGAAGTCCTGTTTTTGTGTGTGTGTGTTTTTTGATTTTTGCTTTTATTTGATTTTCTCTTGTTGGTTAGTTAGTTTTTATTTTTTGTGTGTAAGTGAAGGGCTACCATTTCGTTTTGGGATTGATAGTGTGGAGATAGAAATTGTCCCACATATATTAATCAAGAGATTAACAAAGAATTGAGCCGTACAATTCCGAAATTGTAAAAAAATAAACGGTTAGTGCCTTCCGACCGACGGTTGTCAACCGGAGGACACTCTAACAATCAAGTTACATGGCATATATTTAAATAAAAACAGAATAAGTAAATAAAATAGTTTAAACATACCTCCTCTCCCTGGAGTTAAAGATTACATCTCTTTATATAGGTTAACCTGTCACTCATTTTGTCCAATGAGATTAAGCCACCAATTTGGTCCAATGAAAATGAGTCACTTGGCCCAAAACTAATCTGATACAGGTATGTCAAAGCAACTTAGCAAGTTGGTAAATTGCATTGCAAGTTTTTTTACTTTATTACCTTAATCCTTATTCCATGTAGGCATTAGGTAGGCCCACCTCACATGGGTCCCTCCACAGATAGGGAAACAAAATATTTCCTAGTAAACCATATTTTCCATGTGGTTCATCTCAGTCCAGAAGTTGTTAGGAATTTGTTTGCTCCTTTCACATCTTGATAGTAGGAACACTAGTTCCTTTCAAATTGCCCTTATTATCGTGAAAAAGGAAACTCCTTTCTCATGATAGGCAATGTCTTTGTAATTGACAGATTTCAGCCCATACAGAAGGGACGTAAGAGCAACTGTTGTGGGTTGCCAAAGGAGCTTTCCATTGCCAACTTTTTTCTAGTGGGCTGATATACATCTTGATTCATTTTGGCAATGCCATTCACTACAAGAAAAATCATTTTTGGCGACTAAATTTTTAGTCGCCAAAAGTCCACTTTTAGTCGCCGAAAGTCGAGTTTTAACTTTCAGCGACTAATTTTTTTAGTCGCCCCTTTTGTCGCGCATATGTGGTCGCGAGAGGTATCGGCGACTAAACTTTTTTTAGTCGGCAAAAAAGAGCTCTTTAGCGACCAACTGTTTAGTCGCCATTGGTGCTTTACACTTTTTTAAATCACACATTTAGCGACTAATATTTTAGTCACCAATAGTCCATGAATCGCCGACTAAACTATTTTGTCGCCCAAAATAACACTTTTGGCGACTAAAAGTTTAGTCGCCAAAGGTCCTTCCGTAAAAAAAAAAAAAAAACAAATTCTTTGATTTTTTTGAGATTCGAACCGTGAACCATTCCAACTGGCAACACCTTTACCAACACACTCCCTCCATTATGCCACTTGAACATCACATGATTATATATGCAATATATATTATTTATATATTATTTTGACCGGTATTCATACAAAACCATATATGTAAATATAATTATTTCTATTGAATATAATTTATGTAAAAAATAAATTATTTATTCAAAAAAAATGTAGGCCACTTTTGGCGACTAAATCAATTATTTAGTCGCCAATTCTATGATTTTTGGGCTACTAATTAATTTGTTGTCGCTAAAAAAATATGTTTAAATTAAAAATAGCACTTTTGGCGACTAAATCTGTTTTTAGTCGCCAAAAACGTCCCGTTTTGGCTACTAACCTGAATTTTAGTTGCCAATTCACTGTTTTTAGCTACTAATTTTTTTTTGTAGCCAAAAACCTTCATTTTCAGCGACTAATCTTTTTTTAGTCGGCAAAACACCTATAATCGGCGACTAAAATGGTTTTTAGTCGCCAAAACCATCACTTTTGGCTACTAAATTATTTTAGTCGCCAAAAACCGTCGCTTTTGGCTACCAAACAACCTTTAGTCGGTAAAACTGCTACATTCGGCAACCAACAAACAGTTTAGTCGCTAAAACCCTGGTATTCGGCAACTAATTCATTTTAGTCGGCAAAAGTCTTCATTTTTGGCGACTAAATCCAATTTGGTCGCCATTTGGGCAACTTTCAGCGACGAAATTCTGAATTTTAGTCGCCATTTGTGCTTTTTGTTGTAGTGATTTGTTGTGCCAAATTTGGCAGCAAGTTTGGCTGTAACATCAACAAAAATGATCCTTACACACATGGCTAAGAAATTAATACAAAATGAATAGAAAACTGACACTTGAATTCAAGGAATAAATAGCAAAAAAAGAAAAGAAGCGAAACATCAAACCTGCAACGAGGAGATCCACATGGCATCGTCAGAGACATGAATGATGATATCGGAGGTGGTGTCACCAGGTTCTGAAATTGTGGATGGAGACATGATTTGGACTGATTGTTGTTTGACCAAGAATTGGTGGGGGTTTGAGAACCTGATTAGCAGAGAGGTAGATCTTTGAAACCCTAGGTGGTGTGCCACTAGGTCTTTCTGTTTGAAACCCTAGGTCTTCCTGTCCAGTGCTTCGTGGGGGTATATTTATTTGAGAATTGAGGTATAAGAGATTTGAGATATGATGTATGAGAGCCAAGAAAGAGAAGGATTGAGTAGAGAGAAGGACAACCAAGAGATTGAGTAGAGAAATGTGAGTCTACAATGGAGTCATTGAGCATCCTCAATCAGGATGTGAGAGGATGATGATAAGGATGAGGATGAGAGGCGAGTGACTAAGGGATGAAAGAGACATTGAGGGTTCTTTCATCCCTTAGTCACTATTGAGGGACCAACAAGGGTTGGTTTAGTTGGTAAGGATCGTCCCCTTCGCCCATTTGGCTTAGGTTCGAGTCCCGCTGCCGGCAGTTCTTTGTTGGTGAAGCGATATTGCGTAACGCTTTCTCTGACCCTGGAATGGGGTAGCCTCCCCTCCTCCTAAACTTTTTTCTGTATCAAAAAAAAGAAAGAGACATTGAGGGTTGTGATTGGTATGGCAGTGCATTGGATTGTGACAGTGCATCCAATGACTTGTAAAATAGGACCAATGGATGTATTCTACAGTATGCAACACATGTAAAATTATGGAATAATATGCAACAATTTACAATATTGAACAACTATGGGTATTTTATTTTTATTATTTATTTATTTATTTATTTATTTTGTGTAAATTTCTCAGCACTCAAATGAGACATCACAAAATTATGAAAGACTCAAAATTTTAAACCACAAATTATGGAAAGCATCACTCTCAATAAAGACATTGCAATATGCAACATTGGTTGTCCATTACCCAGGATTCAGTTGTTGCTTGATAATGTTGGTTAGGAAAGAGAATAGTGATTGGAAAAAAGAGGGAATGGCAGTTGTTGTGCTAAAATAGCACTTGCATTGCTAGAGTAAAAATGCAATATTTGGCACTAGCATGCCAAATTATAGCTTCGGCGTTGCTAAAATAGCAATCTCCAATGGAGATGTTTTAACTTGATAACAAAATTTAGGGTAAATTAAACTAACCACCCTTAAGGTTTGACAAAAATACAAGCAGCCCCATAGTTTTAGCATAATTACACCAATCTATTTAAAAATTTAAATTGCATATCATGTACCCCGGCAATGCTAGTTAGTCGATAGTCAAACTATTAAAAAATTACGATGTCATTCATTTTTATACTTAAAAAAAAAAAAATCAATACCCAAATAATACACATTAATGTGTGTTTGGAAAGAAAAAGATTGGGTACATACTTAACCTTTAGCATAGTGCACAAAGTAATTGTCTCGAGACTTGAACCCATAACATCAAGGTTATAAGGTCAAGGTTTTACTATTGAACCAAAAAATATGAAAATATACTGATTTATCCACACAAAAAAAAAAATGAAAATATATAGAATTTTTGTATTTAGAGAAATTTTTAAAGATTTTTCACAAATTTTGTATTTTGAAGTGTATCTAGATTAAGTGGATCTAAGAAGTAAAATAAAAATAAAAATAAATGAATGATTAAAATATTTAAAAAATCATTAAAAAACAAAAGAATATGAATTGAAAACTTGAAAATTATTTTTGAAAACTCTAAAACCAAACAGAGTGATTTATACCCTTATAATAAAAATGAAATTAACCTTTACACACCCCGCTTTATTTTTGTCACCCAATTTTCTCTCTTATTCTGCCACGTAGCAGAGACACCAACAACCACTACCATTTGCTACCCTATCACAACTCACAAACGGAACCCACAACCATCCACTCCACTCTCTCATCACGTCCCTTCAACCAAAAATCCTTCAAAACCAATGCAAATACATAACTAACTTCAAATCTTTACAAATCCAAAAAACCAATCCACGCCTAGCACCGCTTACAAAATCCACGGCTGCCCACCACAAATCGATGACCACCACCCCTACAATTATACCAAAACCCCTTATCCTTCCACACTCTTTCCACCAAGTCACCACCGCCAGCTTCCAACACCTACCATTGCAATCCCTCAATGAATACATAGAGAAATGGGTGTGGTTAGGGTTAAGAGATTTTTGAGTCATTTCACATTAAAGGTTTATTAAAATTTTGAAACGAACAAAAATAAGGGCACAATAGTAATTTTCATATATTCTATTAGCTCTGTTTATTCCTTTATTCTTGATGGGGAGGTCTTTGTAATTAATTCAAAATTGTGGGCTTTACTGTATTTTTTGTCAAATTTTAGGAGAGGTTTGAGTAATTAATCCAAAAAACAAATTGATAAGACTAGTAGTTTCTCATAAAATATGTGGCAGGCAGCTTATTCTATGGCACTAGATCTCTAGCTATAGTGAAAAGACAACTGCCAAGAGTATAGTTGTCATGGAAAGAATAAGAAAAATTATCCATCATGAGTCCATTTCTAGTAAAAAGCTGTCTACCAGCTGAACATTGTACAATGGTCAAGAATTTAAGTAGTGTTTTGTGATCCATTTCAAAGCCAACAATTGCAGAGATCCTTCATGCCTGCAATATTAGCCCATACATGCTTGTAAACTTCCATAAACTAGCCTGCAACCAATAAGAGTTTGTGTTGAGTCATATATTCTAATTGTAAATCAAATGTTTAGCACCTTGATTAATTGATCCTTTATGAAACATTTTTTTAATTTTTTGATGGGTCTATTGCACCTGATCAAAGCAAACTCCACTGTTAAATCATGTTGTAAATGTACTCATTTAATTAATTCCCTTATCATACTTGTCCGTATCTTCATTTTTATCATTTTTAATTGGGATGTTATCTCTGTGTATTTCTTTGTGTTATATATAACAAAGGGCCATAAATGGGAAATTTATAATTAGTTGAGGAGGCATGATTTTCAACTTTATTTATGAGGGATGTCTGACTAGTTCTAGAGGGATTGGGTATAGATGTCAATGTTTGTCAATCTACCAGTCAAACTGATATATCTATACTAAAAAGTATTAATCTTCATCCTGTGTGCAACATCCTGACACCCTCAATTATTATCAAATCACTTTGACGTGCTCGTCAATGAACTCGTCTATTTTGTTCTCTTCAGTTATGAAAATATATTACTTTCAGTCCCTCTAGACCACATTTAAAATGAGTACATTTATACGATTTTTATAGTTAATAAGGTTAATATGTATAAATTCATAAATGAGGGGGTCAAAATGATATTTGGTAATAGTTGAGGGAGTAGTGTAATTAACCTTAAATATATATATATATATATATAATTTTATATATGTATTATACGTATAAAAATATACACAATGATTAAAATGAATTGTGCCTCGGGATATAATCTAGTGGGTGTTAGAGAAAAAAGGGGTGACAAAAGGTTATATTGATGTGATTAGGGATATGTATGAAGGTGTGGTGGCCACTATTAGATCTTCGACTAGAGAGACAAGTGAATTTTCAATTACTGTAGGGTTACCTTAAGTCCTTATCTTTTTGCTTTAGTTATGGATGAGTTGATGGGAAATATTGAGGATAATGTACAATGATGTATGTTTTTTGCAGATGATATTATGTTAGTGGATGAGACTAAAGAAGTAGTTAGCACTAAGTTGGAGACTTGGAGAAAGGTACTTGAATCTAAAAGATTTTGGATAAGCAAAACTAAGACAGAGTACACAGAGTGTAATTTTAGTAACAATAACAATGAAAGTAGAGGATAAGTGAAAATTAAGGACCAAACACTACCTAAGAGTCGATGTTTTCATTATTTATGATCGATTATCATAATGGTTGGGGAGATTGGAGTAGATGTGGTCTATAGAATTAAGACGCGATGGCTTAAGTAGAGGAATGCGTATGGGGTATTGTGTGATAAACGAGTACCCACTAGACTATAAGTGCAGTACGACTATTAGACCAGCAATGTTGTATGGAATGGAATGTTGGACAACTATGAAACAACATATAGATGAGATGAGTGTTGATGCTTTGGTGGATGTGTGGTAAGACTAGAAAAGATAGAGTTAAAAATGAGTATATTCGAGAATGGAGAGGAGTAGTACCGATAGAAGATAAGTTGAGGGAGAATAGATTGAGATAGTTTGGTTATATACAACGGAGACAAACACAGGCAGTAGTGAAGAGATGTGATATAGTGACGGTAGATAGAAATGTTGGGGAAAGGGCAGACTTAGATTGACATGGGCTAGTGTAGTAAATAGAGATATGAATCTCCTTAATTTGACTAACAATATGGCCTTGGATAGAGTTGAATGGAGAAGAAAAATTTATGTAGCCGATCCCATTTGATAAGACTTAAGTCTTAGTTTGATTTGGTTTGGATTAAAATGAATTATTTTTCCCAATATAACTAAATTGTGTATATATATAATATAATTAATTAATTGTTTTTTGTTTCTTGATAGAGGTGAAATGTTGTCATTTTATGCATTATGCAAACAAAAACAAAACTAAATTGCAATGAATCTTATTGAATCGCAATGGATGGTAGTGAATAGTAAATTGAATCACATAATTTACTCATTTTTCGATTCAATAACACAATTCAAATTGTTTTGGTTGAAAATAATATGGACTAGTTGTTAGTCAAATCATGTTTTGTTTTGTTTTGTTTTGTTTTTATTTTTTATTTTTTTGGCAATTAGCATGTGAATGTCAGGCACCTATTGTTAGGGAATATTAGGAGCCCACAAGCGCACTGCAAATCCAGCCTAATTCAGAAAAATTCCAAAGTCTACATTCCTAATAATAGGGCCTATAATACATTATTTGGAATTCATACCCACTGCCCATGAGTGAAGAACCCATCTAATGTATATTGAGGCCATCTCTTTTATTCTTTATCCAATGTGGGACACTATATTCACAAATGCTCCAACAATCTCTCCCTCATGTGTGAACCAAACATTGGGCCTCTCTTTGCTCCTCTCGAGTCCTGATCTATCAAGAGGAAGTTCATCATAGATTGTACGCACTCTCCCTTAATCTTGATCTATAACTCTCCAACATTGAGTACAACTTGGGCCACTTGCACACAATGCATCATGAGCCACGATACTCCATTGAGAGTAACCATATTCCATTGAGAGCCACCTTGTTGCGATCTAACCTTACCACATGCACTATGAATTTTCTTTGCTCCATCTAAAGTCATCATGGATTTTTCTTAGTCCATTCGAGTTTCTGTGCAAACCCAAGCCCAACAACATCGATGGTCCAAGAGAGCCCACCTATAGATCACTAGCCATTGGCTTTGATACCAATTGTTAGGGAATTTGAGGAGTCCACAAGCGCACTGCAAATTCGGCCCAATTCGGAGAAATCCCAAAGTCCACATACCTAACACATATTATTTGAAACTCGTACCCACTTAAAAACTTAGGCCCATAAGTGGAGAACCTATCTAATGTATATTAAGACTCATTTCTTTTATTGTTTATCTGATGTGGAACTCTACCTTCACATGCTCTAACACCTATATCATATTCACCATGCAGAACGTGAAATGTCCAACAAAACATAGTTGAAATATGAAATTTTATATGGAAATGCGCACTTATATTTTTCTATAATTTATCTAAAAAAGACAGTATTGCTTAGATGTTTTAAGGAATAAACTCAAATAATCTTAGTTTAATCTTAGGAGTGGTTTGTGATGATCTAAATAAGTACACTTTTTGACTTTTTGTGAAATATGGGTTGGGTTTGAATGATGTGGTAGAGAAGCGATGTGACTTAAATAAGATAATGTGACGTAAATAGGATAGTAACTTTTTGACTTTTTGATTTTTTTAAAGTACCTCAAACAAGGCCGTAGTTTAGTCTTGCCTAAACTATTAGGAACCAGCTGGATGACTCCCACATCCCCAATCCACTTCCTTCAATCCCAAACTTAGACTAAATCACATAATACCTTGTTTCTTGTTAGTATTTGAGTTGATTTTGGACTCCTTTTCGTTGGCATTACCCTTATTGTGACTGTTTGTTCTTTTTTTTTCTTTTTTTTTTTAACCTTAAAAAGAGTGTCAAGTGTTGAATTGTAACACAACAATTAATAAACTTAAGTACAAAACACTAGTATACACAACCACAAAAATATTCTTCATTTATTCACTCACACTCAAAACTTATACCATACAACAAACACACTAGGACACTACACTTTATAATCAAGACATTCAAGCACTCACCCTTGGACTTTGCCTCTTCCCCCCCCCTCCCTTACACACACACACACACACACACGTAATGGAGATCCAAATGTCTCCTATTTATACTAGAACACACCAAACTTCAATCATACATTGACTTAGGTAAAATTAATGGTTGGTAAATGGTGAAGTTTGAGTAGGTAAAATGAGTGGTTGGTAAACGGTGAAATTTGGATTGTAAAAATAAGTGATGAGGAATTTGCTTCTAGAACATTCAAGTGTAGGAGAGAGAGAGAGCTCTCAACATCAAACCTTCTCATAGTACCACAATTAGATATTTTGGAACAACCTTTCCCCATTGGTTTTGTTGTCATAAAGTTCTAACCAATTTTCAAGTCCTTAATAACATTCTTTTGTTGTTTTATTCTTTTATAGAAGCATCTGGAATTTTTATTTTTATTTTTTATTTTTAAAAAAATCGCATGCTCTTGTGTTTCTTTAGGTGTCATTTGGTAACACTTACGTTTTCAATTTTTTGTTTATATTTATAAAAATTTTAAAAACTCAAATAAAAACTTATTTGGTAAAATTTTTGATTTATAAATCAGTGGCCTCAGTTTACAAATTTGGCCAAAAATGAAAACACAAAAAATGTGTTTCCGTACACAAAAAATGTGTTTCCGTTTTGAGTTTTGAGTTTTTTTTTTTTTTTTTACCACCCAACACTAGCCACCACCTGCCACCATTTTCCACTACCGTCTTCTGCCACCACCACCTGCTACCACCACTCACCACCCACCTGCCACCACCACCACTACCACCCACCACCCGTCACCACCACCCACTTGCCACACACTTCCCACCACCACCCACCACCACCACCACCACCACCACCACACCACCCACCCACCCACCACCACCTACCACCCACCACCCACCACCACCACCACCACCACCACCACCACCACCCCACCACCACCACCACCCACCACCCCCTCGCTGCCACCTACCACCCGCCACCGTTACCCACCCACCTGCCACCACCCACCACCACACGCCATCCGCCATTCGCCACCTACTACCCACAACCACCACCCACACCCACATACCCACCACCCGCCACTGCCACCCACCCACCACCACCACCACCGCCACCCACCCACCACCACCACCACCACTACCACCATCCACCACCCACCCACCCACCACCACACCCACCACTGCCCACCCACACACCCACCACACCACTACACACACCACCCACCCGCCACCCACCCACCACCACCACCACCCACCCACCACCACCACCATCCGCCACCTCCCTCCCACTACCACCGACCACCCACCACTACTACCACCAGCACCCACTCGCTACCACCCGCCACCGTCACCCACCCACCATCACCACCCGCCACCACCCACCCACCCACCATTACCACCCGCCACCACCCACCACCACCCCCCATCCGTCACCTACCTGCCACCACCACCCATCACCCCCTCGTTACCACCCACCACCCGCCACCGTCACCCATTCACCCACTACCACCACTTGCCACCTACTCGCCGCCACCACCACCCACCCACCACCACCCGCCATTTGCCACCCACCTACCACCTACCACCACCACCCACTCGCTACCACCCGCCACCGTCACCCACTCACCCACCACCACCATCCACCCGTCACCACATACCACCACCCACTATCATCACTTTCTACCACCGTCTTTCGCCGCCACTTGCCACCACTTGCCATTTCTCACTCTTTTTTATATTTTTAAAATTTTTAAAATATTTTGTCAATTACCAAACATATTTGTAATTTATATTTTTTTAAAAATAAATAAAAATCAATTTCTAAATTTTTTATAAATATAAATTAAAAAAAGTAAGGTCAAGTTTGGGAAGTTTAAAATAAGTGTACTTTTTGACTTTTCTTGTATTATGTGTAGAAAAAGTAGAGAGGAGATGTTGATTGATGTGACTCAAAAAAGATAAAAAGATGAAATAAGTGTACTTATATTTGTTTCCCAAACAAGGCCTAAATGTTACCAAACGCCCATTGTTTCTTGTCTTTTCTTTTTTGTAAACACTAATGCCCGTAATTTTTTTGGTTTTTGTTTTTTTTGACAACTACTAGGTTGTGGAAGCTCACTCTGTGGGGCAGCTTAGGAGGGAGGCGAAGACGCTGCATCCTACAGGGAGACATTGATGACGAGAACAACAGGTTCGGGAAGTCCACCATCATCGTCTTCACCACCATTGCGTCGATCACGTTCAAGATTCCAACAGTCATCATCATCATTGCAACGGCGGCAACGGTCATGGTCTCCACGATCCGCATCATCATCACCATCGGGCGGTCAACGATCACGGTCTCGGTCATGGTCCCCAGTAGCCTCCTCATCTAGACCCCCAATAACACCATTACCAATATCATCAGAGGCAACAACTGCAGCAGTGGAAGAAACAAAGGTCCTGTACATGTTCTTCATATATCCATGGGGTCCAATTAATTATTGTCTGTACACCATCAATATGCCCAATCCTGTTCTTCCTCTTCCTCCATTGCAACCTTGCAATCAGTTCAGAGAATTGGAGAAGACTATTTATCCCATCCTTGAATTTCCATTTGGAGAATACCCAGGATTTATGTGTTGCGTTGAATTAGACATGAAGTTGTACTTTTTTGGGGGCTGTCATGCCGAGAGACAGAGATCAAAAGGGAAGGATTGGGATCTCAATGACACTTACCCTTCGGATGTCCATGTTCTCGATACCACCACCATCTCCACCGACACTTTCGTTACCAGTAACCGTCCGTCTGAGTTGTTGAGGAAGGGTACTGCGATGATTTGTGGGAAGCCGAATCCTTATGCATTTGTGGCTCACAAGAAGATCTATGCCATTGCAACTAGCATGCGGTTCAATTACAAATTGATGAATCTATCACGATTTGAAGTCTTTGATTTGGACTCTAATAAGTGGTCAATCCTCCCTGACCCCCCTATAAACAAGAAACTCACTGGTCATGCTCTGGTTGACAGAAGGGTCTTCATATTAACCTTGGAAAATGAAATCTTCTCTTTCAACGTGGACACATGTGTATGGGTTCGGTTCTCAAAGCACTGTCGGGTCCGGCCTTATTTTGACAGGAGTGCTGAGTTTGTAGAGGATACCCTCTATTCCATTTACAATTACACCCTCGCCGCATTTGGACCGACCTCAGAGTCCGAGCCAGAGGCTAAAGCTAAAGGATTGTTTGACCGTATGGCACTGCTGTCCTCAGATGTAGGTGATGCTATTGAGGATAATCTTCGAGTAAAATGTCCTTCGGCTTACCTAGTTCATTTGGGAAATAGGATTTTCTACTATGTCTCGACTGGCAGCCTTCCGGACCCTAAAAGCCCTGACCACTTATACTTTGGAGATACTGAAAAGCGTAAAATTAGCATCATTACCTTTGAGGTTCTTAGGGAAACCAATACTGAATCTTCTAATGAAGGAGACAAAACTTTCGTTCAGTCAAAATTGTTGCGCACCGCACAATTTGTTGCCCGAAGCAAATGTGGTGCCATTGCTGATAGTGGTTTTCTTCTAGGCTGCTTCTTAATTTCCACTGTAAGCCCCTTTTGCTTCTTTTAACTCCATTCTTGTTTAACATGCACAATTTGCTCCCTTATATGCTTTTTCCTTGGTAGAGGGAAAAAAATGATTTTTGTTTACTTTTATTTATTTGTTAAGGTTCAACTATACTTTGAGACACACTTGTAGTAGACATATGTGAAGAGGATTGGTGCTACTCTTGATTTGTATGATCAAACAATAGAACTTAAGTTGGCATCCTCCAGACTCTGAGACGCAGTATTCGGTGTGGTATAAGGGTTGAGGCATGCAATTAAACATGTGCACCCTAGTGCCTGCAGCTGTGACCAAGATTGAGAAAATCATATTTTTGTTCACTATTAAGTTCCAGTTCATTATTTCTGAACATGTTCCCTGCCTGAATAGATGGTAATAGGTGTTTTTTATTTATATTTATATAGCCTATTCCCTATCTTGACTTCCAATTTTATGCACAAGTATTATTTCTTCCTGGGTAAACAAGAAAATTATTGGCCACCATGACAAATTCATGTTGTTTTTGTAGCCTTAAAAAATTTAAGGCTAGATATACTTGCAGTGTTAAAAAATCTATGGCTATCTTGACTTGCAATGTTTTTTGTAATAATAAGCAGAGAGTAATACATAGGGGAGCCGAACAGCTCGAGATAAGTGTGAGCTTGGCTCGTTTAGGATTTGTTCAAGCTTGATTTGAAGGTAAAATGAGTCCATTTTAAGCTGAAATTCACCTTTCGTTTGGTTAGTGAGCTGAGCTTGAACATCCTGTTTTTTTTGTGGCTCAATATAGTCTGCTCAATTGACTGGATTTCAAAAGGATAAGGCTATATGTCACCTACAAATAACAATCCAATGGAATCTTTTACATCACTAGAACAGTGAAACTAAAGCAGGAACTAATATGAATCAAGGAGGTTACTTTGTGGGTGTTTGGGAAGTGGGTTTTTATGTAGGGTTTTTTAATTATAGGATATTATTGGATAAATTTTTTTTGGTGTTTGGGAAGATAGTTGAGTTTTTTTTGTGGTTGGATGTGATGTTTGTGAGAGAAAAAGTAAAATGATTATGGAGTTGGATGTGATATTTTGTTTGGATTTGTTTTTTTTTGATTTTGCAAAAACTTTGTCTTTTAGTGGACAAAATAAAAAAAAACCCAAAACCAAATCTTGCCAAACACTGCCTTTATAGCCTTTTTTTTTTAAAAAAAAACTTTTTTTGAGGCGGTCATATAGTTTGTTTGTATAAATTGACGAGGATTAACTCTCTAGCAAGACATTAATATCCGTCATACAATTCTGGTTAAAGTTTTCTTTTGTATTAATTGAGATTTGAGATAAGCCAGGGCAAATTTATATTAGAGTGCTATCTGTAATGCGGTTTGTAGTTTGTTCTAGCTAATAAATATTGGTTTATATGATTGATAGCTGTTATTTTTTCAAGTTAACTTGACCTTTTTTGGTTTACAGGATTTTTAGATGTCCCTTTTTTTATTATACCTTTAGGCTTTAGTTGGTGGCTGGGTTACTACAAATTTTTTTATTTGATCCATTTCTCATGAGGTAAATAGGATTTTTGATTATGACTAGTAGAGAAACACGTGTGTTGCATGTGGATTTGATTTAGTAAGGAAATAATTTAATCAACATAGGAAGATTTAATATTCAAATCGTTTTGTTAATTTGGATAATTATGCATCTTAATTGCACTTTTAGAAATTGTCAATTTTCTTTTGCATTGTTTGTTAACCTTATAACTGCAAGTAATGACACCAAGTGGACAGATTGTTAATGCCACAAATGGCTTTATGGCATTACAGATAATGGTTGACCATTTTAGAATTCCTTAAGCGGTATCAATTTTAGTTTCTCATACCCAACAAAAGTCCTGTTGTGAAGATTAGAAATAGACAGTAAAGGAGTGCATACTCCCATAACAGCAGAACGAGATCACACATTGAGAAAGTGAGACACCGACCATCTAAAGGTATCCCACTTAGGCCTTTGAACATAATCTAATACAATAAATGAATTCCTCAACAACCACAAAGAGGGTCAAGGTAATTAGGGTAGATGTTACTAACATAATCGCACACCAATGCAGTCAAATGCCCTACACAACTATAAATATGGGTATAAAACAAAACAGATTTTCCGGTCCAATTATCCATCATCACAATATCAAAAGCCCCAGGCAAGAAGCAATGGTGACTCCGTTCGACAACAATCAACTTTGAAAATATCCCAGCATCAGACCTGCAGATTTATAGCACCAGTGAAAACCATTTGAGGAATAGCAATGACAATGGTTAGAATTAATAATAGAAGCTCAATCAACTAGCAGTGCTAAATTTGAAACATCATGTAACTGAATAGAAGAAGAATTTATAGTTTTCTTAAAACTCCATCAAACAGCAACCAACTCAAAAAGTATCTTAACATCATTAGGCCTTCAGATTTATAGCACCAACAACGAAACCCAGTGAGGAGTAACAAGAACTACAACCTAACCAATTTTCTTGGCCAGTGAAAATAAAATGTCCTCCCTCTCCCAATTTTGGTTGGGTATATCTCTCATCTATTGATCAAAATATGTAGGATCCAAAGAGGAATTTTTTCCATGCACTTGATTGACCATCAAATGATATATATTCTAAAGTTGTTCCAACGTAATTGACCATTAACTACAAATGCATACTACAAAAGGTAAACGTTAGTTTCATTGGTTTCATTGTCATTGTAAATACTTAATAGGCAATCGAATTTTCACCTCTCGAAGAGACTAAAATTTTCACACATCTTAGGGCGAACAACAATAATGGTTTTTTTGTCGTTTTATGTTTATATTTTTTTCAAATTAGATGACTGCTGAAACTTAATTTGCAAACCAAGATGGGTCCCATTAAATGATTTTCTTTTAGAAGAACCTTGTCAAGATTGACCATATAGTTTTAAGATATCCAAGTGATGCTTTGGATTAGAAAATGAGGTATGTATTAGTTTTTCTTACCAATGTATAGATATGTATTAGTTTTTCTTTCTTGGTTGCCTTATCAATGTATACGTAATTCTGTAAATTTAGAGAAGGTAAAGAGATAGGGAATGAGAGAAACCTTATCCCCTTTTATATGAATAAAACATAATTACAGGAGTGCCATAAGGCATGAATTATGGGCCAACTCATTACAGCCCATTACGTCAAAATAGAATAAAATATATGAATATAATTTCCTATTCTAACACTCCCCCTCAAGCTGGTGCGAAGATATTTCTCATGCCCAGCTTGTTGAGAATGTTATGAAATGGTTTGCTCCCTATTCCTTTGGTGAAAACATTTGCTAGTTGGTCCCCAGTCTTCACAAATGGAGTACATATAGTACCACGAGTGAGTTTTTCCTTGATGAAGTGCCTATCAATCTCCACATGCTTGGTTCTATCATGTTGAACGGGATTATGAGCTATGCTACTTGCTGCCTTGTCACAGTATAATCTCATCGAATCGGTCTGATAGATCCTCAAGTCTCCCAATAATAGTCTAATCCATAGCAACTCACATACACCTTGAGCTATAGTCTTGAATTCTGCCTCAACACTAGATCTAACAACCACATTATGTTTCTTACTTCGCCATGTGACTAGGTTGCCTCCAACAAGTGTTTAATATCCAAAAGTTGATCGTCTGTCAGTGACTAATCCAACCCAATCTGCATCAATAAATGCGTCCACACCGAGATGTTCATGTTTTGAGAAATAGAGACCCTTTCCAGGAGAAGACTTTAGGTATCTCAAGATTCTCATAACTGTCTCTAAGTGGGAAGTTCTAGGAGCATACATAAATTGGCTAACCATGCTAACTGCAATGGCAATGTCTGGACGTGAGTGGGATACGTATATGAGCTTGCCCACTAGTTTCTGGTATCTCCCCCTATCCACTGGCTCTCTCTCTTGATCTTCATTTAGTTTTTGGTCCAGTTTTAGAGATGTATCACATAGTCTACCTCCAAGCATCCCAATTTCATTTAGTGAGTCAAGTACATACTTTCTCTGACATATGAAGATGCCATCCTTGGACCTAGCCACTTCAATGCCCAAGAAATACTTCAAATTACCCAAGTTTTTTTATTTCAAACTCCTTGGCTAAGTATTCCTTTAACCGAGGGATTTTCTCAACGTCATCCACTGTCAGAACAATATCATCAACATAAACAATAAGAGCTGTGGTCTTACCATGTGAGGAGTGTTTCACAAATAAGGTGTGATCAGCTTGACTTTGCTTGAACCCATATCTCAGCATAGCTTGAGATGCAAACCTTTCAAACAGCCCTAGGAGACTGCTTTAGCCGATAAAATGACTTCCGGAGCCTGCATACTTTACCTTTGGACTTAGCATCCACAAAACTAGGGGAAATATCCATATAATTCTCTTCTGCTAGGTCTCCATGAAGGAAGGCATTTCTCACATCAAACTAATAAAGAGGCCAATCCAAGTTTGCGGCAAGAGAGAGTAGTATTTTCAAAGAGTTCATCTTAGCAGCCGGTGCAAATGTCTCCTGATAATCTACTCTATAAGTCTGAGTGAAGCCTTTAGTAACTAGTCTTGCTTTGTACTATTCCATGGAACCATCCACTTTGTATTTTACAATGTACACCCACTTACACCCAACGAGATTTTTGCCTTTAGGTAACTCCACTAACTCCCAAGTGCCATTCTTGCTGAGAGCTTTCATCTCCTCCATCATGGCACGTTTCCATTCAGGAATAGAGAGAGCATCCTAAAAATTAGTAAGTAGACTCATAGAAGAAATTTTAGACAGAAATACTTTATATGAGGAAGATAGATTGTAATAAAAGACATGATTAGTAATAGGATGCTAAGTATATGACCTAACCCTCTTCCTATTAGTAATGGGAACATCAAGATCTAAAAACTTAGGAATAGAAGCAGTAGGATCAGAATTACGTGGGTTTTCAGGAGAGAAGGATGACTTTGGACACTCATTCGGAGAAGAAGTTGGTAGTAGAGGAAGGAAAGTAGACTCTTGCATCCAGGTGACTTTCTATTGATCCTTGTCCCTGACATAAACTTTGCTTGCTTCCTTTTCCATAACAACTGCTGGTTCATTATTCTCAATCCGTTCAACCACTGACGGTAGTGGAACAATCTCTTCACACCAAGGCTTCCCCTGAAGGGATGACTGTGACACTAGGAAGGTGAGAAAGTAAGACTGAGATTCAAAGAAGATGACATTCATGGAGACAAACCATTTGCGAGTGGGAGGATGATAACACTTATAACCTTTTTTGGTTGCAGAATAACTCAAAAAAACACACTTAAGAGATCTAGGATCTAATTTACCATGAGTGGGGTTATGATTATGGACAAAGCAAACACAACCAAAGGTCTTAGGAGAAATGGAGAGCCCGGAAGAGGTGTATCCGAACAAAACTTGAAAAGGTGTTTGTTTTTTAAGGACTTGGGTAAGAAGACGATTAATCAAATAAGCGGCAGTGAAAACTGCTTCCCCTCAATAGAATCGAGGAACCTACATCTCAAAGGATAGACAACGAGCCACATTAAGGAGATGGCGATTTTTTTGTTTTGCAACACCATTTTGTTGGGGAGGTATTAGTACATAAAGTGTGGTGAATAATGCCATGAGTGGCGAAATAACTGGCAAGATCAGAGTCAATATATTCTCCCCTATTATCAGAACGTAGAATTTTGACAACTGCCCCAAACTGAGTACAAACCATTTTATGAAAGTTTTGAAACACAGAAAACACCTCACTTTTATCTTTCATCAGATATACTCAAGTGGCCCTGGAATAGTCATCTATGAAAGTAACAAACCATTTTTAACCGTTTAAAGACACAAAACGAGATGGACCCCATACATCAGAATGAATCAAAGAAAATGAAACTAAACTTTTATTAATAGAAGAGGCTCTGTGATGTTTTCCAAGTTGACAAGACTCGCATTGAAAATTTGACACATTATTTTTCTCAAAAATAGAAGGAAATAAATGCTTAAGTAATAAAAAAGAAGGATGTCCTAAGTGACGGTGCCATAGTCAAATGTCTTCCTTAGTGGATGGAAACTGAATAGAAGAATAAGCCAGCTTGTCTGTCTAATCCAGAATGTAGAGACTATGTTCCTCTCTACAACTGTCAATCCTCTTCCTCGTGATAAGGTCCTGAAAAAGACGATGATCAGGAAAAAACGTTACACTACAATTTAAATCACGAGTAATACGACTTAGATAAAATATTAACACTAAAATTGGGAATATGGAGAACAAATGACAAAGGAAGGAAAAATGTGGCATGAATTAAACCTTTTCCTGACACAGACGAAATAGTACCATCAGCAATACGCACTTTTTCCTGACCTGAGGAGGGATTATACTTTGAGAATAAATTAGAGGAGCCAGACATATGGTCGGAAGCACTAGAATCAATAATCCATGGTACTGTATTATGAGATAGCAATGCATATGGGGAGGAAACCAAGTTACCTGAATTGGCATAAGAAGAAGAGGGTGCACCTGTAGCAGAAGTGGAGGCTCGACGGTCTAACAAGTGACGAAGAGCAATCTCAAAATCCGAGGCAGATAACCCTGAAACATTAGCAACAGGGGAGACAACGAGAGATGAAGATGGTGGCTCAACTGTGTTTGAAAGATGTGCCCGAGCATTAGTCCCTCGGCCTCTAGACTAACCAGACCTAGCTGCTCGAGGACCAGGACGGTCTCCTCGGCCACCAGAAGGAGTTCTATGTAGCTTCCAACACGTCTCTTGTGTGTGTCGAGGTCTACGGCTATAGCCACAAAAAAGATTATCCTTCTCAGAGGAAGGACGAGAACCACGAGGCACACGATCGCTATCACAAGGGGGTATAGAAACCAAGGCCGAGCGATCAGTAGTAGCAGAAGGAAGCATCCCAGAGCGGGGACTCTCCTCATTCTACACAAAAGCAAAGGCTTCCTGGAGAGAAGGAAACACATCCATGCCAAGTATTCTGCTCTGAATCAGATCATATTCCACATTAAGGCCTTCCAAGAACTTGAAGACCCGCTCTTACACCACAAATTTCCGATAACCAACAGAATTAGTGGGACAGACAGGCTTGTAATCTTGAAGGTGATCAAGCCGCTTTCATCCATTGCTAAGGAAGGTAAAATATTGGAAGATAGTCTGCTCACCTTGTACCGACCTTTCAATAGAGCGACGTAACTTAAAAGCCTATGAGAAGTTTCCCTTTCTGGAGTAAGTAGTAGTGATAGCCTCCCAAATATTCTGGGCAGTGTCCATAGACAAGTAGCCCTCTCCAATCTTAGGTACTATAGAATGTATCAACAAACCCATGATTAGGGAGTTGGTGATTTCCCATTGTTCATAACTAGGATCCGTGGTACTGAGTGCCTGTATCCTTCCATCAACATACCCCATCTTCCCTCTGTTCTTGAAAAAAATTGTCAGACTTTGCGATCAGGCTAAATAATTTTGACCATTGAATAGAGAGGTGGTGATCTTAAGACCAAGGTTGAGGTTATCAGGCATAGTATGAGGTATAATGGAACTCTCGCTCTTAGATAACTGAGAAGTAGTGGACTCACTAAGGGAATCTGCGATGGATACTCTACTATTTAACTCTCAAACACAATGCCAATCGCAAACCCAGAAGATAATAATGGAAGGAAAGACACAACTACCACGATGAAAGCATAAAGAATTAAGAATTAAGAACTCGTGTATTTTTTTTTTTTTTAAACAATGTCTAGGGTGAAAACATTGCAGGAGACCGAAGAAACCTGTCTGGAGGCTAGCCGACAGAGGCCTAGGAAGCAAGAGAGAAGCTGAAAGAGGCCAAGAGGGCCAGAGGAGCTGCCGACAGGTCCCTAGAAGACCAGAGGGGCTGCTGACTAAGGCTGTCGGGGAGCCCAGGCGAACTGCCGAAGGCCTGGGCAAGGCTGTCGGAGGTTTGGTTTGGGCTGGGTGAGGGTCTACAGTGGCTGTCGGAGGGTCTACAGTGACCAACTGGACTTCTGGAGGGAAGAAAGGACTGCTGGCAGTGGTGCTAGAGAGGGAGGACAAGAGTAAGGAGGGATGGGCTAGGGTTTTGGCTCTGATACCAAGTAAATTTAGAGAAGAGAAAGAGATAGGGAATGAGAGAAACCTCATCCCCTTTTATGTTGAGAATACAGCATAATTACAGGAGTACTATAAGGCATGAATTATGGGCCAGCTCATTACAGCCTATTACATCAAAATAGAATGAAGTATATGAATATAATTTCCTATTCTAACAAATTCCACTACCCTTTCATTTTCTTTTCCCTTGACAAATCCAAAATCCAAACACAACATTAGGTTCTAAAAATGTCTGTAATAAACTACTCCATATAGCATTGTTGCATTGCATCTGATATATTGTATTATTATTAGAGTTGTCTAATCATTTGTGGGTCATAGCTCATAGGTATCAAATTGGTAGGGTTTGCATAAAGGGTCCAGTGAAAAATGAGTTAGGTTTGTCACAAATAGTTGCTTAATTAAGCCACAAGCCATCATCTTTGAGAGCTTTTGAAACCAAGCCCTATTCAACACAAGCGTGGCGTTGTTTTACAAGTACAGTCTTGTACCCCTCCATCCCATTTTGTTTGTCCATCTTTTCATTTTGGGATGTCCCAAAAGATTGACCGCTTTGAAAAGTCAAAGCATAAAGTTTGTAAGTTTTGAAATTATCCCGTATAAATAGTTATTTGTATATTTGAAAGTGGGAAATAAAGGGGCAGTTGTTGGAAATAGTACCTTTGAATTTGAATTCTAATGCATTTTTTGCATGTCCTTTCAAAAAGTTAGAATTTCCAAAATGGACAAACAAGTGGGATGGAGAGAGTAATATTGTCCCTTTTCCATTCCTTGCTTGAACCAAAAAAAAAAACCATTCAGGTCTTTTTGGGGGTGTGCAAATAGAAGCCTCTCTTGATGTCTTTCTTATTCTAATGTTGTCTATGATTATATTATCCAATTAAATGACTCCTTGTGAGGTCTTGTGCTCTCTATTAATAAATTAGATCACTATTTGTAATGCAGTTTGTTCTAGCTAGTAAATCTTGGTTTATATGATTGATAGATGTTATTTTTCAAGTTTAACTTGATTTTTTTTATTTATATATATATATATATACGGGATTTGCTGATGTCAATTTTCTTATGTGTCTCAAGTCATTTATTCGTCAGTTGGTGGCTCTGTTACTACAATTTTCTTTTCTTTTCTTTTCAATCCATTTCTCATGCAGAAAGTAGGATGTTTGATTTGACTAAAAGAGAAGCAAGTGTGTTGAATGTGGATTTGATTAAATATAGAAATAATTTAATCAAATTAGGAAGATTTAATATTCAAACAATTTGTTTGTTTGGATAACTATGCATTCTAGTAATTGTCAAATTTCTTTTGCATCATTTTCTAAGCTTATACTACAAGTAAAGACACCGAGAATACAGATTATTAATGCCACAAATGGCTTTAGGATTTAGTTGGTGGCTGGATTACAGCAATTTGCTTTGTTATTAGATCCATATCTCATGCAGGAAAGAGGATGTTTGATTATGATATTAATGTGGTGTATAAGTATTTTCAATGTCTGATTTTGTGTTACTTTGCATGTGGTGTAGACCTTTTACTTTTGGTTTACTTTTCTTGATTCTAGTTGTTTCGAGTACTTTCAATGTCTAATTTTGTGTTACTTTGCATGTGGTGTAGACCCTTTACTTTTTATTTACTGTTCTTGATTCTAGTTGCTTGGACTTGCCTTGTTTAGATGCCATTGCATATAACATTTTTTAATATTGATGTTGCAGAGAGCCATGTAAATTGCAAGATTAGGTGGGGCAAGCATAGGTACTTCTGAAGTATAGCTGGTGCCATGGGTTTGCATATGCCAGACCCATTTTGGAGAGAATTAAATGGAAAATCAATTTTCCTGGTAATGTATTTGTGATGCCTGTCACTATTTTCAGGAACTTTCATGATCAGGAAAGATGGATATTCTTTTCTGCATGGACCACAAATGCAAGAACATCTGGCAGGCTCATTTGGTCATTTTCTTGCAAGATATGTTTGAAGTTATTTGCTGCATGCTTTGTATCTTTTATTATCTGTTGCTTATTTAATTTATTTTATTTTATTTTTATATCTATATTATGTTGCTAGACATTGTAGTTTAGTAGTCATGTTTGATGGATGATGTTTATTGATGTTGCTGGTTGAGCACTGGCAACAAATTCCTCTCTTTTGTACCATTTGTCGCTTTCATCTCTGCTTATGGATTCTTATTTATGACTGGTTGTATGTTTATTAGTCTTGACATAGATGATGGTGGATTATTGATGGTTAGAGTTGTGCATCTGTCTCTGTCGTAGTCGTTTTGTTTCTGATGTTTGGTCAACTTGTTTTTTACCAGTTCATATCTTAATTTGTTCATGACACCTTGCTTTAAGCTTGGTTTGGGTAAAAATAAAATAAATTAAAAATGATAGGAAAATAAAAACAAAAATTATCTTTTCATATGCATTTGGTTGGGTAAAATATTTGTCCAGAATGTTGCAATGAAATTATTTTTATTATTTAATAGCTCGAAAGTAAAAAGAATATTTACTTGCCTAAACTAATCATATTTATTTGCTCACAAGGAAGAAGATAAATACAGGAAAAGGGTACTTGGTTTTTTCCGGAGAATTTTATTATGCATGTCATGTACCATATGTACCTTTGGTATTCTTTAACTATGAAATTATTTTGAAATATTTAGTTATGATTTTTTTGTATTTGGTTATGATTTTTTTTTTTTAATGACTCAAAAAGTATAAAGTTATGCTATTTTCATCTGTAGTTATAAGGTGTTTATGGTACACACCCCTCAAATGATGTGTACCAATGTCTTTCCCTTTTTTCCTTATCTGTTTCCCTCTCTCTCTCTCTCTCTCTCTCTCTATATATATATATACTAGCGTATGCCCGTGCCTAAAGTCACACGGATTAAATTTAAATTTAATCCCAACATTATTTAAATTTAACCCCAACACTACTTAAATTTAAATTTAAATTTAAATTTAATCCCAACACTATTTAAATTTAATCCCAACACTATTTAAATTTAAATTTAACCCCAACATTATTGAAATTTAAATTTAATCCCAATACTATTTAAATTTAAATTTAATCCCAGCACTATTTAACTTTTATTTTTTAATTTGATAAAATTAAAATTAATCCCAACACTATTTAAATTTAAATTTAATCCCAACACTATTTAAATTTAAATTTATTCCCAACACTATTTAAATTTAATCCCAACACTATTTAACTTTAGATTTAATCCCAACACTATTTAAATTTAAATTTAATCCCAACACTGTTTGAATTTAATCCCAACACTATTTAAATTTAAATTTAACCCCAACACTATTTAAATTTAAATTTAAATTTTATCCCAACACTATTTAAATATTTTTTAATCCCAACACTATTTAAATTTAATCCCAAGATGTAGATTCCTCTATAATATTGTTCATTTGGTAAAGAACAATCAACTGACTGCCAACACAATACAATCATCACAGTCACAAACATATTTGTAAATAAAAAAAATTAAAAAATAAAAAGCATAGATCACCGGGAAGAGTCAAACATAATCACACCCCAATCCATTTTGATAGCAAAGAAGAAGAAGCTCATGGAAAAGGAAGACACTCGTCTTCACAACAACAGATTGGGATGTGAGAACCACAACACCAAAACCATGTTCCCAAAATGTTTTCGATAATAAATGCATCACACACAACCGTAATAATAAATATGCATCAAACATTATCCAATTCCAAGCACACGAAATGCAAATGGAGGAACACCGAAGAGTGAAAGAAACAAAAATAATTATGAGGAAAAACTATGCTATACAACGGATTTTAAGTTTTTAAAAGTGAGACGTCGAGATTTCTTTCCTACTCTTTATCAACATACAAATGTAAAATTAATTGTTTGTTTTTTCATACAAAATATATAAACTTAATTTTATATAAACATTAATTTCTACTTACTTTCATCTATATATGGACAGATCTTTTGTGTCCCTACTATGTCCCTATACTAATTCTTTGGAAATTGTTGTCTTTATGCGTTTCTATATCATGTAGTATCCATGATTCATAACGCAGCACATAACCATGTTCCAACTATTTGGTCTAGTAATCGAACTCCTTTGTTATTCAAACGCTAGAAATGCCATATTTTATTTCAAAGCATTTTATATTTTCTCATACAAATTCTTTCTTTTTAGTACAAACTATAAAGGCATGATGAGTTATACAATGGAAGCCCCAACCTACTTGCTAAACCATCCTACCAAAGGGCTTGGGATAGAGAGTCCATCTTCACAACTTGACCAATTAAACTATTTTTGGGGGCATATCACCCAAAACCGTAAAATTTGAACATACCACAATCCTTCATCACCACATGTATGTCCTTTCAAAGCCATCCCTTTTCTTATACCAAAAACTTCAAAATGCACCAAATTTTATGGCAGAACTTTGTTCTCTCACTCCTTGGCATGAAATCTAAATCCAAATGGAACTTATAGTGCGGGCCTATCATACCAACAAAAGACTCGGGAGTAGTATTTGCGTGGTACATCAACTCAAGAATTTCCATTTTTTTTGGGTATGTATTACAATCGCCCTAGCTTTAGGATTCATTTATATCCGCACTTTTCCAGACATGGTTGATTCAATCTCAATTTAAATAAGAAAATAAAATTTACCATTGAGGATTACTTATATTCATGCAAGAACATATTACTAACAAATGGTTGATGAGTACAATGCCAGACATGATGATAACAAACCTTGAAAAATCTTGACAAAAGTGCTTTATTAGGTAGGACCCCATGCCTCCTACAACAATCAATATAGATCATAATTATTAAAAATTCTTTTAATGCAAATTATGCTTTTAATACATAGTTAAAATATATATATTTTAATGCAAATTATGCTTAGATTATTTTTAATCATAATCTATTTCTACCATCAGAGGCGGACAGAGGGAGTGGAAAGGGAGGCCACTGCCCCTCCAAACATTTCAGAATTGTTAATGAACTATGCCATATTTACTCTTAAGTCTCTAATTTATAGAGAATTGGCTCGATTATTTATTTATTTTTGTTATTTTTAAGTCCCAATTTGTTTGAAGATTTAGCTATGGTGATGCTACAATACACATGTATATTATATACAAATTATGATTTAAATTGATATTACGGACCCTTTGTATTGGTGGGGTTAGAAAATTATACATTAGTGATAAGACTCACTACACCAATATTGTTTGACAAATAAGATGATAAATATATGTATAATGGTATTAAAATATAATAAATATAACATTACCATAAAACAAATAAATAAATAATAAATTTAGAGATAGAAGATCCGTAGCCATGATGTGATGAAAGCTCTCTTATGGTGCAAAGCGTTAATTGACATCCATAAGTAAACTACAGATATCATCCCTTTATCCCTCTTTATTGATCCTTGTTCATTGTCTTTGATTACAACCTATCAAGAAACTACATATATCATATATCATTAAGTTGTTCTCATGAATCTACATGAGGTTGAGCCATCTAGTTTTAATCTGGGTCTTTGCGGTGACTAACGACAAGTGGAGTTTGCAATATTTTATAAAGATTGAAAACAGATTCAAATATTAGCATTAAATTAGGAAAAAAAGAGCCACAAAGTTTGTGAAAATTAGAACTTAACTTACAATTTCGAGTAAAAGGAAAGTGATTCTTTGAGAACAAAAAGAAACCTTCATTTAGTAATTTTGTCAAACACATTTGTGCAACAAAAGGAATTAGTTTCAAAACATTGAAATAGGAATTGAGTGACAAATCTGAACATCAAGTTGGATGACATAAGAAACTGATTTACCTGATGAGAATAGAGTATGAGGAATACTTTGGATATTGCGATTCTTCAAGGAAAAAAATAAAAAAAATAAAAAAAATAGATGATTCAAAGAAACAAACCAAAATAAATGAACATGATAATCCAATGATATCATCATTCAGACATTTAAAACTTCCCTACCACGATATCAGTCTGGGTAACCACTCACACAATCACAACTCCCCCCATTTTCCACACAAAGACAAACAGCCCACTTCCTATATCTTGCTCCCCCAGATTCTTTTAATTAGTTTAATTATTTTTTTTTTTGAAAACAGAATTTCAATTTGAATCAGAAACGTTATGGAGCAAATTGATTCAACAAAGAGAGACCAAAATTACCTTGCGAAGGGAACAACCAAGGGTGGGAGAGAGGGAACCTTGCGAGTGGTGATGATGAGCAGCGGCGTCAGTTTCTGCAGATTGATTCACTTAAATATTTGAAACTGATTTCTCTGTTGTCATCAGTTTGTTATTGATAAAGATGGAAGGGAGGAGAGACGTGGGGGAAGTGGGAAGGTGAGTAGAGTGAGATGCAGATTGATTCACTTAAATATCTGAAACTGATTGTATTTCTCTGTTGTCATCAGTTTGTTATTGATAAAGATGGAAGGGAGGAGAGACGTGGGGGAAGCGGGAAGGTGAGTAGAGTGGGATAAAGATAGGATAGAGGGGAGACGTGGGCAAGTGGAAGTTCACTCTTTCTTTGAGCGGGAAGCAAATGTAGGTGAATATTGAAGGGGTAATCTCAGCCGTTTATATAAATAAGTAATTGAATCCTAACCATTGAAATGTCCTAGTAGGACAGTTGTGTCTGGGACATTTTCAAAATCCGTTCTGCTTTATTATATAGATATATAGATATCTATTTCAAAATCCGTTCTGCTTTATTATATAGATATATAGATATCTATATAATAAAGCAGAACAGATTTTAAAAATGTCCCAGAGACAATTGTCCTACAAAGACATTTCAATGATTAAGATTCGTTTGTCTATTTAAATAGATGCTGAGATGACCCCTTAAATATATATCAATCCTAAATATATATTTTCCCGCCCAAAGATTAAGCCTACTGCTTATCCACGTCTCCCCCCCTTCCATTCCATCTTTATCTCTTCTCTGTTGCACGTCTCATCCCATTTCCTCCTTATCTCTATCTCCCTCTTTGTTCCTCTTCTTTATCTTTCTCTTTCTCATTCTCTCTCACCCGATCTCTGCGATACCAAGGTAATATTTCTATCTATTAAAACTTCTGAGTTCTGAGTTCTATTCCTTTAACATAAACAGAGTGATACACAGACCCCCCCACCCTCCCGTCGCTGCCTCTCCCCCTCCACTCTGAACAGGGGTATCACATCTGGTTTTCTTCCTCACCTCTGAGGTAGAAGTTGTTCCTGTGTGAGTTTAGTGTGTTTACACATTGATTACCAGTCCGGCCACATTTGATTCCGGCTGGTTTGTTATTTTAGAGTGAAATTGTTGGTCTCTGGTCCTATTCCAGTGCACTATTCTGTTTCGGCCATTGGTGGCTGTCTCTGGCTGGAGTGTTCTTGGTATAACCGTGGCTTTCCGAGATGACAGGGATGGTGTTCCAAGCTTGGCCTCTCCCTCTCTCCCCCCACCCTTTCGCAACCCAGGTTTCCGATTAACAACCGCGATACCAAGGTAATATTTCTATCTCTATTAAAACTTCTGAGTTCTGAGTTCTATTCCTTTAACATAAACAGAGTGATACACAGACCACCCTTTCGTTGTCAGCGACACCACACTTAGGGTTTGATTCAATTCAGTAGCAGCAGCAAAAGCAACAGCAGAGGCAGGTAAGGGTTGGTATAAAAATGGTGTAGTTTGTCTTTATTTGTTGAATTGACAAATGGGTTTTGAAATTGGGATTGTTTTATAAAGTGGGTTGGACTGAATTGTGTAATTAATGGAGTTGATTACTACATTAGGGCGTGTCTCTCACTGCTCAATAAAATTGATCAATTGTCTACTCAGTTTAATAGTTTTCTACATGTCAATTTAGCTACTTTTAGAGTTCAAGGAGGCGGGCCCGCAGGAGTTTAATATATATATATATATATATACATATATATTTTATGGGTGTTGGAAATGATGATGTTTTGGTTATAGGAGTTGAAAAAATGATGAGAAAAGTACCCAAATTCCAAATCTAAAGTGTATATTTGCACTTTTGTGGGCCATTAGCATTTGATTGTAAATTCTGGGTAGTTTTTTTGTTTTAATTTTTTTTTTTTTTCCCCTTTGCTATGAAGAGCTGTTGGTTTATGATTGGATTGGACAATGGTGTAATTAAATGGAGTTGATTAGAACATTTTGATGAAAATATCAATTTCACTTTCAGTCAATCAATTTAGCTGCTCAAGGAGTTAAATTAGGCATTATCCTTATTTAGAGGAAAAAGGTAACTGATGGTAAACTATCAGCTGTTTATAAACTCCTGTTAACAAAGGTTATATCCTGTTCTTTGATGCCAGCTTCTTGATTCTTTTTTCTGTTAATGGAGGCCGGGAAGCATTGTTTGGCTGCTCTCAACCCCTCCATATGAAGAGGTAGGCATCTCTTTCTTTTGTGTTTTTTTGCACTATTTGCTGTCATTTATTTGTTTTACATACACGATTTTAATTTTGAGGGTTTCACTCTTGATGGCGGCTGCACTCTTTGAAGGGGCTTGAATTGGTCCACTGACTGAATTGGCTATTGAAATTGATCCAAGGTAAATGTTCCTTCTATCTACTCTTTTACTTTTTTAGTGGTTTTAAATTGGGATTGTTTTATAAAGCGGGTTGGACTGAATTGTGTAATTAATGGAGTTGATTACTACATTAGGGCGTGTCTCTCACTGCTCAATAAAATTGATCAATTGTCTACTCAGTTTAATAGTTTTCTACATGTCAATTTAGCTACTTTTAGAGTTCAAGGAGGCGGGCCCGCAGGAGTTTAATATATATATATACATATATATTTTATGGGTGTTGGAAATGATGATGTTTTGGTTATAGGAGTTGAAAAAATGATGAGAAAATTACCCAAATTCCAAATCTAAAGTGTATATTTGCACTTTTGTGGGCCATTAGCATTTGATTGTAAATTCTGGGTTGTTTTTTTGTTTTAATTTTTTTTTCCCCCTTTACATACATGATTTTAATTTTGAGGGTTTCCTATGGATTTATTATTTTCAATGGTGTTTTTTTTTTTTTTCTTTTCTTTCTATGTTGGTATCAATTTGACCAAAGTCTGAGGCGTTTGTGCAGCGACTAGAGTTTGGGTGTTGGAGATTGATGGGTAGTTTCATAACATGATAAAGAGTGTTGAATTGGCTTTTGCTTTTTGCATGAAATTTCATCTAAGTGGATAGAAAACAAAAAGTAAAGGAAAAATTGTGCTGAGTTTGCTCACCGTGGTTGATCTATTGCTGGTCTTTTTGAAATGCCGTTGACTTACATTGGTAGATCAAACCAAGAAAACAAAAAAGAATTAAAACTTTGCTTTGGTTTACTTCTTGGTTCATATTGCTGTGTTGCTGCAGTGAATTCTGCTGGGTCTGCTATTTGGTTGCCATTGCATTGGTTGATGCTGTGAAGGTCTGCTGGATCTTTTGGGTGCTTTGCACTGGTTGTTATTTGGCTGCTGTGTAGGTCAGGTTTGGCCAGGTTTGGTTGCAATTGACTGATGCTGTGAGGGTCTGCTTTTTGGTTGCCATTGCATTGGTTGATGCTGTGAAGGTCAGGTTTGGCCAGGTTTGGTTGCTATTGGTTAACCCCAAGGTCAATTGCAGTGGGCTGTTATTTGAGCTGATCTGTTCTTCTGTTGGTTGATGTTCTGTTCTCCTTTTTGTTTTTCTTCTTCTTCTTGGGTTTGGTTCCTCACCAAACTCCTCTTCCTCCTCCTTTTTTGATGTGATCTCTCTTCGTGTTTGGTTTTTGCATCAATAAAGGTTCTCTTTTTGCTGATCAAAAAAAAAATTGGTGTAATAGAAATTCTGTTTTATGTTTATTTTTTTGGTTGATGTTGTGTGTGTTTTATTTAGGTTTCAACACACACACACATATATATATATATTCTTTTGTTATGTTTTTAACTTCAAAGGTGCTTGATTGCAGGTTATTTGTACTCTCTGAGCGCTTCAACTCTTAACAAGCAATGGAATGTTGTGAGTCTATCTTTCTGTTTCTGAAATTTATATTTGTTCAAATATATATGTACAAATTTATCGAAAATAAATGAGCACTCCACCATGGAATAGTATCTTCAAAGCATATCGGAAACAAAATGGAGCAATTTGAATCCAATGCAACATAAGATTTTGATTCTCTTCTACTTTGTCTTTAAATCAAAACAAATAAAAATTCATGACTAATGCTACTCTTCTATGTGATACAGATGGGGCCGTTCTTGGAAAAAACTGCAGCATCTTTTCGCCTTCTCCCTCCCACAGAAAACTATGTGCCTCCATACAAGGATCCCTGGAGATTTTGGTGACACGTAAATAGTTTTAATTTCTATTTTTGTTACTGTATTTAATTCAAGTACAAGGATTAGAGAATTCGGGCAGCAAATTTGTAACGAAATTTTGTGAATAGCAATTTGAGTCTCTTTTCTTTATCTCTGCTGGAAAATGCTTTGTGAGCTGTAAATTATAGCAAATTACTTGGGGTTCATGACAAGCTCAAAATTGATTTTTTTTTTTTGGCTTCCAAACAGTAATGAAAATTTTATGAAATGAGATTGCAATCAGACAAATAGTGCATCAAAATATTTACATCACCATTTTCAAATGCTGGAATGGAATGCCTTTTGCCTTCATGCCATTTGACTAAGGCCAAGTTTGGGATCTTTCAAACAAGTCAAAAAGTTAAAAAGTTACTCAAAAAGTTAAAAAGTTAATACTATTCACTAAAAGTCAACAATTACGGCTGCACAACTTCCAATTTGAATTTTTCCCTACAAATCAATTTTTACAATTTTTTATTACACATTTTTCCATAAAAAATCAAAAAGTTAACACAAACATTCATATTTTCAACCTCAATTTTTTAGTCTAAAAAGACAAAAAAGTACACTTATTTAGAACACCCCAAACAACCCCTAAAGCTCTCCCAGCAAAATTCAGAATCGAAGGGGAAACTATTTTTGAGTCTGGCCCGAGAAGCCAACTTATTTTCTCGATTTATTTATTTATTTATTTTATATATCAATATAACAATGGATATTTATTTATTCACCTCTAATTTTTTTCCCAACAAATTAAATAAATTATATTTTAACCCAACATTTTTATATTCAATTACATTTTCATTCCAATAATATTTTCACCGTGCCTTCAGGCACGGGCATACCCTAGTATATATATAAAATAGAATGGTTTTTGAAAATGTTCTAAATATATAAATAGTTAAAACAGTATGAATCGTTTCGATTAAAGATTGAATGACTTAGATTGGTTGATTAAAAATAAATTTTTTGTCCAAATAATTATTAATTTTTATTTTATAATCTCACATTAAGAAAATAAAATTTTAGTTGTTTCAGTTATATAAAGTGAATTTCATACTCACATTTACTATTGTCGTGTTATACGTGTTTCAATTCAAGACATTTTAAATTTAAAAAAAATAAAATAAAAAGTTTTAATTAATTAATATTTGTGTAAGTTGGTCTTTTGACCTAGTTGATTAAGCTGAATCGTTTTTGGTTTGATTGATTTGCTGGTTTAAATCAATGATTTTATCAGTTTTATCAAAATATATTGATTAGATTTGTTTGTTTCGAAATAAGCTAAAGATTAATATAATTAAAGATTGAACGGTTGAAATTATTTAATTATAAATAAACTTCTACCCTAAACAATTGTTAACTTTTATTTTATAATCCTACATTGCGAGAAGAAGAAAAAAAGTAAGTTGTTTCACTTATATAATGTGAATCTTATATTTCTATTTAATATTATAGTTTTGTGAATGCTTCAATTCAAAACAGTTTAAATTTTAAAATAAAATTTAAAAATTTTAATTAATTAATTTATGTGTAAGTTGGTCTTTTGATCTAACCGATTAGGCTAAATCGTTTTTTGTTTAACTGATTCGCTAATTTAATTGCGATTTTAGGGGTTTTATTAAAATATATTGGTTAGATTTGATTCAAAATAAATTAAATATTGACCTGATTAAAGATTGAATGACTAAGATTATTTGATTAGAAATAAACTTCTCAGCTAAACAATTGTTAACTTTTATTTTACAATCCCATATTGGGAAAAGAAAAAAAAGTGATTGTTTAACTTATATAAAGTGAACCTTATGCTTCTATTTAATATTGTAGTGTTGTGCATGTTTTAGTTTGAGACAGTTTAAATTTTAAAATTAAAATAAAATTTGAAAGTTTTAATTAATTAATTTTTGTATAAGTTGTTTGGTCTTTTGACCGATTTTAGCAGTTTTATCAAAATATATATTATTTTATTTCTAAATTGTATGTTTAAGTTTTATGACAAATTTTAACATAGAATAAATAAAACTAAAAATTTTTATAAAACGAATGTATTTTTATTTTATCATAAATATAATTTTTTTAATTTATTCTATTTTTTTCATCTTTACTAATTAAATTATGGCATCTATTTCTTATTGTGAACTTAAAATATACAATTAATGACATAACAACTATAATATATATTCTAATAAAATGGTTAAAATTTAATTCATTCTAAATTATTTTTCTATACTTTTAAAATAAATTTTATGTTATTATTTAATTTTAAAATTATTTTTAATTATTTATCAAACTTATGCATAGCACAGATTGATATGCTAATATATATATATATATCATCTCTATCTCTCAACAATTTTTCCTTCCATCATCTTTGCCACTTATGAAGCTGCCTTGGCGGTGAGAATGAGTCCAGTGTACTTTTGTGGAAGAATGTTGCTCCACCTAAAGTAAAAAATTTCTGCTGGTTACTGTTCAAAAAGAAAATTGCAACTCGTGAATTGTTGATAAAAGAGTGAATTACACTAATAGTCTCTATAGTTAGGGATTTGTGTTACTTTGGTCTCTGATTTTTCAATTGTGTCATATTTGATCTTGAATTTTGAATGTTGTTCCAAATAAGGACAATTGAAGATATCATTAGATTTTTCAAGGGCAAAATCGTCAATTTGATAAAATATAAACTAATTTGATAAAAATAAATGTCAAACAAATATTTTTAAATTTTTAAAAATTATTTCTACCCACTAAAAATAAAATTATGTAAAATTGACAAATCTTTTAGACATTTATTCATTTTTTTTTACCAAATTAATTTTTATTATGTGTTTGGATGATGATCATGCAAAATTAATTTTTAAAAATTAATCATGTAATTTTTATTAATTTTTATCAATTTTACATAATTTTATCATTGGTAGATAAAAATAATTTTTAAAAAATTAAAAATATTTTTTTGACATTTATTTTTATCAAATTAGTTTATATTTTATTAAATTGATGATTTTGCTCTTGAAATTAAACAATGGTATCTTCAATTGTACTTATTTGGAACAAGATTCAAAATTCATGATCAAATGTGTTACAATTGAAAAGTGAAGAATCAAAATAAAATAAATTACAAACGATAGGAAGTGTTAATGGAATTTGCCCTCGACAAAAAGATAGCTACACTCTGAATCTGTGGACCACCTGTTTCTACACTGCCACTTCTGTCGGTCAATTTGGTCTGCCATACTTTGTTGGTGGGAAATTGAATGGATTTGCCCTTTTTCCACTATATCCCTCTCTCATTAGTGGTTTACCTCTACCTTCAGAAGCCTCAAGAGAATGATCTGGGAAGCTTTGTTCCTTAGTAATCATTTGGAATATTTAGCTTTCTAGGAACAGCATCATATTTAATAACTCTCAAGTGTGTTGGGATAAACTCATTGAAGATATTAAATTGCACGCAGCTTTCTGGACCAAATCAAATTCAGGTCTTTCAAGTTTCTTCATCCATGATTTCTTGCTTCACATGCATGAAGTTCGGAAGATCAAATCCAAACCCTTCCTTCTTGACTGGCTGCTAAATCTTCTCAAAAATGATTCCTGTTGGAGGTTGGGATCATTCAGTGATTTATTGTACTCCTCTTATTTGTATTTCATCAGTTGTTTTCTTTTAGTGCTTTAGATTGGCTCCTTGCCTTCTATCTTTCCTATGTATGCTCTGGGGTGGGATCATGATTTTGTTTGATAGTTCAAACTTTCATGCTTTCTCCTCTTAGCTGCTTAATGTAACCTCTTCACTTTGTACTTTGCATTGGTTCATCAATAAATTTCTCTTTTGCCGATAAAAAAAAAAAAAAAAAAAATCTACATATATATAAAGTCGAATGATTCACTTGAGTCATGCCGTCTAAATCGCTGCGGTACTTCATATCCTGCATGGCATAGTTTCCTTGGTAGGGATGTTCTTTTCTGAGTAAATCACTCAAACACTTGTCTTCATAAAGGATGGACATGTGAAGCCAAATGTAAATCTTTAATCTGATGTATACACGACAAATCATTTTGCAACTCATGGGAATAGGTCATAGACATTCATATTTCCCATCCCACCCTTGCGGGATTGCTCATCACAAAGTGAGGATGGTGCTTGCAAAGTGTGAATTCGTTTTTGGATCCGATGGATCTTTCTTGTGTCAGTCTTATCTTTTATGTGCTTTGGAGGGCCTTAAAATCATGTGTTCCCACTCGTGGTGGTAGAGACTGGGTCTTCTATCATTTTTGCTTTATGATGGCACATGGATAGAAATTTGAGGGACATGACTGTTTCGGTGCATGTCTCTTCACAAAATTGAAAGCTTCTTTTCTCTACTCTATATTATACAAGTTAAAGTTGCATTCATCATTTGAATGAGTTGTTCTCCAATATATTTTTGTAACCTAAGAATTGAAGGCTTAAAATTCAAAAAATATTTACAATTAAATTTTATTAACTGTCCAAATTCATTTAATTATTTAATGATCAAATTTATTTAATAGTATTCTGAACCCCCCTCCCCCCCCAAAAAAAAGCTCATATAGAGCGGGTTAATGGGTAGGCTTGATATATAGAAGTTCTCTCCGGAGTGGACTTGGAATGATTAGATTAGACCCAATGTTGGGCCGAGCCTAGCTTGTGATGATACTTGTATTCTTTCCATGTAATCCAATTCTCATGATACTTTGTTTTTGTTAATCTTGGTTGGCTATTAGATATAGATTTACATTTTTTTTAGCATATTTAATTAATTTATTTATTTTTAAATAGTTAGACTTACTGTGTTCTAGTTTTGAGTTTTGTTGGAGTGTTGATTTTTTTTTTCTTTTTTTTTTTGTTCTGATTTTGGTTTTATTGCGTTTCTATTTTGACTTTTTCTTGGCTTAAATGAAGTGCTGATTTTTACTCATGTTTTACGTTTTTGTCTAGTTGGTTTTTGTATTATTTTTCAGTGTCTCAAACAATGCCACCAAAGAAGAAAGGCTCTCAAAAGAAGACACCACCACTAAAGAAAGGCTCCACTTCGGAGACAATTCAACCTGATTATCCTAAAGAAAATAACATAGAAAAAGAACATGAGAATGTGTGTGATTTATCTCAGGAAGAACAAATTGATGACAAAGGTGGTAAAAAGAAAAATGATGAGGCTAGCCAAGGGAAAATTGATAAAATTAGATAGGAGCCTAAAATGCTGAAACTATCTTATGGTTGTCCTGCATCTACTAAACAAGTAGAGTTGGACATTACACAAGAAAGTAATGTCAACAAGAGTTTTTATGAAATAAATTTTTCACTCTCTATGACACCTTACACTGTTAAAAAATTCAACGAGTGTAATTTTTTTTTTTAAATTTTGAAGCATTTGATTCTACTTTGGATGAGTGGTTATGTAGGCAAACAGACTTGTGGTGTCCAATTTATAGACAGTGGGGTGAGTATCGTCCTAATGATGATTTGAGAATAGTGCTACAGGAAATGATTTTAAGTGTATGTTTTCTTCATGAGAGAGAAGAATTCCATGGATCCTTAGATTGTGTTAAAAACTACGGTCTTCGATTCATTAGAAACTATGTGGGTGAGGAGGAGACTCAAGTAGTTGAAGTCATCCTTCTATGTATGTCATCTAAGCCAAACACGATTATAAAGTCAAGTGAGCTTGATGGTAGTGTTGTCAATGAAGGGATTAAACAAGATATGGCTGACTTGTGCACTGTCATTTTTGACAAGATACTTAAGGTCGAAAATCTTAAAGGTGCGGAAGACTTGAAACATCTTCACATGTTGATGGCAGATAATGCTTGTATTAAAACCATCAGTGGCGTGCGATGGTTCATTGCAAGTCATCCATCTTTATGGCATTGGCGATCAAAACTCTCATTTCTTTAGAAAGGTTTGGAATGAGTACATACAAGGGCAATGTAGGCATAAAGGGTTGGTGCTTAACAGTGTTTTAGTTACAATAGATACGGCAATACGGCTTGTGCATTGTGCAACTGATTGGCAAACTAGAATTCCGGGCAATACTCCGTTTGAAAAGCTAATCAAACATCCAAAAGTAAGTGTCTACCCTAACAGGCCAATGGACTTGCTACGCTTTGTGAAAGACTTTCTTGGTCATATCAGTGACAATAATGAATTTGGAAAGAAGATGTACATTGATGAAGCAGTGGAAGGATACTACTCGAACAAGCAGTATGTTGAGAAGATGATTGGCGAGATGTTCCTGTTGTTTCTAGTGGAATTTATAAAGAACTAAGTCAACTTAATTTCTTTGTATGGTGACAGATTTCCTATTGGTTTCTTTATTGACAGAATTTCCTACTAGTTTTTTGTAAAACAATAGGATACTTGGGTTTTCTAATTCATTCAGAAAATTGATTTCAAACTGTTGTTTATTCGTTTGGTTTTTATATTAGTTTTTTCTGCAAACTGTTTGGTGCCTTTCTTTTGTTGTTGGATAATAAGATTATTTTACCATTTCAATCAGTTTTTATGATTAGATTAAAAGATTTTATCTATCTGAATTAAGTGGCACGAAGGGCCAGCTCTAGATAATTTGTGGTCTAAAGCAATAATTAAAAATGAGACTCTTTATATAATAATTTTTTTAATAAAATTTTTATTTAAAATTTATTTTTCTAGCTTTTTGAGATGCAAAAATATTAATTAAATCTTTATATTTTGCTAACAAATATTTTCTACCTAAATTGTTTGTAATGTCATTTTTTTGGTTGCATAGTTTCAGTATGTTCAAACTCTTTTAGATCAATCACTCGTTCATTTATGGAACTTTCGCTTAAATTTTTGTATTATCATTTCTTTTTTGGATAGTTTCAATATATGCTAACTCTTTTGGATTAGTTAATTGTTCATTTACATAATTTTAGTCTAAATTTTTTGTTAAATTTTTATTAGTTGTAATGAATTTATCAAGAGCTCCTTTTTGAGATTGAAAAAGATTTTCTATTTTTTTCTTAAGTTTTTCATATCCACATTCATAATTTTTATTAGACAAATTTGTTTTCTCTAAAAATATTTTTTTAAAAAAAAAAGCATACGACACTAGAAATAATAAAAATACAAAAAAAAAATATTGAAAGGGTAGAACAATAGAACATGATTTTCCACCTTTAGTGATAAATAAGTAGGTATTGATTAGATGTGTAATTAAAGTTTGGACCTTTTTGTTTTGTTTTGGGCCCTTTATTCAAAAAAATAAATAATGAATCACATGGGCTTACTACATTATATTAAAAAATTGAGCCTTCCCAAATTTGGGGGCCTAAAGCTTGTGCTTGGTTGGCCTGATGATCTAGCCAGCCCTGGCGGCACGTGATTAGGACAGGTAAGTTAGAAATTAGACTCGAAAATACTTTAAACTTAACCAAAAAAGGATGTTTGGGGGTCAAAAATGCAAAACAACCACTAAACCACTTGGGTGCCTAACAGAACTCCTTGGAACAGATAACACATGATTAGGACGCGCAGGTTGGGAGTTAAACTCGAAAATGCGTTAAACTTAATTGAAAAATGGCATTAGAGGTCAAAAATGCAAACCAGTCTCTGAACCACTCGGGGGATGGTATGGGCAGATTTCTTGTGCCTAAGAAGACTCCTGGGAACAAACAACACATGATTAGGATGCGTAAGTTGGGAGTTAGACCCGAAAATGCAAAACAGCCCCCAAACCACTTAAAGGATGGCACAGATAGCTAACTTGTGCCTAAAGGAACTTGTCAGAATAGTTGACATGTGATTAGGATGCATAAGTTGGGAATATTAGGATGCGTAGGTTGGGAGTTGGACTCGAAAATGTCTTAAACTTAATCGAAAAATGGCGTTAGGGGTTGAAAATACAAAACAGTCCCTAAACCACTCAGGAGATGGCATAGACAGATTTCTTGTGCCTGACAAGACTCCTGGGAACAAATAGCACATGATTAGGACGCGTAAGTTGGCAGTTTGACCCAAAAATGCCTTGAACTTAATCGAAAATGACCATTTGGGGGTTAAAAACGCAAAACAGTTCCCAAACCACTTAAGGGATGGCATGAGCTGTGACGTCCCAAAAATTGGGAATATCAGAGAATATATTAACAAATAAATATAGGGTTTATCTAAGATTACGAGTTAGAGAATGTCACTAAAGAGTCCCTTTGGTCAATAACCAAGTAAGATCCCAGGAAAGATTGAAGGAGTCAAACTAGCATCCCTTCAAAGTCCAATCTCCTTAGATAAGCTACCCTTTTCACAGATCTTAATAAGATATTAACACAAGGTTTTCGTGAGTCGATGAAACATAAGGGATGGGTAATATAAAAGATATGTATAGATATATAATAATTACAAAATCAAGTCTTAAATACAACATGGGATCTATCACTTACAATCTCAAAACACGTTTACAAACTAGTTTCTAATCCTCCTAGGGTAGCCATACGTCTCCAAATGCTTCAGCTTTGCCTTCGACCAGTCTAATAGTCTTCAATACCTAACATGAAACGCCATGAGTTTTGGATGCCCAGTAAACGCACACACACCCTGCCCTTTTTCCCAATCCAATACACCATTATATTGACAGCAAGCAAGTAGTGAAGCATGATATTCAAGTCAATAACATCAATTTTAATAATAGAGGAAAGAACATGTCATTCAAATAGATAACAAAGGTTATAATGTCAGTGGTTAGTATTCTAGAAATCCCCCAAAGAGATTTCATCCTCCCAACCGCAAGAATTGGACACGAGACTATTTGGAACTCCCCGTTTGCTGCTTTGTTGCAAAACTTACCTCGGATGCCTACAAACGGTTAAATACCGCGTAGCGCCAACCGCAGGGCCTCAAAAGGGATGACAAAAAGAAAAAGGTTTTATCACCCTAAATCGAACCTTATCCTTCCAAAAAAGTTTTATTTTCCTGAATGTCCCATCTGGACCCAACCTTATCTCACCAATCAAACCATTGTAAAGAGTCTGAATACGTCCGTTCCATTCTAGGGTTTACGCGATAATCGCTTACACAAGACTTAACCTTCAATTAGGTAGCACATCCCATCAATCCATACATAACACATTATCATCTCTTCATTATTCAAGTGATCGAAAACCCAATACCACCCCAATGAAGGTTTCCGTTGAGTTAGATGTCTTAAATTAAAGTTAGAATAACTTAACAAGATAGTAACATCCACATAAACATGAGCATCATCAATTGAAGAAGATAAGGAACATAACCATAACATTCAATATCATACCAGGACATGATCATGTACTAATAAGCATATTCATGAACACAAGAGCATAAAACACCCATGCAAAACTAAATTTCCAGATTAGTACCAATTAAAGATTAAAATCAAAAGGGCTATTTCAGATCTTTCCTGAACTCAGTCTTCCCATGGTTCGTAGAGAATTTAATCTAGTTTTCAGAACATGTTTTGGAAATGGAATAGCTTTTCTAGATTTTTAGTTATTAAAGAAACACTCCAGCACTGTCCAGATTCGTCGACCGTTACGAAAATCAAAATTTCTTTCAAACCGCTGACTCTTTTTCAATGAAACCAATTTTAATTGAAAGATAACTCTTTAAGGAATATGTTGACGTAAAACTGAGGTTCAGAAGATTTTTCTACATTTTTCTAGAATTTTCGTAAGTTGGCTGTAAAATAGATTTTTCATGCACAATACTCAAAATAAGAAGATTTGTGAGAAAAGAGGCCAACCAAGAGAAAATTTTCACTTCTTTTGTGATGAAAATATATTAAATAATGTATCAATAACTCAGATTTTTAGAGTGATGGTATGCTTTTAAAAAAATGTGAGACATGGGAAGAAAATGTAGTTTTGCATCTACTAAGAGGAAATATGAGTAGAAGAATGATTGAAGCCCAATTCATCCACTTTGAACACATGAACACCATTACAACACATCTGAAAATATTATATAAAGCCTCCAATAACATGTATTTGAAAAAGGAAAATAAAAGAGAGTTGTGTTGTGACTTACTTAAATGCTTATGGAACTAGTTTTGCAAGACTTGCTCTCTCTCTTCTTTCTCCCTCCCACAAGCTCACTCTCCACTCCTCTTCCTCTCTCTATGACATGTGGGTGTGTGGGTGTGGTGTTTGATGTTCAAGTAGGTGGAGGATGGTGGTGTATTTATAAGAAAAATGGTGTGAATTGTCTAAAATGTCCTTTGGTTGAAATGTAATGAAATTGAGTTGTATTTAGTTCAAATGAAATGGAACAGTGGATAATTAGGACCTTAATTATGTATTTAATTATGATGTAGTTAGGCTTAAGTCTAATTTAAACCATTCTAGTTATAAGTACATTAGATATATACATGTATATATATAGAATTGGTACTAAAGTCATAATTATTTCTATGATTCAAGGGATTTGTCTCTAAAGTACAATGATTATAGCCTAGGAGGTATGATCGCTTGCCATGTGCTCAAGATTTGGGGGATTTTCCTATTTATTTTGTGTACAAATTCCTTAGATATTGTGTACAAAAAGATTTGATGAATAAAAGGTACAAATATATGTATAATGATACTAACTTGGGGTCAACTTGTGATTTAATAAGAATATGAGGGCCAAAATCTTAATTTATGAATTTGAACGTTTAATTAAGTGTAGTATTTAATTTATTTAAGGTCTGAAAATTTAATTCGGATAAAGTTTCTCTGTTTTGAATTAAACGGCGAATTGTACTGAGAACCGGAAACCTAAGTTTTTTTTGTATGGAAAATATATTTAGAAATTTAATTTAATTATTATTTGGGTTTTTAGAAATGGTTCTTGAGTTCTGGGTTCAATCAGGGTTTTCGAGTTTTCGGTTGGCATGCATGTTCGATTCTAGAACTAGAATTGAAGAAAAATAAGGATTGGAGGGTCTTTATTGAAATAATTCAAAAGTCAAAGACTTAATAGGTTTTACAAAGGTTAGGGGCCTCACACGAGCAGCTAACTCATGCCTAAAGGAACTTGTAGGAACAGACGACATGTGATTAGGATGTATAAGTTGGGACTAAGACCCAAAAATGCCTTAAACTTAACCGAAAAATGGCGTTTGGGGGTCAAAAATGAAAAAAATCTATTGAACCACTCAGGGGATGGCATGAAAAGCTTGCTCATGCCTAACAAAACTTGTGGGAATAGATGACACATGATTACGACACGTAAGTTGGAAGTTAGACCTGGAAATGTCTTAAACTTAACCAAAAAAGAGCGTTTGAGGGTAAAAAATGCAAAACAATCCCTAAACCACTTGAATGATGGCACGAACAGCTTGCTCGTGCCTAATAGAACTTGTGGGCACAGACAACACATGATTAGGATGTGTAAGTTGGGAGTTAGACCCAAAAATGCCTTAACAAAAAAAAATTGCTTGTTTTCATTTTTCAAAAAATACTTTTCAGAAAATTCTACTTTCTTATTTTTTGTATTTTTTTATTTTTACTGAATTTTTAAAAATATTTTAAGCAATTTTTTTACTTTTTAGGCACACCTAACATAAATACACCTAAACAGTAAAAAAATTGTACAAAAAATCTTTTAAAAATTCACTAAATACCAAAAATACAAAAAAAAAAAAAATACAAGAATTCAGTACATTTTTTGTATTTTTATGTATTTATTAATTTTTTAAAATATTTTTTCACAAATTTTTTACTTTTTAGATACATCTAAGTAAGGTACATCTAAAAAAGTAAAAAGAAATGTTTAAAATTTTAAAAATATTCACTAAAAACAAAAAAAACACGAAAACCAAAAAACTCAGTTTTCAAAAAACTTAATCCAGAAAACTCAAACCAAACACACTGATTGTGTTTTGCGGTTGAAAATGCAAAATAACCATCGAACCACTTGGGGGATTGCATGGGCAGCTTGCTCGTGCCTAATAGAATTTGGGGAATTGACGACATGTGATTAGGACGCGTTGATTGGAAGTTAGATGAGAAAATGCTCTAAACTTAACCGAAAAAGGGCATTTGGGGGTTGAAAATGCAAAACAATTCTTGAACCATATTGGGGATGGCATGAATAGCTTGCTCATGCCTAACAAAACTTGTGGGAATAGACGACACATGATTAGGATGCATATGTTGGAAGTTAAACGCGAAAATACCTTAAACTTACTCAAAAAAGGATGTTTGGGGAGTCGAAAATGCAAAACAGTTCCCGAACCACTCAAGGGATGGCATGGGCAGCTTGTTTGTGCCTAACAGAACTTGTAGAATAGACGGCACATGATTGGGACGCATAGGTTGAGAGTTAGACCCGAAAATGACTTAAATTTAACCAAAAACAGGCATTGTTTTGATATATTAAAGACATTTATTTTATACAATCCTCTATTTTTGAAATCTAGTGTTTTTGTATGTAATATTTTTTTGGATGGATTATACTTGGTATGTATGGATTTATATGATATTTGGAATTTGATTACGAATTTAAGTTTTGGATAGTTGATAATGAAATGGGTATTATTGATAATGATTTGAGGATATGATTGATAGATTTATTATTTTATATTTGTACAAGTTACATGTTGCATTGATAATGGAATATATATAAATTGTGGAAATGCTTTAGAAATTAATGAAAAATATACAATTTGTACATTTAAAAATAATAATAATTAGCATAATTTTTGGCAACTAAACAATTAGTAGTTAAAAAAATGCAAAAGGTTTTTTGGTGACCAAGAATTTAGGAGGTAAAAAACATTGGATTGATGGATGGAGATACCAAAGTTTGTTATGACCCAAGCACAACTTTTCTTCGTCGGAGAAGTATTAGCGAAATCCACCGATCCACTCTCAGCATCAGTAACAACCTTCTCAACTTTCTTCATCTTTGAACCACATTGCTTTCTTTGAATCGGCGTCGGAGTCCTTCTCCTCATCCTCCACATCGATGCTCGATTGTGCAATGAATCAAACGACGTGTTGGACGAACACGACACATTAAGACTTGAAGTGCTTGAAGTCGCAGCTTGAGCTGAGGTTGATCTAAGACAGGTTTACGAACCACGAAGGTTGAGAGGTCAATGATGGTGGTGGAGTTAGATCTGTGACGACAATGAAGCGATGGATCTCACAACGAATCTCACACGCGAAATCATTTTCATCCTACGCAAAGAGAGATCGAAAAGCTAGGGTTAGGGTTTCAGGTTCGCATCTCTCTGGAAAACAAAAATGGCAATGAGACCATTGATTATGTGGTGACCGATTGTGCATGGCAAAGACAGTGGAGGAGCAAGAGAGAGAGAGGTGTGAGGGTTTTAGAGAGAGAGACATCAAGAGAGTTGAGAGAAAGAGACGGTTGTTTAGGATTTGGAAAACAATATATATAGATAGTTTGGTCATTTTACAGAAGTTTGTCCTTATAGACAAAGTATTTTAGAGTGTGGACCTTTGGGCAAAGAAAATCCAAAATTTAATTTATGGACCGAGTGCCTATAAAAATATGATAGATATAACATTATTATTATTTAAAAATTCAGTGGGTTCACTTGAACTGACACACAAGGATGGACCTAGAGGGGGTAAGAGGGAGAGATCGCCCCCTACGATTTCAAAAATATTAGTATTAATTTCTAAATTATACATATTTGCCCTATCTAGGTTTTATTTTTTTTATTTTAAAAGAAAAAGTGGTTGCATGATCTACACCTCGCTATCTATGATGACCGAGTATGTTATTCGTCTCGTTTCTCTTTGTTTAACCTTGGGTTTGCCTTTGCTAGAGTGCCGGATTTAACTGGGAGTCTTGTTAATGGTCTGGGCTTGTTGTGTTTGGAAGCTTATTTCAAGGTCTTTGTTTTTATTTATTTCTGTGTCAAGTTTCTTATGTTTCGGGAGGTACGAGGTTGGGTCCGAGGTGTCTAGAGTTGAGTTGCTGAATTTTCTGTTTGGAAGTAGGGCCGCACGTGCAGGGGTGAGAGCCGCACGTGCGAAAGAGGGGTCGCACGTGCAGGAAAGGAGGCTACATGTGCGGTGAGGGAGGGATTTTTGGGTTTGCCTATGGCATAATATGCACGTGCGGAAGGAGGTGCGGATGAGACGTCGCACGTGCGGGGATGAGCGCCGCACGTGTGGGAGGCACACTCTGCACGTGCGGGAATGGGTGCCGTACGTGCGGGAGTCCGCTGATTTTGAAATTCTACATTTGTTTCCTTCTTGGGCCGAGTGTATACCACTTTTTGTATATCTCTCTCTACAAACTCTTTTCTCCTCCTTCTCTTTACATTTCCTATACCAAACAAGATCAACACCTTGTTTTCTTTAGATCCATTGGAGTTTTCACCCAACATCCTTCATCAAATTTGGAGAGCTAACCAAGGGCTTCATCTTGTGCCGTGGAGATTGGATTTCAACATCGTCAAATTTGAGGGTTTCTCATCTCTTCTTCTCTAAAACTTGAGGTAGGAATTTTCTTAGAGCTATATATACATTTTTGCAAGATTATATTGATTTAGAACAATTTCGGAAAGAATGGAAACTTTGTTTTTAACTCATATGTTGAGTATGATTTATTTCTTCTTAAAATGTGGGTTTTCCAAAATGTTTCATAAGAAATCTTTGAGATGTTGAGTTATGTTGTTGTTGGAAGGTATTTTCTTGAAATAACAGAACTTTTATGAAAATGAAACCTCATTTATGGAAAGCCTAGAAAATTAGAGATTCTTGTGAGAAATATGGTGATGTTATGATATTGACATATGTTGAAATGAGGAAATTTCATAGTGTAAAAGGGTTTGTTGATTGGGAGTTGTTATTAAAAGAAAAATGTGACATAATCATGAAATGATTAATTTGTTGAGAATATATGAGTGTGGGAATGTTATTGCTCTTAATGGGTTCATATGTAAAAAACCTAAGTGATTCGTGATTAGATCAAGATTTAATTGTACCAGTTCCCAAACAATTAAAACAAACAATCTAAATCATTAAGCACGTACGAACGTGATTTAGATTATGGTTTCAAAAAACAATAAATCGACACAAACGATTTTTACGTGGAAAAATCACAATTGGAGCACCTCTAATTATGATTAAAAAAAAAACCACGAGAAAAAAGCCACAAATCAATCCACTATTGAAGAAAGAAAGATTACAAAGATACCAAACAAATTACCCAAACGCTGCCAATTTGTCTTCAAATCTTCTGTATATCTTTCACCGTAACCTTCGTCTCAGAATTGATTAGATTGATGTCGAATCCACAACATCTATTATCGAATCAACGACTGCGCACAGCATCAAACTCCTTCGACTCTTCTACGCTTGAATCTTCGGATTCCACTGAAGAAGAACACTCTTAAAGATGAATAATCAAACTCTTTGATGTGTGCTTATCAAAACATGAGTTTAATACTCAATCAAACATCAAGGAAAACTAGCAAACCAGCCCCAAAAGAAAACCCTAAAACCCTTAAAGAAGATCTAAAAAACGTAACCCTAAATCAGACTTAAACAAGTACTTATAGAAAACAGGGGCAGCGAAGCTCGCTCGAGCGAGGAACCAAATACGCGTGTTTTTCTTAAGTGGCGTCGCTCGAGCCAAGCTATCTATGCTCGAGGGCACAAACATTCTTCCTAGAACTTTTGCAGGCAAAGCCAATTTCTGGGAGTAGAACATCTTCGCTCAAGCCAGGACTCCTTCGCTCGAGTGAGCAAGGCAAAACAACTAGGAAATTTACAACTCGATAAACAACGTTTGTTCATGGAATTGACAAGACTAAGGGACATAACAATCTCCCCCTTTGTCAATTCCTTGACAAAACATTCTAACACAGTTTCCTAGAAAACAAACGCGCTAACAAAAAACAACTAACCAACTCAACTAACTAAACAACCTTGACCAAATATCTGCAAAAATAGAAAAACAACACCATGGGAATAGAGAGAGTAGTTATTCAAAATCAAAAAAACATATCAAGACATAACAAATCAAAACTATATCATCATGCAAAAATAGTATGTCCAGTCTGCAAAATCCACAATTAGTATGCAAAAGTCAACAACTCAACTATATATCCCATATACCCCAACCATCATGCAAACAAAATATACACCCCAAAACAATACAAGATGTATGGAGGAGAGATGTGTAACAACGCCCGCGGGGGACCTCGCTACAGCTCGGACTCGATTTTGTTGCGGTTCTCAATCTTGAACCAAAGAGTCCAAATCCGGCAAATCGTTTTGAAGGAAAACAGATTTTTTTTTGAAAGAAGTGCCAAACATGGATCGCTTTGCGGAATGTAGTCGCCACCTAAATATTTTAAAATGGGAAATTTAGGAAACCACGACTCGGTCGAAGGCCACGTGTCCGTCATCACCAAAGTTGGCTCGGGAACTTGGGTACGATTAGGGAAGGTCACATCGTGAGCACTCTCTCGCGGCCAAAGACTTGCCTCTACTAACCATGATATCTGTTTTTGAAAACTTTGTGCGTTCTTATTCCTGTTATTAGCCTAGATTACTATGTGATGCTCGCAGCAAACAAGTATAGACTGGGCCGTCTAAATTGGAACAAAACACTTCATGTTTGTTTGTTTGAAAATGGTGTGAAGGTGCTACCCGCAGGTAGGCTAAAATGCGGATTTGCCACCCTCGGGTGGGCTTAGAAAACATGATGTTGCCACTATCTAGTGGGCTTAAAACAAACAGTCGATGAATTGCTCCAATTCAAATAACTCAACCTCCACCCACAGGCATTCAAGGCAGTTATATCACATAAGCACATAGCCTCATGGTAAGCATGCTTTCATGGCAGTCACTCACACGCATGCAAGGATGCTAAAGCATAAAACTTACCTAGTACTCCAAGCCAAAACAAAAGCTGATTAGAAATCATGCATGATCCTAAAATATACAGAATGCCTAATGCAACACATACAAAAATGCAAACTATAGTAGGCTCGGCTATTCTAAAGATGGCATGTGAGATGCTACAGCTAACATGTATTCAATTCGGAATTAAAAATACAATGCAGTTTGTATGGTGCGCCGAGCCCGGTGCATGTAATACAGATGAATGATGCAAACATGCTGTCATACTGTATGCTAATTGAAATATGCCCTATATCTAACCATTGTAAGCGGATAAATAAAAGGGAGAAAGAAATGGGGGTTGGAAGACATACATCACACTCACACACCCTTATTACAGTTGTGCCCTCGCGCAGAGGGTCCGAATAAAATAATAATACGTAATTCAATAAAAGAATATACAATCGAAATAAATATACAAATTTCTAATTAATTGACAAATTAATTAATAAAAAGCGTCGCAAGCCGTGGACCGCTTTGCTTCGATAGATGCCGTCTGGCCGCCTGCGCGGAAATCCACTGGGATGCCCCGATTAGCCTCTGTTTGCATTGTTTCTCGAAATGCGTGCCGGATTCTTGAAAAGTTGTTGATCCTCGATTCTGCTGTGACAGAGAGCAGGAAAAGGGCATAGCAATGTATTTCACAAATATATGCATGCCTCGATCCTCGTGCCACCAATCACGCATACCGATGCATGATGGCCGAGGAACCGGATTGCACAACTCAATATGAGATAAATGCAGATGAGAACCTAACTCCGTCATGGGTAATCCGGAGTGGTAGTGACTTGGGAATTGAGACCCGTTCCGTTACTCGGAGTACAAAACGCGCCTCGTTTCCCGTGCAATATGCATGATATGCATGAAATGCAACTAATATGTGACCTAGCATGCGCAACGCTATGAAAAAGAGTAACCTCGAGATGCGTGCACACGGACACGCAAACTGAGGTAATGATGTGAAATGCAGATCGGATAGACGGGACGGCCTCGGCGCGTGCCTACAGCAAACCGAGGCAAATGATGAGATGAAAATCGGATAAAACCGGCGCCAAACGCTGCGCCTGCGCGCGCGCAAACCGAGGCGATGATGAAAGATGAAAATCGGATAACCGAAGTGCCAAACGCTGCGTGCCAGCGCGCAAATCGAGGCGATGATGAAAGATGAAAATCGGATAAACCGGCGTTCAAACGCGTGCAACACGGGCATGCAAACCGAGGCGATGATGAAAGATGAAAATCGATAACCGGCAGCCAAACGCTGCGTGCCCATATAGCGCCGCAAATCGAGGCGATGATGAAAGATGAAAATCGGAAAAATCGGCGTGCTCAAACGCGTGCCCACGCGCACGCAAACCGAGGCGATGATGAAAGATGAAAATTGATAAAATCGGCAGCCAAACGCTGCGTGCCCACAGCGCGCAAATCGAGGCGATGATGAAGATGAAAATCGGATAAACCGGCCTCAAACGCTGCGTGCCACAGCGCCGCAAATCGAGGCGATGATGAAATGCAATGAAATGGCACACGGAATGCCGCGATGGGCTTACACCAACACGGGAGAGCCTCAGCTCACTCACGTAGGAGGTCGTCGGATAAAACGGAGGTGCCTCGAAGTGCGTGCCAAACCGAGGCAATGCATTAAGGCATGAAATGACATGGGAAATGATATGCAAGCATGAAAACCACTAAATGAAGGGGAAAACAGCCCCGAAATGATACGAAATAACAACCGAAGCATGCAATCATCCCGAAATGTGAAATTAGACACCCGAAATGGCCTATAGCCATACTAAACATGCAAAATTGATACACGACAGCAAAAAACAGTAGCAAGGCAGTCCCAAATATGGCATTTTTTCAGTACAAAACAAGGCCAAATTGTAAGCATAGATGGGTCAACATTAGCATGCAAGAATAAGGGCCAAAAGAGGGGTATTGAAGCAAGTAGTATATACAAACCCCAAATGAACAAACATGCTTCTACAACATTGAAGAGGGCCTAAAAATAAGCACATTTACAAAAGATGGAAGCCCCAAAAACAGAATATAAACATGCTATAAATTCCATGCAAAATGGAGCTCAAAAGAGGTTATAACAAGAGATATGCAAATCATGCACCAAACAACAAAAATTTATTCATGAAACATGTAGAGGGGGTCAAAATAAGACCCCTTTCAGTTCTGACCAAGGACTAAAACCAAAAGCACAAAAGGATACAAAACATGCAAGAATTAGGGCCCAAAGTGGATTTCAAAGGGAGGTGGTATATGGGATGGTCAAATGAGGTTGAGCCCTTCTACAATGTTGTAGAGGGGCTCAATATAAGCACAAAACCAGTATGGGTCGGAGCCCCAAAAACAAATGCAAATAGACTAAAAATAGCATGCAAGATTATGACATATAAGCTAGGTATTGAAACAAGTGTATTATGGAAGCACCAAATGAAGTTGAGCCCTTCTAAAAAGTTGTAGAGGGGCTCAAAATAAGCCTAAAACCAGTATGGGTCGGAGCCCCAATTCTCAACCAATTGGAGTAGAGAAATGAATCAAGAAAAAGCCCTAAAAGTTGGTTTTGAAGACTTACCCTTGAAGACTTGTCTTTCTTTGCTTCTTGGCTTGGATTTGTAGCCTCTTGACCTCTGAAGAACACTTCCTTGCTGCTGGAATCGAAGTTGGAATGGTGAAGCTAGGTGTTGGTGAAGAAATCAAGCAAGACTTGAAGCTTTTTTGAAGGTTTTGGCTATGGAGATTAGGGTTTTTGCTTAAGTGTTCTTGAAGACAATTTTTGTAACCTTGAGGAAGGAGCTGCTGGTCCCTTTAAATAGGCACAAAAAGGTGTAAAAGGGGAGGGAGAAGCATCCAAGTTTCCTCCCAAAATATCCAGGATGGGGAGATATTTTGACAAAATATCCGGACAAATTGAACAGCCGAAAGCAAGAATCTGCCGGGCCAGAAGTTTTCCGAGGTGGTGGCCACCACCCCACCTGGTCGGCCAGCTACTCACCATGGCCGGCCGGCCACCCCCAAAAAATGAACTCAAGAATTGCTGGTCGACCACCATGCAGTGGTGTCCTCCCATGTGTGTAGATCAAGGCCCCAAGGTCGGAATCTGGCAACTCTGAAGCAGGAGCCACAACATAGAGCTTGAAGGAGAGCCTCAAAAATGAAATGCACAATTTCTGGCCGACCATATACCCTTGGTGTCCTCCCAGATGTGTAGAACAAGGATCCAAGGTTGAAATTTGGCAACACTGAAGCAGGAGCCACAACATAGAGCTTGAAGGAGAGGCCCAAAAATGAAACCCACAGTTTCTGGCCGACCAGTAGCTTTTAGGGTCCTCCCATGTTCCCTCATCACAAATATGTAACTTTGGTTGGAAGAAAATACCCCCAAGGTGTTCAACATTGGCCCGGAAGTGAGAAAAACGGGCTCCGGAGGAGCGAAACTGGTTATCTGGGATAATTGCTGGCCTCCCATCCCCCAGTGATCTTCCTGGTGTTGAAACAGAGGTACCTGCCAAATTTGAACAAAAACTAATGAGAAATGAACGTTCGGGGCCAAAACCGAGCACCGGATCCCGAAAATGGGCCGAGGTGCAAGTGGCGACGGCAAAAGTGGGTATCTCAACCCCTGTCCTCGAATGACAAAACAGAGATTCTCGCCAAAAATCGAGAAAATCGATGCAAAATGAATGCTCGACCAAAACCGCGATTGGGGTCCCGAAATGGTCATGAGCACCCAAGTGGTGTTAATGCAAGTGGGTTTCTGAGGCCCCAGTGTTCCTCGGAACTATAAAACAGAGGTGCGAGCCAAAAACCGGAGAACTCGGAGATGGTTGGGCGGTCCCGAGCCGAGGCACACGGCCTAACGGTCCCGAAAACCGGGAACCGGGCCCCGAAAAGGGCAAAATGGCCTACGGCCACAAAAAGTAGCTCACGGCCACCGGGAGATAGTCTACAGGACCACTCCCTTCCCTCAGGAAAGAAAACAGAGAAAACCGAACCAGTTCGCAAATCGAGACAAGGCACGAAGAGAGTTCTAAGTCCGGAGGCGGGGCGCGGCATGACTCAGACTTCGAACGAGCACAAGATGCAACATCACCGAAGCGCCAATCGGTGACGCTCGAAGTCTTAAGGTCGGTCAAAAATGGGGTGTCTCAGCTGCCCCTCTTGAGTAACTCTAAGTCATAAGGATGACGGGAGTGAATGTCAAAGCCCAGAGACGACCCATTTTTGACAAGGCCGAAGACTTAGACAAACATACAAGATAAATAGAAATGTGTGCCCGCAGGCAGGGGGGGCAAGAATGCAAATGATAGGCACGGAGCCAGGTGATTGTGCAAGTGCAACGAGCTGTAATGGAGCAAGTATTGACAAATAGATGCAACAGTTTTAAGCAAGAATGCAAAGCAAGAACTACATTTCATGCAGTTAGGAATGCGGAGAACTATCCAATTCTCGTCGCGTCTCACACGGAGAAGATACGATACTGCAAGCGATTCGCAGTCGCACCATTTCAAATGAACCGTACATACAATATCGTGCCTGCAAAAGAGAGAAATGCAACAAGAACAATATGCTAACAACATATATTCAATGCGATTCCCGGGATTCGAAAAGTTTGACACACACAGTGTCGGTGAAAGGATGCATCACAATGCGAGAAAAGATAATGCGTGTCAACGCGTGTTCAAGCATAGAAGTATTGTGCACCAAGAAATCATGCATGACAAGGCGAAACATTGATGAGAATGCAAATTATGAGCCAAATAATGACAAACGAGCATAAATCGGGATGCCGGTTTGTTGCGCAACAACAAACTGAAAAACGCGCATTCGGCGACGGCAACTCAATCGCGGCCTCTGATTTACCTCCCGGAGAGGTCACAACATGTTTAAAAAGGATACATTCCGATTTCGATGAATAATGAGGAGACACGTGTCAATAATTGCAATTAAAGTTCCAACGGAGCAATTCGCGCCAGAAAGTGTACTTTTCTTCAACTTTTTCGGGTCCCGGGAGCTCCGATTTTCCTCAAAATTTGCAGAGAGGTAGGGGAGGGGGGGGAACATGGTCGGCCAGGTCTCCACCCTAGGAGAGGCCATCGGCCAGGGGCAAAAAGGAGGTGGCCGGCCAGCCAGGTTAGGTGGCCGGCCGACCACTTGCCAAAAGCAGGGGCAAAATGGTCATTTTTCACATTTCTATATATATGCTTGCCCATTGCCTCCGAAATCACACCCCCAAGTGTGAAATTCTCTCCTCTTGCTCTCTAAGCCACTTTCTCTTTCAGATCTGCATTTTGTACGCGCCCCTCGGCCTCCCACGCAAGTTGTTTTTGCGAAATCTCTCAGATTTAAGCACTTTGAAGCGACTAAATTTTGACTTCGGGGCTTCTCTTCTCATTTTCACCACTTGAGGTAATTTTGTCTCATTATTTAGAAAATTTTCCCGAGAGTTGACTTTTGGTTGACTTTTCGTTTCCCGAGAGTTGACTTTTGTTGACTTTTTCCAATTTTGGCCCGTTTTGCTCATTTTGGCTCCTCTTTGCAGATTTCTCAATATGGCGGGTCATTTCCCATTCGGTGGCGGTTCTCCAGGTGCCGGGGATGATTTTGATCTCATGACACTGCCCCCGAGGGTCCGCCCTTTCATTCCCGATCGTTATGCTCCAGCGGTGCATAGGCTTCCGCGAGCCACTTTTCGTCATTTCACCGAATTCAACGATCGAGCACCCGGGGATCTTCTTCTACGAGAGCCGGAGCAGCACCTCTCCTTTGATGCAGAGGTATTTCACTTTATTCTCTGTATTTCTCGTGCATTTCCTACTCCTGGCATGCTTAGATACACAGTTTAACTTACGACATGATACTTGTATCCTGAGCATGGGACTTAAACACTTGAATTTCATGAACACCTGGCATATTGAATGATTGTGAACGCATAGTGCACATTAGTTAGAAATTGAACACACAGCCCAAACATTGACTCACCGAAGACACGACCCGAAGTTGAAAATGAGCGCACAGCACATACCGACTAAGAGTAGAATACACAGTCTCAAAACTCAGATTTTCTGAACACGCAGCCCAGCTTTGAAGCGAACACACAGCCCACTGATTAAAAGTAGAACACACAGCCCTAAACTTTGATGCACTGAACACACAGCCCAGATTCGAAGCGAACACACAGCCCACTGATTAGAAGGTAGAACACACAGTCCCAAACTTGAAGCGAACACACAGCCCACTGGTTAAGTAGAACACACAGTCCCCAAAACTTGAAGCGAACACACAGCCCACTGATTGAGTAGAACACACAGTCCCCGAAACTTGAAGCGAACACACAGCCCACTGATTGAGTAGAACACACAGTCCCCAAAACTTGAAGCGAACACACAGCCCACTGATTGAGTAGAACACACAGTCCCCAAAACTTGAAGCGAACACACACTGATCGATTGAGTAGAACACACATTCCCCAAAACTTGAAGCGAACACATTTCAATCGATTGAGTAGAACACATACCTCAAAACTTGAAGCGAACACATTGCAATCGATTGAGTAGAACACACAATTCCCCAAAACTTGAAGCGAACACACAAATTTAATCGATTGAGTAGAACACACACCTCAAAACTTGAAGCGAACACACACACCATCGATTGAGTAGAACACACAAATTCCCCAAAACTTGAAGCGAACACACAAATTTAATCGATTGAGTAGAACACAGTCCTCAAAACTTGAAGCGAACACCACCCCATCGATTGAGTAGAACACAATCCTCAAAACTTGAAGCGACACACGTACCAATCGATTTTCTCAAACTTTGAACACGCAACCCAAATACCAAATTCATCGAACACGCAATTTCATTTTCACTTCATTTGCACGCAGCTCATTTTCACTTCATTTGCTGATCTATGCATTCATTCTAAATGCAGGTTCGCTCTCGCACAGTGCGAGGATATGGCTCCGTCGCCGCGAGGGAATGGTATTTTGAGCTTCCGGAAGCCGTCCGGGAATTGGTTGACTTTGCAGGGTTCGGGCCATTCTGTAGAGGATTATCTCATTGCCTCATCAGTAGGACTTTATTTGCTGCTTT